>APFE031199542.1:79528-207608 GCA_000404065.3 Pinus taeda
GAGTCTAAGGAGTCACAATATAACCCAACCGACCTAATAATAATAATATAAAGCCACAAAAATAACAATAGAGGCATTCTATGGGGCACAATAATAACAATATGGGGGCAAAAGGGGAACAACAATATTAATAAGGGGTACAACTACCATAGTAATGGGGTAATCACTAGTATTATAGGGACCCAACAGGTAAGCAAGGAAGGAGCAGCAAAGATCTATCAGAGGGGAGAAGGAACAAGCAAGGAACCAAGTGAAAGATTGATATTGGTATTTTTTGCTCCTCTCCTATCTACTTCTCATAAAGGAAAATGAAAGTAACTTTAGTTTGTTTGTTTCTAAGATAGCTACCCGTCTTAGTGGGACTAGCACCTTTGCATGGACACTAGATTTCCCGATAGCAAAATGATGACTCCACTGGGGAGTGAATAGCTTGTTTTCTTGTCTATATTTGTTTGCTTTATAAACTACAGATGGAGCTTGAAGTTAAGCCAACTAGCCTTCGAATTGCATTTTCCATGCAAGTGCAAAGTAGATCAATGTTACATCAGTCTATCTATGGGTTTTGTTTATAAACTGAACAATTGATTTGAAAACATCCTAATTGCCCTGGTGGTGGCTCAAGCAGCCTCATTAGATCAACCTGATTTTCATTTACTGACTATCATTAGCTTGGCCTAAATCCCTGAACTAAACTACAAATTGTGACTAGAAACCAAGTTGAAGTCTCGTCCCTAGACCATCGCACCTTCTCCTCTTGGCAATCTAGATGCATCGCACCTCCCATGTGCAGTGGGTCAGATGCATCCCTGTTTCCCTGTGTTATGGGTGCGATGATCAGATAACACTGTTTCTGCCTCTAGATTTTGGTTTTTGTTCACTTTCTTCAGCTTTATTCAGGAGTTTTGTTGTCTGTGATTAGTATACCACTGTGGAAACTCCCTTTCTTTGCATTACTTAGCCTCCACTGTACAAATAATTGTGAATGTTTTTATGTATTGTTCACCATTTACAGTTCTCCTTTACAAAGAAGTAGCTTAGTCGAATTGTCGTCTTTTGATTTGGAAATGTCGCAAGTGTTGTTTTCAGTCAAAGAAAAGAATTTTACTATTCTTGATGCTCGATTACACTGTTACTCTTGTATTTTATTTGAATTAGAGGTTTTTCAAGTGTCAAAAGCAATTTTCTATTCAAAATTGCAAAGTGTCGTCATTATCTTCCTTTTGTCTTTTGAAGAGAAAATTGTTAGTACTGTCGCTTTGAAAAGATAATTCAGATTTGTACTTAGCATTCTTTTTGTCATTCACACATTAAGAAAGAAGAAAACAAATACATGCATGTGCATTTGAATTTAGACTGCTTGTTGATTTTGATTTAGGACAGTGCATCTAGTGTGTGCTCTCTTCTCTATGTTGAAAGAATCTCGCTTCTCTTTCCTTAGTAGCTAGGATTTTCATTGCAAAAAGAAGAATAAACGATTGTTTATCATCTCATATTGCATTTTAGGAATTGTATATCTACATCATGTGGTGAACCATAAAGGCAAACTTCTTAAGAATGATCAACTGTAATTAAATGAACATAAAAAGGCTTTGGAATCTAATGCACAACATTTAGAAGTCTAGGCTAGAGACATATTCCGGCATCGTAAAGCTTGGTAACTATCGCTTTCATCGTAGGTTGGGTGATTCCTCCTCTTTGAGACGACAAGTTCCAGTACGGACTTGTGCTCCCACATACCGTTGAGTATATTGGGAGACCACAATAGGCTATATCCTTTATCCTTAGGAAGTGGTGTCTGCCACCCTATCGATCCCAATGCACTGAACACAGCATTCAGGAGATTGATTGCCATACCATAAAAATTACTCTACAGTTTTGTGATTGGTTTGGTAATCCCTCTGTCTAGATTTCTAGAGTAGTCTCTTTCGTTCCTTTTCAGACTGCTTAAAGGAAAAGGTCCATTTGAGCACTTGTCACTTCAGGCTCATTAAAAATTGAAGGCGGCTAGAGTCATCTTTAGCTTTTTCTCAACTCTTAAAAATAGAAAAAGAAAGTTGTGTCAAAGCATCTAAAATTCATTTAATTCGGAATCATTTTTTCCCCTTTATTTTGAGTTGATCGAGTAATCCGCAATCATGGAAGAAAGTCAATCGGAACCCCGTCGTTCGTAGAGATTAACGATTCAACTGTCTTTGACTCTGGAAATTAAACTATTCTAGACAAAGAAAACTCGTTTAACCGGATCAAAGTCCCCTTGTTTGCTTGGAACTTGTGTTCCAACATCCTCAGGGACTCCGGTTACTCCAACCATTTCTGGTATCCCTACCTTTACAGAAGAAGTTTAGCGGCCACAAGAGGACATTAGAACTGATCTTAGTGTAATGGTAAACTCTTCTATTCCTAAACCAGCTCCATCTACAGCTGATTCAGAAGGTGTTACCCCTCCAACAACTGACACTGCAGAGTCTATACCTTCTTTGGCACTAGAAATATTTGACGGACCTGACGGTCTACCTCTCCCACCTAGATTGATTGCTATAGAAGAGATTGTGGAGGATCCTCCATCTAGTACTCCATTGCATTTTGGAGCCAGGATCAACCTATGTCCTTCTTCATCAGAAGTTAGTCTCCCTTCATCGCAAGGTCCTATAGAATCACTAGGAAATCCTTTGGATAGACGAGATATTTCTGAACAACCTTCGACATCTAGGACTGTGTCAACTGATGCAGTAGCAGTAGAACCTCCTACAACTACTCCAACAGTGTTCGCTGGTGTACCATCTATCCCAACTAGCTCTCAACTACTAGATGGAGTCTATCCAGGGACTGTTTCGACAGTATCGTCTATTCTCGTTTGTTTGTCTGGAATAATATCTGGAATCTCTTATGTTGAGTCTCAGCAAATTGATCTTTCGCAACAGTATCAATTTGGGCAGTCTAGTCCCCAGCGGCCAATCATTCCTTTGAGCACTGGATTACTGCCATATGGGGGGCAGTATGCCCTTTCATTGTTCCCTCCGAGAGAACAACCATATGAGAGTTCGCAACATAATTTGGGTCATGCTGGAATTACGTCCAACGGTTGGGTGCCAATACTACCTCAACAACCAAGAGTTGTATACTCAATGCAACCAAGTCTACCTATGTCAGATATCCCCACTACACCGGCCATTATGATGGTGTCGCAAGTACAAGTGTTGCCTGTTGTATGCCAACCTCAAGTTTCTCAGGTCGTAATACATCAGCCTCTTCTCTCCATGATGCAACCACCATCACCGATTAGTGGCTCCATAACTGGAGTGACCCAGGCTCAAACGGGTACTATTACCCCTCATCTTGGTCAAACAACCAGTATTGGACAACAACAAATGGTATCACAACCATGGCTGGTGCAATACCAACAACCACAATTCCAACAAGCTTACCAAGGATCTGAGAAACAAATCTTTGTGAGTAATGGGTAGCCATATATTCAAAATGGTCAACAACAATCATATCATAATGGTTATGCCCATCAACCTTAGCAAAGTTATTAGCATCAAATGCATTATGCTAGAATGCAAAGACCCACTACTCAGGCAATCCCATCTTATCCTGGGTATGCTTCGCCGAAACTGAATCAAAATTTGCCCTTTGTGGCGACTTTAGAGTTACGGGATCTAAATCGGCTAACAATCCAATTTCTTATGCCCCTTGGTGGCCAACGATTCCTCATAAACTTCCGTTAGATATCCCTAAATTTAATGGAAATCTGGGTGAAGACTCATCAAATCATGTGATGACCTTTCATCTATGGTGTTCATCCAACACTCTCAATGATCATTCGATTAGGATTCACCTTTTTCAACGAATGTTAACTGGTCTGGTAGCAAAATGGTACATCGAATTTCCTAGAGCTTCATTCGATAACTTTAGTGCCCTTGCCACAACTTTTTAAACCCATTTGCAGTTACCAATAAGGTACGAAATAGGAATAGAACTTCTTACGAATTTCAAACAAATGATGGTCACCCACATATCTAATCATATTCATGAGTGGCAATGTCACCATAGAATGGTAAAAAAATATGTTCCTGATCAACTGCTAGTTGAATGGCTTATTAAGTCATTATTACCTTCTATCATAGAAGATGTGGCAAAAGGAGGGGTCGTCACTGAAGAGCAAGTCATTGCTCGTGCGCAATATCTAGACTTGATCTATACTCAGTCTGGTATGCTCTATGACAAAATCCTTGATGCTCCTAGACTAGAGTTTTCCGTTCCTCCTCCTAAATAAAACAAAGACTCTCATGCCGGCAATGGCGTGATAGGTACAACTAGCACAAAAACCGTAAAGGCTGCATCAAAGAAAGCTCATATGGTTTCTAGTCAAAATGCAAATGAAGAACTTCTTGCCTCGAAGGTAAACGCTATGTCGACTGACAAAGGCAAAGAACCGAAGCAACCAGGAGGCAAGAAGAAAAAGAAAGTAAAAAAGAGGAAACAAGAGGAGTCGTCTCCTGAAAAATATTTTGCAAACCCTTCTGGAGAAAGGAAACCAAGTGAGGATCATTGGACAAAAGGCTGTCCACATAAAGCTGAGCTTAGGAAACTCTTAAAGAATTCAAAAACCTCAGCGGTATTGAATGATCCATTTCCAAACCTAGGAACCAATCTGGTTGCTAGTGACAATTCTTCCCCATCCCAAGTGCTTATGTTGTCCATTTTGAAACAACAAAATGATGCTTTGATATCGACAAGGAATAAATATTACGGGAATCCATAGCTGATTCGTTCTCCACATTTCATTAGTTTCAATCCCACTTCTTCACCCCTGTGAGCATCACCCGATGCAATGAGTGCTAAGTGAACTATTCAAAAATCATGATAAATTAGTTAGTTACGACTACCTCTCATGGAAATGGTCATACGTTTGAATGACTTACTTAACGCAGTTGAATCCCAAAAATGATATCTAATATAATGCACTGCGTAATCCCCCATACTTAAATTCAAAAAGAGTCAAGGGATCTCTAGTTGAATGGTTCATGAGGCACAATACTTGCTAAGGTTTTGCAAATGGGGTAGCAAGCTAAGTGGGCTTGATTGTGGGGAAAAACTCCACAGTTAAGCGCTTGAGCCAGAGGAGTTCTGGGATGGGTGACCTCCTGGGAAGTCCTGGTTACCGGGTGCAAGCCCCGGAAGTGATGATTGATGCGATGTGATTCGTTCTCCACATTTCACTAGTTTCAATCCCACTTCTTCACCCCTGTGAGCATCACCCGATGCAATGAGTGCTAAGTGAACTATTCAAAAATCATGAGAAAGTAGTCAGTTACGACTACCTCTCATGGAAATGGTCATACGTGAATGACTTACTTAACGCAGTTGAATCCCAAAATGATATCTATTATAAATTCTTCTCCTTCTGGGATTTGTTCATGTAATTGAAAGTCAGTTTTTGATGATTTTTAAATTTCTCATTGGTCCATTCTTCATGTTTATCCGGAAATGGAATGGTTGGCGCATAGACAGGAGTAACAACTTCCTCGCCCATGTTGGAGTTTCCTCGCTAGATCCAATAGCTTCTCTTGCTAGATTGATCTTGCCTACTACTTCTTCCCATTTTGTATGTCATCTCAGTAGTTGCAAGACCTGGTTCATAGGTGTTTCTAAAATCTATCTTATATCCCATTCCAAATGGGATAGGGATGATTCAAAATTTTAAGATAAAGAAAGTAGATCCCTATAAATTGGTGATAGAAATATGTAAAAATAATATATTTAAAATAAAATCTTTGCCGGGATTTGTTCATTTATTTATAAATTCTTCTCCTTCTGGGATTTGTTCATGTAATTGAAAGTCAGTTTTTGATGATTCTTAAATTTCTCATTGGTCCATTCCTCATGTTTATCCGGAAATGGAATGGTTGGCGCATAGACAGGAGTAACAACTTCCTCGGCCATGTTGGAGTTTCCTCGCTAGATCCAATAGCTTCTCTTGCTAGATTGATCTTGGCTACTACTTTTTTTCCCATTTTGTATGTCATCTCACTAGTTGCAAGATCTTGAGGTCCCAAGGTCTACTTGGCCAATGAATACGACTGCTTTTTCTGATTGTGTGGTGGTTTTCTTGCTAGATACAAAAATCTGTATTTCACGTTGACATCTGTGATTATTCCCATAGAGAGCTAGAAACCTTCGCATCTTGCTCCTTTTTCGTGTTTCAATATTGATGACTACTTCAATGGCAAAGGTGCTTTTTATTATTATTAGTAATGGTATTGTTAAGATCCAGGATCTCCTCCTTGGGTGTCTGTGTTTGCACAACGTGGTATTGCTCAGTGGCACTTTGCCACTTGGTAGGTCTTCGATTGCCCCGCTTTGGGCATGAAGCCTTTTGGACTTTTGGTTAGCGTAGAGGGTTGTCACATGCCTTACTTTGAAACATGATCTGAACTAAAAGGCAGTTTGCTCGTAATCGAGATTTTGTATCCAGAGATAATATTTAGCTTTTGGGCTGGGTCTCTTGCAATTCGACTTCAGAAAGTCTATGTCTACGCAGATCTTTGAAAAAGTGGGGATAGGCCTCTTCACTATTACACGGCGGTGAAAAGGAAACCCAACAGGGTGTTGAAAATTAAACTTAATTAATCCTTCCTTGTTTGTTCTTAATGATTCAAACATTAGAAGTTAAGAACCCAACACAATGGTGAAAGGAAGTGCTTCTGCTGCGGGGTTGAAAATAGGGTACCGAATTTTATCTTCTTAATTTTTACATTAAAAGAGTTGAGATTGTTAATTTTACAATTTAAAATAAATTATCTCATATTTATTTAATAAAAAATTATTTAATATATATATATATTTTTTCTTATAATTAGGTAGTGAATCTGGTACGGTTAATCTTCATCCACATGTATTCAAATCTCATGAGCAATGATCAAGTCAACACTGTTAGTTGACAAACTTGTGAATAAAAAACCCACATAATTCTTTTTGCTTTTGTAATTGTTTTATTCACATTGCCGTATTTTGTTATTTCTAATCTCACTTCAAAAATATGTTGCGTATTTAAATTTATACCCAAAATTCTATATTTTTAATTTGATTTTTTTCGAAATTTTAATTAGTTTTTTGGTAAATGATTTTTACCAATGCTTATAAAGTCCATTAAAATAACTGTCGGAGTACATTATTTTCTGTGAATCATCTTTGTTTTTCTGTTGTACAAAGGTATGTAATCATTACACATCCGCTTCAATGAGCGCATTAAACAAATGTATGTAATCATTACACATCCGCTTCTATGAGCATTAAACAAAGGCATGTAATCATTACACATCCGCTTCTATGAGCATTATACGTTTATTTGAACACCTTTGTGGTGGCTAAATGCCAACTGAGATTGGAACTTGGTCATTCGCCACCATTTTGATTTGGTTTCTAAAACTCGGTCGGGATGTTTGTTGGGTAAAACCTCCCACAACCTTCCATGTCTACTGAAACATGAGAGTTTTGTCTTCAATACAATGAAAATTAAAATTCCACTTGAGCAGCTATATAGTTGCTTATGAGTTTGGCATAAAACAATCTTCAACGTCTCCGTGATGGTAAAATATCCAGCTTAAAACTGCTTTCTAGGAGTTGGCTTCCAATAATTTATGGCGACCAAGTTTGCATACAAATTGCTTGGTATATTTAATTGCTGTTTTCGTATTTGTTTTAATGCATAGCCAATGTAACTGGTTTTCAAAATTTGCACTTGTTTATGTCCTATTACGCTCCATAAAAGGGAGTCTAACAATCTCTTTTCTGTGAATGCAGACCATGGATTACTGATGGTAGGAGAATCGCAATGAAAATAAGAAATCCAACACAACTTCTCGAAAACGAGAACGGGAGAAATGATGTCAGGATAGCTTGCCCCAATTGCGATTATGAAATTGACAATAGCCATGTACTACACTGAGCACTCTACTTGCTGATGGCAATGGTTTTTGAATAACGATGCTTGTTCATCATTGACGTTATTTTCCTTATTTCAATCATTTGATGAAATAGCTTTACGAAGAGGTCTCTTAACTAGCTTGAGTACGAGTCTATCTTGTCAACAGTAAATTATCTATTTTGTGATGTATGGTGTAGAATCGAAATTTAAAATACCCAGGTAAGGGGATTAATCAACTATATTGTGCTTTTTATAGAGTAAAAGGGCATTGCTTGATGTTTTAAATATGGCCAATTATTGACAAAATGAACTTCAATGCCATAAAATGACACTATAACTAGCTTCAGTCATTCACAAACATATATTCTTACATGGAGTGCAAGCAAACAACTCCAATTCTATACATTTAGTGACATAATAGATCACAAATACTAGTTTCAAATCATTCATCTCGTTCCCGAATCGTCAGTTTTGCCAAATTGATTACATAAATCACAATTTGAAACTTGTTGGATGAGGTAGCTTTACAACAAGGATATAAGCTTTTAGTGTTAGTTTGACTATGAAATTCCACCAGAGGCATATGTGGCTATTTGAGATTATTATTAGTTTGATATAACTTCTTTATTTGGGCTCACGAATAATGATGAGGGTTGCAAATTTAAATGTGCGCATTTCTCTTTCAACATTGAGGAAAATGTAAGTGGCATGCAGAATTTGCAAATGTTTTGATTCACCTCAATGCTATTGCTTATCTCGATTTGCTCATTTCAATAGTTTTTAATACTTATATTATAACTATTCAAATTTTAATTGAGACTATTTTTAACTTAAGCAGAAAACTACAAATTTCAATTTCCATCCCCTATAAATGGCCTATCTAATGCAATTCTCTAAGTTCATGTAGAGTTGTTTAGGGAGATGAATTATGTTCTTTAGTTCCAATACCGAATATTGCATCTTTTTCTCTTAGAAATATCCGCTTATGCCTAAGAGTAAGATTGGCTTTCCAACCTATTGTAACCATAGTGTTGTACATAGATCCTCTCTGTCATTGGAAATATCCGCTTATGCCTAAGAGTAAGATTGGCTTTCCAACCTGTTGTAACCATAGTGTTGTACATAGAATATTCATCATGACTGTCCATACCAAAAGCAACCGTGTCCAAACTACCACCACGCATAGAGTGCTTAGCTGCCCAACTTTTAGAGAACTCAGTGAACTACAAAAGATGTACATCAAAATTTACACGCTCAAGATAACAAAATTGAGAGTTGTTTGTAGATCAATTAGATAATTGAGACATCTTATTGGTTGTGATGATAGTGTTTTGCCATTGGGCAACTTGGAGGTTCCTCATCCTCTAATAAGATCTAAATTGAGGTCTCAACATCGATGGGCTCTTCGAAATTTTGTCTTATCATAACCGACTTGGGCTAGGATGGTTATCATATTGAGCTCGTCAAGCTTCTAGGGGAGGATAATTTTTTGTGGTTGAATTTGGTCTACATGTTCCCATGGGATCACTTATTGTAGGTTAGTCTTGTTTGAAATAATAAATTTTTTTGATATATAGCACCAGTTGACTTTGGCTAGAATTGGAATTATAAATTTTTTTAAAACCACAGGAAATTGATAACTTGTTACAGTATGTTGGGCCAGGCCTAGGGTTAAACCAATTGCTTGCCACTACAACTCAAGAGTATATCCAAATATTTGCAACAGATATGCCAATAACTTATGACTTAGCAAGGGTCGAAATGTTTGAAGACACATCCACAACGAGGGGTCCCACTCTTAGGTGCATCTACCTCTCTAGTATTATCACAATGGGTCAAATGTCTCATTAGGGATTTGAACCTAGGTGTGGAGAGTGCTAGAACCAACTCCCAACAATTTGAGCTATTACAATATTGTAATTATAAGTCCCCAAAAGAGACATTTGTCTATTAAGCTATCTGGTTTGAATTACATTCCAAATACTCACCCCTTTGAGAAGAGGATTTTGTTTGATTATAAGTTTTGTTGGTGCATTGATAATGTAATTTGATCTCTAAATTTTACTCTAAAGCTTTGGATCCTTTAACATCTTTTAGTACAACTTAGCCTCAAAAAATTTGTTCGCCACATCTTTTAGCACCCTTTAGGTGTTGTGACTTTTCAATAGTTTCTATCATTCCTTGCCATAGAAAGTTACCTCGAATTTGTCTATATTGCATGGGACACATCCCCACCTTTAAAACCCATCTTTCCAGTGTTTCGACATTTGGGGATTTCAGAACTTTTAAACTTTCCAGAATGCTTAAGGACTTTGTTGGGTGCATGAGGACTTTTAGGGGAAGTTCTAGGAAAAATTTAGGAAAATTTTAAGGGATCATCTGCATGTCCCTCATGTTGTAGCTTTCCGATTGGGTTAAATAATGGTTGAGTGGATGAAACCTCTTTAAACAATATTGCTCAAGGTTAGTTGCAATCATGTTACTATTTTGTGCAATATAATAATGGTGTTACTTAGACATTGGGTTAGAAATTTTTGCAAGTTTCACCCAATCCTAAAGTAGTGTGTACAATTTGCTTGACTTCTTTTAGTTATCTTTATTGATGGAGATATCAATCAACATTTGCTTTGAATGGAATTGGGAGGAATAAGGCTAGGAGTGATTGGAGTCATGGACCATAAGCTTTTGATGGTTTCTCGTGGAATTAGAATGGAATGTTTAATCAATGTTTGGTTTATTACATTTGCAAATCTCAAAACTTGATTTGATTCTCACCTCGAAGTGTAACCTTTTGAGACTTGTCATTGGTGATTATATAAGTGTAGGTTGCAATTTGTTTTATTGTATTTGTTTTATATTTATATTTTTATATATGCATATCATTTTTTTCCAAGGAAAACCTTGCGGGGAAACCTAAGGGACGCTTCCCCACATTCATTGATGACATCCCTAGTAAACTTGTTGACATAGATTAGTGCACCTAATTGAGGGGATTTGAGCTGAGCACTTGTCGGCTTGGAACTAGTGAAATGCTTGGAAACATTGGTCACAGTTGATTGAGTTGACCCCTTGGGCATTTTTTGTTTTTATATATATAGATAGATATTATTGTTGTCTCTTGAAAAAATTGAGGATGTGCTTTAATTAATCCAAATCTTTGTTCCCTTGTACCCTTGTTTTGTTATTCTGAAAATTTATTCTAATTTTGTCTATTTGAGCAAGAATTGGAGTTGGAGCTATGATGATAAGGCTTTTGTAGAATAGATGAGATAAGATAATTTCATTAATGACCATGAATAACCCAAAAAAATAGGTCAATGGGACTAAAAAACAACTAGTATTAACAAACTATGGAAGTGCCAAGGGTACTCTTGATGAGAGAATAAAAATGTTAGCAAGAAGTTAATGTAAATATAAAAAAGATAATGGATTGGGTGCACTGTTAAGGCACTCTTAGATGTTAAGTCACTGATTCAATTCCCCACCCTATTCAGGTGTTATTCTTGGACATGACCATGATGTAGCCTCACCAATGCCAAATTTACAAAAAAAAAGATTTTGATAAGAATTTAGTAAAAGTTAGGGTGCTAAACAAGTATTGGTCAATTTTTCCACGTTAAAAGTTGGTTCCCCTTTATAGTCTTGCGGAAACAAGTTTGTTGGCAATTGAAGTGGAGGATGTGGATGGTTTCATTGATATGGTATTTCGTGTGTCTAAAGTTGGGGTGTTTGAATGATACTTGTTCCTAGTAAGCATTGAGATAGGTAGGAAGGAGGAATAACCCAAAAAAATATGTCAATGGGACTGAAAAACAACCAATAATAACAAATAATGGAAGTGCTAAGGGTACTCTTGATGAAAGAATAAAAATGTTAGCAAGTAAGAAGGTAAAGTAAATATAAAAAAGATAAGGTACTTTGTCATTAAGTATGATGTAGAAGTGTAGGATGAATGCTCACTCCCTTTGCTTTGCTAGGCGCCTCTATTGTTGCCTTAATCATTGTGAGGCTTGAGAAGGTCTTGCTAGGTGATCCTAAGAAGAAACCATATGCAATAAATAGAAATTCTTTAAACATGTGATGTCATTGTAAGGAATCTAGTAATAGAAGTTAGGGTGCTAGACAAGTGTTCCACATTGATTGTTGGTTCCACTCTATAGTCTTGTGGAAGCAAGTTTGTTGGTAATTGAAATGGAGGATTTGGATGGTTTCACTAATATGGTATTGTGTGTGTCTAAAGTCAGGGTGTTTGAATGATACTCGTTCCTAGTAAGCATTGAGATTAGTAGGAAGGAGGAAATATACAAAATGGGATTGGGCTAGCTGGACCATGTGATATGTATTGTTTGTGTGGATCTACTACCCCCAAAATTTGAGGGAATGCTTTGTTTCTTAATTTTTTTGAGGAGTTTCAATGCAAGTTGAATAACACACTTTTCCTTTGATGTGAGTTCCATCCTCACCTTCCAAAGTTTAGCAATCCTTTCTATAATTTTGGTTTAGGGTGTCTTTTGTTAGGACTTGTTTTTAATCTTGTAGATTTTCCTCACCTTTTGGTCTTGGGCTTGATTGTGCTTTGCACTAGTCATTTTTGGATCAAATATTATGATGATGAAAAACCTCCCTTTTGGACCATTAGATGTGTTAAATATTGAATGGCTTTGTTTCTCTATTATTTACAAATTTTTGGGGTTGTGGATGGTTGGACGAGTTGTTTTGTGCCTTTGGTCGCCAAGGTGGTGGATTTCCAACGTTTGCCATTGATATCTTGTAATAGTTTGGGTCAAATATCATGATGATGAAAAACTCTTTGGACCTTTAATAGTATGAAAAATTAAAGTCATAATGGCTTCTTTGCTCCCAAAGTTTTGCACTCGTTGCATTTTATAAAGTTTTGGGCTTGTAGATGGTTGGAGGGTTTGTTTGTTCCTTTTCTCCCTAAGGTGGTGGCAAATGTCTAATCTCTACCACTATTGTATCCCATAATATTTAATGTCAGCAAATGCTTTGAGGAGCCTTGCTAAATATTCAAATGCATAGAAAGGAATGTTTGTCTGAGCAAGTTGCATTCTTTTGAAAGAACAAACTTGAAGGTACCATGAATGCAAGAACAGTAACTAGATGGCACTGACTCAACAAAGGAGATGGTCTCAATAGGACATGTGGCAATCCTAAAAGATGCCACATCATTATGATGGTGTCAACATGGATAATGGGGTAGGGATGTGGACCAGTTAGGTATTGATGCATGACCATATTACATCCACAAGTTACAAGTGAGGGAATAAGTGGCAACTTCATGTTAAGCCATATGATAGGAGGATTGAGCTTGACATGTTAACGCTCTCAAGGTTTTCATGAAAATTTCTAGGTGTCAGAACCCACACCCCATGGGAATTCCAATTGCATTGTGTAATCTTTTGAGTTCATGGATTCTTGTACTTGGAAATGATGTCTTTACTTAACTCTATTCTGGAGGTTAGTTGTTTGATCAAGTTGCGTTACGTAAATTTTCAAGGTTTTGGATTGTTGGGTAATTGAATGTTAGAACCTAAATTCTTCTTTTGGTTGGGCCATTCAAATTTCGAACTTGAACTCTGCTTTTGGATGACATATGTTTGCTTGAGTTCATGGATTGTTGGAGTGGGAAAGGGTGCCTTTACTTACCTGTATTCTAAAAGTTAGATGTTTGATCACGGGTGCATTACATAAATATTCAAAGTTTTGGATTGTTGGGTAATTGAACTTTAGAACCTCAACTCTCCTTTTAGATGCCATATGATTGACATGTTAATGTCCTCAAGGTTTTCATGAAAATTTCTAGGTGTTGGAGTGCACACCCCATGGGAATTCAAATTGCATTGCATAATCTTTTGAGTTCATGGGTTTTTGGAGTTGGAAAGGGTGCCTTTACTTGCCTCTATTCTAAAGGTTAGCTATTTGATTAATGTGCATTACATAAAACTTCAGGGTTTTGTATTGTTGGGTAATTGAACTTTGGGACCTAAACTCTCCTTTTGGATGCCATATGCTTGCTTAAGCTACAATTGATAAAAATTTTAGATCCACAAGCCATTGTTTGTGTTCACAATACT
The DNA here is from genome assembly GCA_000404065.3 of Pinus taeda. Classification (NCBI taxonomy): domain Eukaryota; kingdom Viridiplantae; phylum Streptophyta; class Pinopsida; order Pinales; family Pinaceae; genus Pinus; species Pinus taeda. The sequence continues at coordinate 93,554 of APFE031199542.1, forward strand.
TTAGGATGCTTATGAAACATTTGAATGCACAAAGGGGCTAGCAAATTTGAGCAAGTGGCACCAAATTGAAAGCACAAATTTGAAAGTGTTGTGTGTGCACGAATACCAAGTAGGTTGTACCAAATTGAAAGGACAAATTTGAAAGTATTGTTGTGTGCACAGACAACAAGTAGATGACATTGGCTTGTGTGTGCACGAATACCAAGTAGGTTGTACCAAATTGAAAGGACAAATTTGAAAGTATTGTTGTGTGCACAGACAACAAGTAGATGACATCACATTGGCTTATAGAGGAGTTCATATTAGTATAACATGTGGTAGCCTCAAAATGTGTCATATACTATGGTGATGTCGAGATAGACCAAGAGTGTTGACATGATATTCCATGGCATCAATAGGGTACAAGTTAAGGGGACAAGTGGAAGCTTTAGGTTATGCCAGTTGGCAATAGGATTGAGCTCGACAAAGGGAGTTCTTAAGGTTTTTGTAAAATTTATGTGTTGTGACTTTAGACCTGCTATCCACAATTTTGTCAATAGTCTGAAGAAGCAGTGTACAAATCTTTTCAAGAATCAAAGTCATTAGCCAATATAAATATATTGTCAAGCCAGGAGGTAACTCCTCAAAACGAATTGTGTTTTTGCATTAAGGTTGATCATAGATATATACATGGAGGGAGAGACTCCCAGTGTCTCGTCATATTCCAATCCTCCTTATTTTCTATTTACACTATTTTACATGGATTTACCTAATCCCAAAGATTAGGTGTCAACATCCCCCCCTTAATTTGAAGGGATGTTGGTGAGTCCAAGCATCGCTTTGAATCTTTTGAACTTTTCTCTTCCAAGTGCTTTGGTGAAGATGTCTGCAATCTGCTCATTTGTGGAACAATGGCGTAGGTGAATTGTTTTGGCCTCAACATAATGTCGAATAAGATGGTATTTTGTATTGATATGCTTTGTTTGATAATGGAACTTTGGGTTCTTGGCCAACTTTATTGTAGAAGTGTTGTCAATCATGAGAGGAGTTGAATATGCACTTGTTTCTCCTGCAAATTTGCCAAAATTTTCCCGAGCCACACAATTTCCTTTGTTGCTTTAGCTGTTGCCACATATTTTGCCTCTATTGTGGAATTTGCCAGTTGATTGTTTGCGTGACCTCCAGGAGACATCTCCTGATCCAATACTCATAGCATTAACCTGAAGTAGATACCCCTGTTTCCTTATCTCCATTGAAAGCTGAATCAAAGTATCCAATCAAGTTGAAGTCACCCACCTGTGTATACTTAAGTCTAAAGTCTTGAGTTCCCTTCAATTACTGTAAAACTCTTTTTGCAGCATATCAATGTCCCTCACAAGGCTTTTGCATAAACCTGGAGAGGATTCCAACAACAAATGAAATGTCTGGTCTGGTTGTAGTCAGGTCGTTGAGACTTCCTACAAGTTGTCTATACTTTGTTGCATCCTCAAAATTTTTTCCTTCAGTGGATGTGAGCTTTAAGTTTTGTTCCATTAGAGTAGTCGAAGGATTGCACTTAGCTAGTTCAACAAATCTCCAACGTACTTCTTCTGAGAGAGGAATATAAACTTTGGATGTTGAGTTACTTCAATACCAAGATTGTAGTGAACATACCCCAAGTCTGTCATTTCAAAACCTTTCCTCAATTCTTTCTTTATGGATGCAATATAGCTCTCATTGTTCCTTGTCATCAAAATATCATCTACATACACCACAATATATACAACTGTTTTGCCAACTTTCTTGACAAACAAGGTTGCATCATCAAGATCATAATGTTTGAAGTTGGGTTTCAGAAGATGCTCAATTAACTTCTCGTACCAGGCTTGCGGTACTTGCTTGAGGCCATACAAGGATTTTACAAGCTTGCATGTTTTATGTTCCCGACCCGTCACAATAAATCCTTCTGTTTGGGGCATAAAAACATTCTCTTTCAGATCTCCATTTAAAAAAACAGTTTTTGCATCCATTTGATGGACTTTCCAATTGTTTTGTGCTGCCAAGGCAAAGTGTGTTCGGATGGTAGCCCATTTTGCTGTGGGAGCAAAAGGCTCCTCATAGTCGACCCCTTGCTTTTGTGCAAAACCTTTTGCCACAAGCTTGGCTTTGTGCTTATCAAGTGAGCCATCAACTTTATATTTGTTCTTGTAGACCCACTTGCAGCCTATTGGTTTGGTTCCCAATGGGAGGATCAACCAGCTTCCAGGTGCCATTATTTATCAGGGCATCATATTTTTTTTTGCATCGCTTCTTTCCATTCATCATTAGAAGCGACTTCTTTGAAGGAAGTTGGTTCAAAATTTGTAGACAAATTCAGTTCACAATCATAAGAGACATCCATATCAACAGGTGAATTAGAATCGTCTACATCACCTCCATTATGTCTGGTTGAGCTTCTTGTTCATGTGTTTCCATCCTTATCAGAATGAACACTTTCCAGTGTCTTTGTCAGCCATTTTGGAGGACTTTGCTGAGATGGCCCAGGCTCCTCAGTGGGTGGAGCTTCATGTGGGGGAGAGAGTGCTTCAGAAGAAGATTCCACATATTGATCCAGTATAGGAATCCCCCCTTCAAGATGTGGAATCTCATTATCAAATTCTTGAAAAGATTTTACATGTCCGAATATATCCAAGCAATCAAGCTGCCGCTCAACAACGTTGTTAGTCTTGGAAGATTCAAGAAATATCACATCTCTAGACACTATAACTTCTTATTAACTTCATCATAGAGACGATATGCTTTGGAGGTATTTGAGTACCCTAAGAAGATTCACTTGTGACTCCTTGCACCAAGTTTGTTTCTTTGTTCCTTAGGTATCAAGGCATAACAGGTGGAACCAAAGACCTCGAGATGCTTTACCGAAGGAATGTGGCCATACCATATTTCATAAGGAGTCTTGTTTCTAATAGCATTAGATGGACACCTATTCTTTGTATACACAACATATAGAACAACATCAACCCAACACATCAGTTTAACATTCTTGAAAAACATCATCGAACGTACCATATTTAAAATTGTCCTGTTCATTCTTTCAGCTACTTTGTTTTGTTGGGGATTATAAGGCACAATTGTCTAATGTTTGATCCCGTGCTGGCGAAGATAGTTTTCAAATTCATTTGAAGTGTATTCTTTTCCATTATTAGTGTGAATACAACCAATATGAGATTGTGCATCATTTTCAATCCATGCATGAAAATTCTTGAATATTTCAAAAGCATCAAACTTGTTCTTCAATAAATAAACCCAACACATTCTGGTGTAGTAATCAATAAATGTCATCATATATTTATTACCATTTGCAGAAGGAACATATGCATTCGGCCACATAAATATGAATGAATGAGTTCAAGTTTTCTATGTGCTCGGGAATGAGAATCATGAAAATATTGTTTGTTGTGCTTTCCTAATATACAAGCATCACATTGCTTAAGTTTCTTAGGAATTGTAGGCAAACTAGTAACACCATTTTTCTTCAAAAAACGAAGGCTGTCATAATTCAAGTGTCCAAATCTAGCATGCCGTAAAAGACTTGATGGAAATGTACCTTCATCATAGTGAGAATTGTATGAGAAGTTCTGTGCATGAGCAAAGGTTCCTTGCAGCTTCTGAAGTCTTTCTTCTTCTATCCCCGTCATGACAAGTGAGTGATCTGATGCTTTTTTGGCTTGAATCTTGCCATCAAACATATGAATGGAGTGTGCTTATTGATGGATGTGGACCAAAGACAACAAGTTTCTCCTCAACTCCGGGAGATATAAAACATCCTGCAGAAGAAAGTTTGGAAGACCAGGTAGTTTGAGCCTGATGGTGCCAAGCCCTGATGGCTTGAGTTTTGAATTGTTTGCAAACTGCTCCATCAACATTGTCAATGAATTCTTCAAAAAAATCTCTCTTAAAAGTCATGTGGCAAGTTGGTCCTGAATCAAGCAACCAATTGTCTTTCCAAGAAGCAAGTGAAGCATTAAACAAGTCTTCAATTACTCCATTATTATTACAGTGTGCCACAACATAGTGAGCGGATTTGGGTGGTTTACCTTTCCCTTTGTCATTGGTTTAACCGTTGCCTTCATTTCTTTCCTGCTCAATTTTGTCCCAAGGCACTTACATGTGGATGCATCATGTCCAACTCTATTGCAACGTATGCAACGAAGATCAAACTTTTCTCCTTGGAACTCTTTACCCCCTTGCCTCTAAAATTCCTTCTTCCTCTTCCTCTTCGGCCACCTCTTCCTCTAGAAGAATCTTGTGCATGATTCTTCTCTCTATGTGCAAGACACATAACTTCTTTAGAAGACTGATGAGTTGTCTTCTTCCCAAACACTTCTCTCTCTCAACAAACTTCTTTTCAAGGGATTCAAAGGTAATCTTCTTGAGATTTCCATTTGCTTGCAATGACTCAAGATAACGTGAATAAGTGGGATATGGTGCTTTGACATACGCTATGAGAGGAATGTCTATTTCAACACTAGTGGTTTTTATATCATGCATAATGGATCTTACTTCTGATGCTAAGGCAAGAGGGTCATCATTTTTTTAATTAAAGACTGAACAATTTAATCATAAATTGGACAACTTCAAGTTCAGAGAGTGAGTCATATAGTTCCTTCAGCTTCTTTAAGGCTTCAAAAGCATTTGAAAATGGTAAAATATGGCGACTCGCCTTTTCATTTACAGATGCTGCAATCAAGGCATAGGCCTTGCTGTTTTTGTTTTCCCAAATGGAAATCTCTATCTGAAGTGGGCTTCGTGAGAGTGTGTTTTATCTTCCTTGTCCATTCAGGATAGTTGGTGGCCTGGGTGTAGGCGATATAGACAAACGCCCAAATCCTGATATAATTTCCTTTAATTTTGGCTGAAACCCTTCTTTTATTCTCACTGGAGTATCAGTCACCTATTTCTAGGCCGATTGTTTATAAATACCCCTTTACCTTCAAAATCACCATTGTTTCCCACTTAATCACCCCAACCCTTGTTAGCGGGAACAAATTTCACCATAAGGCCTCTTTTCCACTATCGGGACTATAATTCCATAGGAATTATAAAATGCACTATCAGAGGAATTTTAAATGGAATTAACACGATTGTGTATAAAATACACTATCGGCGGGTTGAAATCACCATAATGTGATTATACGTGGAAATACACTATCGGCGGAGTTTCCTTGCCAAAATGTTATTCCACATGTAAATACACTATCGGTGGACTTTTACAAAGGAAGGCATTAAACATATAAAATACATTATCGGCGCAGTTTTTCTAAAGGGATGCGCTAGTACTCAAAGGAACTATCGACGATCACTATCGACAGTTCCACATGGAACAATATAATAATATAACGCTCCGATAACCCGATGTGATAACATGTGTATTGTCGGAAATCGCAATCGGCAATTCTGATACGCTAAGCTTTTCTCGTTAAAGGCTAGCGATGCGACAAACCCTGCGGACCCGATATATTATTAAAGCCTCCCGCATAAGGTTTCGGGTCCGAAAGGTGCACTTCGGACTTTGGCACTTCAAAGGTTCGTTCCTCCCCGCTTCAACTCGGCGATGCAATAATGGGTGTGGACTCGATAAGGGTATCAACCCTATTTGATAGAGTTTCAAGTCCGAAACTCAGTTCCAGCTAAGGTTTTTCACCATTTTCCTGTGTAAAACAGACTTTCCGCCATGGAACTCAACAATGCATGTAAGGGAAACAAGCATGCCGATATGAAAGGAAATCACTCCAACAGGCTTAAATCTAAGTGTTAATAGGAAAACAAGGCCAAATCACCATTAATAAGGTTCAGAAGAAAAGAACTGAAACCAAATACACATACAAATACCAGTTAATAGCAAGCAAAGTTATGATGCACAAAAAGGCTTTTGGAGGTCACCACGCCTCCGGGATCAACCAATACACAAAGAAAAACCCCTCATCCTTTTGGAAAACATGTGATAAAGGCATGCGGTCATATTCCTATTACAATAACATTAAACTTACATATGTACTAGTTCATGTTAACAACTAGTTCCTAAAACAGGGGCTTTATTTAATACAACTACTAGTTTTGCAAGACATCCTCCTCAAGAACCTCCACTATGCTTAATTAATCCTATCTGTTCAACGAGGACATCCCCTCGAGAACCTCCACAATGGCTTAACTATTTAGTATTTATTATATCATGATTTATTCCTAGATTCTATCTCTAGGCTAAACTAGAAAAACATGGAAATTGATGGCTAAAGGATCCCACTCCTTTGCTTGTAGATTTTTTTGTGTTTTTGGAATAAGTTTGAAGATTTTCCCTCCAAGTCTCATGCTCCTGCATTAGACTTATGAGGACAAAATTCTTCATGGGACAGAGCTTCTGTCCATGAGCTCTTCTACAGAACTGCCCAACTTTTGTAGCATGCATTTTGTTACCCAAGAAGTTTCAGTAGTTGGCTGATCCTTCCATTTTACCAAATATTGAAAGTACTCCTGTCCTCTGGTCTTCTTGAACACCTTCTTGTCCAAAATCCTTTCTGGCTGTAACTCTTTTGTTGTAGGTAATTGCTTTACCCAATCAATCTCTTGTGTCTCTTGATCTTGTGCTGTATCATCTGCAGTTTCACCTTCATACTTGTACAAGCCTGTAACATTGAAAATTGGAGATATTCCAACATCAGGGGGTAATTCAATCTCATATGCATTTGCAGAAAACTTCCTTAATACTCTGCATGGTCCAATTTTCTTGAACTTCAATTTATTATACTCTCTTTTTGGAAATCTTTCCTTTTTGAGGTTTGCTAAAACCAAATCTCCAACTTCAAAGTTTACCTCTCTTCTTCTCATGTCTGCTCTGGTCTTGTACTTGATGTTGCTATCCTGTAGCTGTTGTTTCACTTGTTCATGTATTGCTTGCATTTCTGAAGTAAAATCTTCTCCCTCTGCACTTCTCATCTCATTGTTTCACAAGTTCCTCAACTCAGATACTCCTCTTGGATGCATTCCATAAACAATATGGAATGGACTTTGTCCTGTACTCTTGTTAGGTGAGTCATTGTAGGCATATTCAGCTTGTGCCAACACTTGATCCCACTGTTTTGGATGTTCTGCAGTAAGACTTCTCAAAAGATTGCCCAAACTCCTGTTCACAACTTTCGTTTGTCCATCAGTTTGTGGATGATAGGCAGAACTGAAACTCAGTCTAGTTCCCAATTTCTTCCATAATGTCCTCCAGAAATGTCCAACAAATTTGGAATCTCTGTTTGAGACAATACTCTTAGGCAACCCATGCAATCTTACTATCTCCTTGAGAAACAAATTAGCAATGTGAGTAGCATCACTAGTTCTATAGCATGGAATAAAATGTGCCATTTTTGAAAATCTGTCCACTACAACAAAAATTGAATCATCACCCCTTTGAGTCTTTGGTAAGCCCAAAACAAAATCCATACTTACCATATCCCAAGGCCTATTTGGAATTGGTAATGGAACATACAAACTTGTGTTTTGGCTTCTTCCCTTTGCATATTGACATATTTTACAAGTTCTTACATAGTTTTCCACATTAGACCTCTTTTTTGGCCAGAAATAAAATCTGTTCCGCTGTTCATAAGTTTTCTCTATACCAAAACTGCAAGTCCTCCACTATGTTTTTCTTTGATTAAGTTCTCCCTCATAGAACAGTTTGGTATGCACAGCGGATATGTCTTAAACAACAGTCCATCTTGTAAGAGATAATCCAACCACTTACTCCTATCCATCAAAACAGGATTCTTACAAGTTTCAATTGCTTCTTTAAAATCTGAATCTGTCTCATATAATTCTTTAAGAAAATCAAAACCTAACACTTGAATTTGACTTTCTTGAAGTAATACGTTACTCCTACTTAAGGCATTTGCAACTTTATTTGATGGGCCATTTATATGTTTCAAAATAAAATGGAAACCTTGAAGATACTCTACCCATTTAGCATGTTTCTGTCTAAGCTTTGGCTGCTGCATAATAAACTGTAGTGCATGGTTATTTGAATAAAGTATGAACTCTTTTGACATTAGTTAATGCCTCCATTTCTTCAATGACTGCACAACTGCATAAAACTCTATATCATAAGAAGAATACTTCTTTTTGGAATCATTTAGGTTTTCACTAAAATAGGCTATAGGTCTGTCTTCCTGACTTAAAACACCTCCAATTGCTTCTTTGCTGGCATCACACTTCACTTGGAATGGTTTACTAAAATCAGGTAGAACCAAAATAGGCTTTTCAGTGATTTTCTTCTTCAACAGCTGGAAATTCTTTTCTGCTTCAGTAGTCCATCTAAATGGTTGTTTGTCCTTCTTTATGGTCTCAATAATAGGTGCATTGATCTTACTAAAATTCTTTATGAATTTTCTATAAAAACTAGCAAGACCATGAAAACTTCTTACCTCAAAGACACTTATAGGTGAAGGCCACTCCATGATTGCCTTGATCTTCTCTGGATCCATCTTCAGCCCTTCAGCAGAAATAACAAAACCGAAGTACACCAGCTCTTCTTTCATGAATGAACACTTCTTCAAATTCAGCAATAATTTCCCTTGTTGTAGCCTTTATAAGACATAATTCAGATGTCTCATGTGACTTGCTGTACACTAATATATCGTCCAGATATACTATTACAATTTTACCAATGAATTCTTTAAGAACTTCATTCATGAGTCTCATAAACGTACTTGGTGCATTTGATAACCCAAAAAGCATTACTCTCCACTCATACAATCCCTCATTTGTCTTAAAGGCAGTTTTGCACTCATCCCCTTCTCTTATCCTTATCTGATGATATCCACTCTTAAGATCTAATTTTGAAAAATACTTTGCTCCACTCAAACAATCCATTAAATCTTCAATCCTAGGTAAAGGAAACTGTACCTGATTGTGATTTTATTGATGGCTCTTGAATTTGTACACATTCTCTAGCCTCCATCTTTCTTTGGACTCAACACTGTTGGTACTGCACAAGGACTTAAGCTTTCTCTGATCAACCCTTTGTCAAGCAGTTCCTGAACCTGCTTCTTAACCACTTAATTTTCTGTAGGAGTCATTTTGTAAGCTGCTTTGTTAGGTAGACTTGTTCCAGGAATCAAATTTATATGATGACTGATTCTTCTAATGGGTGGCAACTCATTAGGTAAATCATCAACAATTATATCACAATAGTTGTCCAACATTTCTTGAATTTCAATGGGTAAATCAAAAACTTTAGTGGAAGTCATTATTACCTTGGGCTTGCAAATTATAGCAAAATTTACCTCATTCTCATCAATCTGCTGCAAGTATTCCTTTCCTCCTAGTAACTGAGTTTTTGTATCAATCTTCTTTCTTGATGCATCTTCTTCTTCCATAGGCAGCGGTGTATGATTGATACCATCTTTACCAAACTTATAGGTGTTTCTTTTTCCATCATGCATAGCTCCTCTGTGATATTGCCAAGGTCTTCCAAGCAATATGTGACACACATCCATTGGCATCCACATCACATACAATTTTGTCCTTATATTTGCCCAACTGCAACTCTACTTCACACTGTTCATTCACTAACAGTTGATGTTCCTTTTGTAGCCATGACACCTTGTAAGGTGTTGGATGTTTCATTGTCTTTAGCTTCAATTTCTCCACCACCTCTGTAGAGACCAATTTATCAGTGCTGCCACTATCAATGATCATCTGACAACATTTCCCTTGAACCTTACACACTATTCTGAACAAGGTCTTTCTTTGTGATGGTTCAACTATCTCCTTTGTTGGCTTGAGCAAGGCTTTATTGATTACCAAAGATTCTCCTCTCTTTGGTATATTTTCTTCTTTTGCCACTGCTGTTGCCGTTGCTTCTTTCTCAACTGGAGCAACAATTGCATTCCTCTGGCTTGTTCCTGCATTCTCTGGGCACTCAAAAGCTCTATGTCCCAGTTTGTTACATCTGTAACATCTTACTTCTTTTCCTCTTCCTTTGCCTCCTCTTCCTCTAGAAAAACTCCCTCTGCCACTTGCATCACCATGTTGGGTTGAGCTGCTGCTAGCTCCATCTTTAGGTGCTGTAGATCTTCCTTTACCACCCTGACTTCCCTTCCTCGGAAAGTACCTCTCCCTCTGGCAGACTGCTTCCTCATGAGCTTTTCTTTAGCTTTCAGTACCATCTGATAAGCTTCCTTTACTGTTTTAGGAGACAATATACTTATCTCATCTTGAATGTCCATCCTAAGACCATTCACATACCTAGCCTTCTCATTTGTATCCTGAGTTTGTCCAGCTCTTATGCTTACCTTATAGAATTCCTCTATGTATTCTTTCACTATCATAGACCTCTGTCTAAGATTCTGCATCTGTCTGAACAAGGTTTGCTGATAATTACTTGGTAAAAACTTACCTCTTAGCTTTGCTACCAATCTACCCCAATTTTTGATTGGTTGCTTGCCAAGTCTCCTCCTTTCTGCCTGCACTCCATCCCACCAAAGTGCTGCATGGCCTTTTAGCTTGGTGACAACAAACTTTACTTTCTTCTCATCTTATGTTTCTTCATAGTCAAAGAATTTCTCCATGTCATTAATCCAGTCTATCAATTCTTCTGGATTCAGTCCTCCGTCATTATTGAAACCTCAGTCTTTGGCTTAGCTGTGGATCTCAACACTGACTGGAAGAATCTCATCTCAGGAGTAACTGTTATAGCTTCCTCCTCTTCTCCAGCTTCAACCTTAGGCTCACTAACATCCCCATCGTTTATATTTCTCTCTGCTGTTAATGCCTCCAATCTTGCTTGCATCTGTTGCACAACTTCCATCACTTCAGCATTTGCAACTGGCCGTCCTCTTCTAGAGGGCCCAGCAGCAGAACCGTACCAGGCATCTCCCCGAGAGGCGGCCCAGGATCATTAGATCACGGAGACAACACAATGGGAGGCAACCAGCGCCTACCGTTTCAAACTAGCAAACCTTACTGAACTACCCACAGTTCTCCTCTCTCGACCTCGGATGTTAGGAGAATCGGACTCCCACATTCGCGTCCCCAGGGTCTTCTTCACCAGTAATCCTGCGACGCAGTCTAGAGTTCATTCGGCATGGCCGGGATCGGAGCTCCATACGCTCTTCCCGAACCGCCTCGTTTTTATTTCCTATCTTTCTTTCAGTATTTGTCTTTCTGAGGAGACCGTTTTGGTTCTCCTACTGGGCACGACCCCTTATGTAACTGACAGTCCCTTTGACCTACTTTGTGGTCATTCGTTGGACATTAATAAAATTATCTTATCTTATCTTTATCTACCACGTCTTCTTCTAACTCTGAAAGCCATATTAGCTTTTCTTCTTCCACTTCTGAGATTCAATTTAGTGTCAAAACTTGGGTCTGATACCACTACTAGTGGCCTGGTTGCAGGCGATATAGACAAACGCCCAAACTCTGATATAATTTCCTCTAATTCTGGCTGAAACCCTTCTTCTATTCTCACTGGAGTATCAGTCACCACTTTTTCCCTTTTAATCACCCCAACCCTTGTTAGTGGGAACAAATTTCACCATAAGGCGTCTTTTCCACTATCGGGACTATAATTCCATAGGAATTATAAAATACACTCTCAGAGGGGTTTTAAATGGAATTAACATGATTGTGTATAAAATACACTATCCGCAGGTTGAAATCACCATAATGTGATTATACGTGGAAATACACTATCGGCAGAGTTTACTTGCCGAAATGTTATTCCACATGTAAATACACTATCGACGGACTTTTACAAAGGAAAGCGTTAACATATAAAGTACATTATCAACACAGTTTTTTAAAGGGGCGCGCTAGTACTCGAAGGCACTATCGGGGATCGCTATCGGCAGTTCCACATGGAACAATATAATAATATAACGCTCCGATAACCCGATGTGATAACATGTGTATTGCTGGAAATCGCAATCGGCAATTCTGATACGCTAAGCTTTTCCCGTTAAAGGCTAGCGATGCGACAAGCCCTGTGGACCCGATATATTATTAAAGCCTCTCGCATAAGGTTTCGGGTCCGAAAGGTGCACTTCGGACTTTGGCACTTCAAAGGCTCATTCCTCCTCGCTTCAACTCAGTGATGCAATAATGGGGCGGACCCGATAAGGGTATCAACCCTATTTGATAGAGTTTCAAGTTCGAAACTCAGTTCTGGCTAAGGTTTTTCACCATTTTCCTGTGTAAAACAGAGTTTCAGCCGCAGAACTCAACAATGCATGTAAGGGAAACAGGCATGCCGATATGAAAGGAAATCACTTCAACAGGCTTAAATCTAAGTGTTAATAGGAAAACAAGGCCGAATCACCATTAATAAGGTTCAGAAGAAAAGAATTGAAACCAAATACACATACAAATACCAGTTAACAACAAACAAAGTTCTGATGCACAAAAAGGCTTTCGGAGGTCACCATGCCTCCGGGATCGACCAATACACAGAGAAAAACCCCTCTTCCTTTGGAAAAATATGTGATAAAGACATGCGGTCAAAATCGTATTACAATAACATTAAACTTACATATGTACTGGTTCATGTTAACAACTAGTTCCTAAAACAGGGGCTTTATTTAATACAACTACCAGTTTTGCGAGACATCCTCCTCGAGAACCTCCACTATGCTTAACTAATCCTATCTGTTAGGCGAGGACATCCCCTCGAGAACCTCCACTATGGCTTAACTATTTAGTATTTATTATATCATGATTTAATCCTAGATTCTATCTCTAGGCTAAACTAGAAAAACATGGAAATTGATGGCTAAAGGATCCCACTTCTTTGCTTGTAGATTTTTTTGTGTTTTTGGAATAAGTTTGAAGATTTTCCCTCCAAGTCTCATGCTCCTGGATCAATAGTTCTCTTTTCTAGAGAGAACTACTCCAACAATTGATATCAGTGAATGCATTTTAAAATTTGTGTATTGTGTAAAAAATGTACTCTGTTGGCAATATACAGTAAAAAAAAAAAATTGCACTTAGAGTGGTAATGTGTGTAAAAAAATCCACTTCCGGTGTGTATATATATATATATGTAACAGAGTTTATATATGGGGGAGGGTTATATGGGGAAGGTGGTATATAGGGAAGGGGAGGTGAGGCAGACAACGTAACTGTGGTAGTATAACTATGATATATTATGACTGTCAGCCACCACAAAACGTTACCAAGGGTAATACCATTCAACGTTACATAATACCATTCACCGTATATTATGACTGTCGGAGTAATACGATACCAGAAGTGATTCGATACCGGGGAGGAGTATACGAGAGGTGATACGATACTGGGGAGTATACTAGAGGTGATACGTAATTGCGTGAGCTATTTAATGTACGGGGGAAGGAGTGGTATGTGGTCGATATGTGGTGTGGAGGAGGTAGTTTATGGGGCCATGATGGGTGGTATGCAATGGTATATCTCCCGTTGCACCACAAGCTCGACCGAGGGGAAGACCAATACATATGCCAATTACAACGTCCTTACACCATCGTTCTTGCAACGTTCTTGTGGTGGTAACTGTGATAATTGATGTCGCAAGACGGACGAGAGGAGGATGGTGGTAAGGGAAAATCGGTGGTAAGACACATTGGGAGAGGATAATTGAAGTGGCGGTATTATTACGGCGTATGGTGGTTTGCAGTGTTATATGTTACAACGGAAGGGGAGTCGATACAAACATACCAAATGGCGTGCAAACCAGCCACAACACCTTCGACTTCAACGTGTTAACTACCGGAACAAATGGATCCCTCACACGCCATATTCAAACTTTATTGAACTGTAATCACGCATTCAACATCTCCGCAGTGAAGCACCACACTTATGAAACCTGCGGTTACTTGCGGGTAAGAACGGGTGAACCGCATAGAACCTGCGGTCTTTACCCTTACACTATGGTTTTGTACAAGACTCGACTACCCGCATCAAACCCGTGGGTAGCCTATTAAACTCCTATCGGACCCCTATAAGACCCTCTGGGCATAAAAACACCCAAACTGTCTAGAAATTCGATTTTTTTTCTTTTTTGGAAATGAGGTGGAGGAAAAGGGAAATTGGAGGGGAAAAAAGCTTTATAAGCACCTCTCTCCTCTCCATTTTTCATTCACTTATCATTTGTGTGAGTGTTGAAACTTGAGAGTGAAGCTAAAGGAGCGTGAAGGAGCTGTTGAAGGAGGCTAAAGGAGGCTAAAGGAGGCTTCATCGGATTAGACTAAGGTTCAGGTAGGCTTCATGAACCTAGTTAGAATGTTTTCCATGTATTTATTTTTGTTTTTAATTTTTTTGTGTTTGCAATTTTTGTTTGTTTGTTTGGGAATGCCTATGGCTGAGTTTCTCAGCCACACAGGGCTGTTGTGTGGCTGAGAAACTCATTGACATAGCTCAACCACACAACGGCCCTGTGTGGCTGAGACCCACCCACACAACTAAAAAAAATGCAAAAAAAAAAAAATTAAACCCAAAAAAAAATATAAATTTATTTCTTTTTCTTCCAGATTTTGTTACCATGCCACCAAAGGGTTTCAGACAGTCTCGTGATCTGACATGGGCACATGGTCAACGAATCATTCTCGGTAATAAACCACAATAACAATTGCAATTATTGCAATGCCACAATGCATGTAGGCATAAATAGGCTGAAATACCACCTAGCCAGAATTCTTGGGCATGTTTTGGAATGTTCTCAAAGTTGCCCTGATTAAGTCACTATTGAAATGGTAGCTGCTTTGGAATCCATTAAAGAAACAAGTTCTAAGAGGGCAAGAAGGAAGGATGAGATTGTTGGGATAGGTAGATCTTCATCTCAGAGTGAAACACAGTTTCAAATTCCAGGTATTGGTAACTCCTTTTCAACTGCTATGGCAAATAGGAGTATAACCTCTTCTTTCTTCAGTCTGCGTACAACTCCAGGATCTCAACCAACCTTGGATAGTTTCAATGATAAGAAGAGGAAGGAGGTAGATATGGCAGTGAGGAGGCTTTGGTACCATAACATTCTTTAATTCAACTATGCAAAGTCTTATTTTTATCAGCCCATGGTGGATGTCATTGCATGTGTTGGCCTTGTATACAAACCCCATCTTATAATGCACTTAGGGGGAAAGAGCTAGATGAGGAGCTTGAGTGTGTCGAGGAACAATTGGGGAGCATTAAAAGCTCATGGAAGTTTACAGGTTGTACACTTATGTCTGATGGGTGGACAAATTAGAGGGGTAGAACAATAATAAATTTTGTTGTAGCTTGCCCTAAAGGAACCATGTTCCTAAAATCCATTGATGCATCTGCAAATGTAAATGATGCACATTTGATTTTTTCATTGTTGGCTGATGTGGTGGAGGAAGTTGGGGTTGCAAACGTTGTCTAAGTAATCACGGAAAATGCAGCAAATTATGTGGCAGCTAGAAGGTTGCTTTGTGCCAAATATCCCACCATATTTTGGACTCCATGCGCTGATCATTACATAGACTTGATGCTAGAGGACATTGGGAAGTTGGAGTGGGTGCAAGGCGTTGTGCAAGAATGCAAGCATATTACCAAGTATATTATAATCATGCTTGGGTGTTGAACCTTATGAGGGAATTCACACAGGGTGAGCTTAGTCGCCCAGCTGTCACACGGTTTGCTACAAACATTCTTTCCCTCCAAAGCCTTTTGTATGAGTACCAAACTTTGAGAAGAATGTTTTGTAGCCAACAATGGGTATTCTGGAAAGATAGCACAAAACCGAAAGCAATGTCTATGAAAATCTCTATCTTTGCTGATAGTTTGTGGGACAAAGTGACTGAGATTGTCAACTTCACTGAGCCCCTTGTGAAAGTCTTGAGATTGATGGATGGAGAGAAACCTTCAATGGGATATATTTATGAGGGCATGGACAGGGCCAAAGAGGCCATCAAGACTTTCTATAAGGGAAATGAATCTAAATATCTCTCTATATGGCAAATTATTGATTCCATGTGGGACAGGCAACTACATTCACCATTGCATGCAGTAGGAGCATATCTTAATCCAAACTTATTCTATAATGAGGGGTCTAGCATTCAAAGAGATCCCGAGGTGATGAGAGGTGTCATAATATGCATTAAGAAGATGTTCTCGGATGTAGATATTCAGGGCAAAATCAACTTACAATGAGATATGTACAAGGAAGCATTTGGCATGTTTGGATTCAGCTCAAGCCAGTGTCTCAAGGACAAGAAAATGCCTTGTAAGTGCAAATTGTTAGAACTGAAGTGTCAACATATATCATTGTAAACCCAATTTCTGCAAGTTTTATTGTAAATGATGCTATTATGACCATTTATAAAACAACACTTAGGTAGGCCTATGGTTTTGGCAAAGAATTTCATCCTAGGAAGTTTTTTAACCTCCCCGAATTATGTGTGTTTGTAAAAACGCCTAATTGACAGAGTTTTACTTCTAGTTTAAACCCTAAAGCTAAGGTGGAATTCGTTGACAAGGTGTTAGGTGAGTCCTAGTAATCTATCGAGTCTATTGTAAAAGTGTGTTATAATTTTATTTCATGGTTCCTCACAGTCAGACACTGGGTAAATTATTCTATTATGAGCACATTTAGTTTCATACTAGATGATATTGTGTCGCAAAATTGGGTAAATTATTGAGGGTCTATGTCTAAAGGTGTTTTCCCTTTCAAGGGTTGAATTCTAATATTTTGGATGTAAAAATATTTTAGTGCATGGTCTCTCATAGTCAGACACCATGGCTAAAATATTTGAGGGTGGAAAAATGATCAAATCCCCTCTAGAGTCAATTAATTAATTTTTCTGGCTAAATTAAATTAAGATCTTAAGCTAGTAAATTAACTAATTTTGAGTCAAAAAATAATTATAGAGAAATTAATCTCTCTCAAGTGGAAAATAATAAAAAAATTCGTGGGTAAAAAACAAGTCAATTTTTGGAGGTCCCCCACCAAAGGAAAAATGGATATTTTTAAGAAAAATTGAGCAGGCACTCGAAGTCCCCTGAGGCTAAGGGTGAGATCTCCGAACGGAGACACTCAATGCACTAAACAGTGCTGCAAACTACCTAAACAGCCAGCGTGCTCTAAGTCGAAATGACTATCACAAATGATCATAACCAAAATGATCAAAATGAGGGGGCTCCTTTCTCTTTTATAGGCTTTGCCTCTCTTAATCCCAAGGCTCACCTCCTCCTGTGTGATTCCCCTCTTGCCACGTGTTCCTTTCCTCGTACGCAGTTCCTCCATGTGTTTGTGTGGGCTCCATTTCTACGTCCCCTTTTGGCCCCCTTGGCTCCCCTTTAAGTCACAACGTTGTGCTATTAGGAAGCGACTTTTTAATCTAAAAGTGAGTTATGTCCCCCTTCCTCACTTTTTATTTACAAATAACTATAGAAGGCAAAAATCAAACAAAATCGAATATTCCAATTAGCCATGGCTAATTAGGAATATTAAGTCTCCCCCAGCAAAATGTTGCTTGTCATCAAGCAACTGAAGTGATGGATGCTGCAAGATCTTCTCACTCTCCCAAGTGGCATCCTCATCCGACAAATTCTTCCAACTCACCAAGAATTCCTGGACCGTCCTGCTCCGCAGTTGCCTCTCCCCACTATCAATGATAGCCTCCGGTTGCAATACCAAATGCCCCTCATCATCCATGGGCGGTAGCTCATCTGTCACTATCACCTACTGCCTCAATGCCTTTTTCAGGCATGATACATGAAAAACGTTATGAATCTTGCTGCCTTAGGGCAACTCCAACTCATATGCAACCTGTCCAATCCTGCGTATCACCCTGTATGGCCCATAAAAGCGGGGCTTGAGCTTCTTAGCCCTCTTCTGCTTCAGTGAAGACTGTCGGTATGGCTATAATCGTAGGTAGACCAAGTCCCCTACCTCGAATTGTCTCTCCACCCGACCCCTGTCGGCATACAGCTTCTGCTGGTTCTGTGCTGTAGCCATATTATCCTTGAGAGCTCGGAGAATATCCTGACTCTCTTGGATCCAAATCTTGGCTCTTGGAGCCTTGCTAGCACCAAATATCACCTCAGCAAAAGATAAGGGATGATATCCATACAAAGCATAGAATGGTGACATACCAATGGACATGTGATGTGTAGTGTTGTAGCAGTACTCCCCCAGATGCAGCCACTTCAGCCATGCTCGCTGCTACCCGCTGACATAGTTACGCAAGTAGCCCTCCAGCCACTTGTTAACTATCTCTGTTTGCCCGCCCATTTGTGGGTGATAACTGGTACTTGGTGTCAACTCCGTCCCCACCAACCGGAAAAGCTCCTGCCAAAATGCGCCCATGAAATGGCTGTTCCTGTCACTGGTGATGGTCTTGGGAAGACCATGTAACCTGAAAATCTCTTTGAAGAACAGGTCGACCATTTGTGCTGCTGTGTAGTGTGCGGATATGACGAAAAAGTGTGAGTACTTTGTCAGCCGATCAACGACGACAAAGATGCAATCCTTGCCCTATACCATGGGCAACCCTGTGATGAAGTCCATCGAAATACACTCCCATTTCCCCTTCGGAATGGGAAGAGGCTGCAATAGTCCTACTGGATGGTTCATCTCCCCCTTGTTCCTCTGGCAAACATCGCACTCCCGGACATGCCCCTGATGACTTGCCAGTGGTGAATCATGTGACGCTTGAAGTATCTTCTTCTTGAGCTGAGATCCGTTAGTCAAGAAGATCCGGTATCTGTAGTAGATGATCTCATTGACCACCCTGTACCTGTCATCCGCCACCTGCCCATTCAAAACCTCACATGCAAATCTATCCTTGGAGTACTCTACTAGGAGTTGAGCCCTCTAGTCTGCGTCCAAGCTCATAAGAGACAATGTGGCTGGTCTACGTGAAAGGGCATCTGCTACCACGTTGTTCTTACCCTTGAAATACTCAATGTCAAAGTCATACGCTTGGATCTTACTGATCCACTTCTGCTGCCTCTCCTGTAGCTGCTTCTGCTCCAAAACGAACTTGAGGCTATTGTGATCAGTCCTCACCCTGAACCTGTTACCCACCAAATACTGCGGGTACTTGGCCAATGCATGCATGATGGCCAGCATCTCCTTGTCGTATATAGAATACAACCTCTCGTGCGGAAGGAGCTTTCGACTCTCAAAGGCTATAGGGTGACCTCCCTGCATCAACACTGCGCCGATCCCCTCTCCTGACGCATCACACTCCAAAACAAATAGCTGCATAAAATCTGGCAATGCAAGCATTGGGCAACTGCTCATAACCTCCTTGAGCATGTCAAAGGCTCGCTGCACTGTATCTGACCAACTGAATGCCCCCTTCTTCGTCAAATCTGTTAGGGGTGCAGCAAGCTGTGAGAAACCCTTGACGAACTTCCGGTAGTAAGTACAAATGCCAATGAATCCTCGAAGTTCTGTCACGTTTCTCGGCTCCAGCCAATCTCTGATGGCCCTGATCTTCTCCTCCTAGACCCTCACTCCGTCCACCCCTATGATGTGTCCCAAGTATAACATAACTCACACTTGGAGAGCTTGGCATAGAACCGCTGCTCCTCCAAGATGTGCAATATTGTCTCAATGTGCTGGAGATGCTCTTCCCAAGTCTTGCTGTAAATGAGAATATCATCAAAGAACACCAACACAAACTTCCTTCAGTGACTGTGGAAGATGTGATTCATGCAAGACTGGGATGTAGCTGGGGTGTTGGTTAGCTCGAAGGGCATCACCAAAAACTCAAAGTGCCCATAGTGACACTTGAAGGTGGTCTTGGGAATGTCCTGTTCCCTCACGTGAATCTGATGGTACCCAGATTTCAAATCAATCTTCGAGAAGAACCATGCTCCTCTTAACTCATCCATCAACTCATCGATCCTGGGTATGGGGTACCTGTTCTTCAGTGTCTTCTTGTTCAGGGCCCTGTAGTAAATGCACATCCTCAATGTGTCGTCCTTCTTCTTCACCAACACCACGGAAGAAGTAAAAGGACTCTTGCTCGGCCGAATGTGCCTAAGAGCGAGCAACTCCTGAATGGCCTGCTCAATCTCATCCCAATAGGCCTTGGGATGCCTATAGGGGGTAGTAATCACTGCCTGTATGCCCTGCTCAAGCTCAATGGTGTGCTAAAATCCTCGGTCCGGTGGCTGTCCCGGCAGAATCTCCCCAAATACAGTGGCATACCGGTCAAGGATGGACTGTATCTCCGAGTGCACTGTTTGCCCTGTGGTCCCTGCCTTTGATGCACGCAGCTCCACTGCCCACTCTATGTCTCCCTTCCGGAAGACTGCCTCCATCCGATGAGCCAAAACACTCTGAGGTAGATATGTGTGTTGTCCCCGTATCTTGTCATGCCTCCCTGTCTTCTCATCATCCCATTCCATCTCTAGGGCCTTCCAATATGTAGTGACCTTCCCTAGAGTGATAAGCCACTGAACACCCAGTACTATGTTGGTGTCCAGGATATTGACCACGAAGAAGTGGTCAGTCAGTGTGTAGGTGCCCATCGTTACTGATAACTTTGGAACATAACAAGCACACACCATGGTCTGATCGCCTGGGACCAAAGCTGAGAATCCGTCGAAGCTCTCTGTCTGTATACCTCTCCGCTCAACCATCTGTGCATCGATGAAGTTGTGGGTGGCACCACTGTCAACCAAAACTGATACTCGCCGGCCATGTACTGTCCCCTGTACGCGCAGCGTCAAATACTCGGGAACTCCTCGCAATGCTGCAAGGGCTCCTCCGGTAGGTGCAAAAGCTGCACCACATGCTGGTGGTGGTGGAGGCGGCAAGGGACCCTGCATGGCATGACTATCTCTTGCCTCCACGTCATCCTCCTCATCTTCCTCCTCGCTGCTCTCGGAGAAGACCTCAATGAAATGTGCTTTGCCAGCAACACATCTATGTCCTGGTGCCCACGGCTTCTGGCAGGTAAAGCACAACCGCTTCTTCTTCAACTCCCTCCTGGCATCGTCATCAATCTATGCTCGTCCTGGATTCCCCTTTGGAGGCGAAATCCTCACGTCCTTCCCCTTAGGCTGGAAAGCCTGTCTCTAGGGGTAAGGTGTTCGGGTCCTGGGTAAGGCATCCTGTAAGTGCTGGGTCCTGCTGATAGCATCCTGGAGTGTGGCTAGGCCGGTGGATCTGACTAGACCCCGAAGTGGCTCTGCTAACCCCTCAACAAACATGTACATCCTCCGTGCCGTGGATAGATCTGGCACGATCATTGAAATCCTCAAGAAGTCTGCAATGTAGGTCTTTGGGCTCCCCGTCTGTTTGAGCCTTGTCAGCGCAACAAAGTGTTGTTCCGGATCTCTTCGGTCAAACCTCTCCATCAATCTCCTGGTGAACTCAGCATATGTCATCACTGAGGAGTGTCCGAGTGTAACCATCCCATGGAACCACCAATCCTGGGCCTCACCTGTAATGTCGCCACCTTGATGGCCTCTGCCTCTGACATCTAGTTAAGTTGGAAATAGATGTCCAGCTTCTCCACCCAAGACCTTGCCGAACTGTTTGATGAACCATCAAACGTAGGCAAGTGGAATCTACTAGCTGTGCAGTGGGTGTCTCCATCATGATAATGTCGATGTCCTCTGTGATGGTCGTAGGGTCTACTATCTCGCTGGAGCTAAACAAAGTCTCTGAATGAGAGAGCATCCCTGAACTCCTGCCCATAGGCCTGGTACTCTGCAAAATAATCGCCCATATGACTAGGCTCTGCCTCTTGCTGGGCTCCGACCCCCATGTCTGCTCCTAGGAAAGTGGGCATGGTAGAGCATGTAGGGGCTTGTGAGGCCATCTGCGGAGTAATATCATGCTGAGCGGCACCCTGCTCTGGAAAATGGTGGGATGTACCTGATCCCTCACCAACGTGGAAAACCTATGGGTTCTCATGCTATCTAGCCTCCACTGCCGTGAATCTCTGCCCCATCACCTCGATCTGCCTCGACAGATCTTGCATTGATTTGAGGAGCATGTCCGCAAATCTCTTCCCGTCCTCATTTGCCATCGGATCCTCCTGCTCTGTGTCCACCCTAGGCTCCTTTTGTTCTGCGTCCACCACAGGCTCCTCCTGTTCTGCGTCCACCACCGGAACACAGTCTCCCTCTCCGTAGGTGTTCTCCAACCGCCCAGTGTCTCTGTATCTCCTACCTCTGTAACAGATGTAGGATTTTTCTCTCGGTGTCATAGATTGCTAGCTCCACAGACTGAGCTAGATCTATGCTTTGATACCACTGTAATATCTCGTTTCTGAGATATTTCCCAAAACCCCAGTAAACTCCAACCAAATACGCACAAATGATATAATAATCGGGAAGCTCAAATGATAAAAATAACAGTGGTGCAACATATAATAATGTAAACATGAAATATAAGCAGATACTCGAGAAATGCAGAGAGAAATGCTAGGCCATTTTATTATACTGAGTAATGGAATGAGTACAGGAGGTGATCAGAAAGATGGCACCTCGACTTGCACTAGGCAAGTGAAGAAATACACTCAGAATAGCAAAGGAATGGCCTCTCTCTGAACTGCGTGGACGTTGCTGGAGAACTGTTGTGCTACTGCTGGAAATCAAATGAGGATTTGGGGCTGTTCCCCTCCTCAGAAAATGCTGAAACTCTGGAATCAGCCTCTACTTAGAAAACCCAGAAAAACCCAGAAAGCTTTTCTGAAATGGTCGACCCTCGAAAATCGCCCCCTTGAGGAATCACACAATCCCTCAAGGCTCTGCGCTACCACTGAGTAGAATCCTCCAAAATACTGCCTGAAACTCTGCCAAACTCCTCCAATATGCAAGAGTTGATCTCTTGCTCAATCTCCCAGCTCAACTTCTCCACAAACCCCCAATCCGGAACTGCCCCCAGAAGAATTGTGTCCCCCTCTCTCAACACTGCGCAGTTCTCCAATGCTCAGCGCCACCTCAATGCCAAAGATCAAAACTACTGCAAAAAGATTGCTGAAACTACCATGCCCGAGTAGGCACTCGAAGTCCTCTAGGGCTAAGGGTGAGATCTCCGAATGGAGACACTTGGTGCACTAAACAGTGCTGCAGACAGGCTAAACAGCGAGCGTGCTCCAAGTCGAAGTGACTAGCTCAAATGCTCATAACTGAATGCCAAAATGAGGAGGCTCCTCTCTCCTTTATAGCATTGGCCTCTCTCAATCCCAAGGCTCACCTCCTCCAATGTAATCTCCTCTTGCCACGTGTTCCTTTTCCCATCTGCGCAGTTCTTCCAAGTGTCTGCATGGGCCCCATCTCTGCATGGACCTTTGGCCCCCTTGGATCCCCTTTAAGTCACAACGTTGTGCTACTAGGAAGTGACTTTTATTCTAAAAGTGAGTTATGTCCCCTTTTCCTCACATTTTTATTTACAAATAACTATAGAAGGAAAAATTGAGCAAAATCGAATATTCCAATTAGCCATAGCTAGTGAGGAATATTAATAGGCATAACATAAGGAGTCTAGATCATCCAAAGTATATAAATCTGTCCACCCATTTGTCTGCTGCCAAAATCATAGTTCCTCTAAGTTATTCAAAGTGGGTAGCCAACTTTGTAGTGGTGAGGAAGAAAAGCGGAGAAATCAGGCTGTGTGTTGATTTTAGGAACTTGAACAAATGCTCTAAGAAAGATAACTATCCCCTGCCCAAGATGGAGCATTTGCTACAAAAAAACTCAGGGGCCAAAGTTATGTCTTTCCTGGACGGATTTTTAGGATATAACCAAGTTGCTGTACATCCAGATGACCAAGAAAAGACTGCTTTCACCACTCCTTGGGGCACTTTCATGTACTCTAAGATGCCCTTCGGGCTAATGAATGCTGGGCTACCTTTGAGAGAGCCATGGATATAGCGTTTGTGGGAGAGAAGGATAAGTTTGTCCTTGTCTACCTGAATGATATAACAGTATACTCCAACAACCATCAAGATTATTTGCAGTATTTGAAGAAAGTGTTTCTGAAGTGCAGAAGGTTTGGGATATCAGTGAATCCTAAGAAGTCACAGTTTGCTTTAGAAGAAGACAAACTTCTAGGACACATTGTTTCTGCTGCAGGTGTCAAGATTGACCCAGAAAGAGTGAAAGCGATACAGACCTTGTTTGTTCCAAGATCAATAAAGGACATCCAATCCTTTCCGGGCAAAATAAATTTTGTAAGGAGGTTTATTCCTAATTTTGCAGAATTGGTAAAACATATCACCTCCTTGTTGAAAAAGAGATCAAAGATCAAATGGACTGATGCAGCAAAAGATCTTTTGAAGCCATCAAAAGAGCTATCATGGAAGCTCCTACTTTGATCAGCCCAGATTATAGCAAGGAGTTCCATATCTTCTCCTTTGCTTCTAGTGACACCCTTGCAGCAGTGCTACTGCAGAAAGATGATGGAGATTCAAAGCATCCAGTGGCATTTTTCAGCAAAACCTTAAGGGTGTTGAACTAAGGTATGATATTATAAAAAAACAGGTCTATGCTCTTATCAAATCTTTAAAAGCTTTCTGAATATACATTCTGCACTCCAAGGTAATTGCATACATGCCCATTGCTTCGGTAAAAGATGTCCTAACGTAGTCAGATGTTGATGGAAGAAGGGCTAAATGGATTTCAAAGCTTATTGAATTCAACATAGAATTAAAGCCCACCAAGCTTGTTAAAGGTTAGGGCCTTGCCAAGCTGATGGCTGAAGAAAATTGCAGGATGCTGGACATGAATTGGATAGGCACAAGCTCAGATGACAGATAGACAGGGGAAGAAACAGTTGAACGAGAACAGAACCAAACTTTGGTCGAAAATCTAGCTTCTTGTGAATGGTATTCTACAATAGCTCAATTTTTGCTGAAGCTAGAAGTTCCTCCAGGCCTAAGTTCAAGCCAAGCCAGGACTATTAAGCTCAGGGCAGCCAAGTTCTGTATTCATGAAAACTTGCTCTATTGGAAGGATCCATTTGGAATCCTTCTAAGATGTCTGGACAAAGAACTATTTGTGGAGGTCATGCATCAGTTTCATTCGAGCATCTGTGGAGGACATCACTACTGGAAAACCACAGCTTACAAGATCCTCAGGGCTGGGTATTATTGGCCCACTTTGTTTTCTGATGTCTTTTCATTTGTAAAATCTTGTGACAGGTGGCAGAGGTTTGAAGGAAAACAACAGTTGAAATCCTTACCCTTGAAGCCAATACATGCCAGTGGACCTTTCTAGCAGTGGGGCTTGGATTTCATAGGGGAATTAATCCTCATTCTAGTGGCCAGCACAGATGGATCTTAGTAGCCACTGACTACTTCGCTAAATGGATTGAGGCCATCCCTACTAGGAAAGCTGATACACCATGTGGTCATGACGTTTTTGACAGAAAACATTTTCACTAGGTTTGGCTGTGCACACAAATTAGTTACAGACAATGCAACAGCTTTCAGGGCAAAAGAGTTGGTGGACATGCGTGACTCAATGGGCATTAAGCTAGTGCATTCCACCTCATATTACCCTCAAGGCAATGGTCTAGCAGAATCATCCAAGAAGAGCCTGATAAGGATAATCAAAAAGCTGCTGGAAGACAACAAAAGGAATTGGGATGCCAAATTGAAGTTTGCATTGTGGGCTGACAGGGTGACCACCAAGAAATCCACAGGGAATTCTCCGTTCAAGTTGGTTTATGGCACCAAGGCTGTATTCCCAATTCAGTTGACCCTCCCAGTGGCCAAGTTCTTGCAGGAAGAGCAGAATGAGGAAAATGACATGGCAAAGAAGATTAGTGATTTGACAGAAGTACATCAAATCAGAGATCAATTGATTGAAAGGTCTGCAACACATCAAAAGAGAATCAAGGAAGCTTTTGACAAAAAGGCAAAAATGGACAATTTTCAAATTGGAAAGTTGGTTCTTAAGTGGGATGCACTAAAGGAGAAGAAAAGCAATCATGGGAAGTTCGATGCTCTGTGGACTAGACCTTTTGTTATTGCTCAGGTCCAGGGGAACAACACTTTCATGCTGCAAAGTATGGAAGGAGAAGCAGTTTTTGATGGCCCAGTTAATGGGCGGTTTTTGAAAGTTTATGTTAAATAAGGTCTTTAGACCTCAGCATTGTAAATATGTCTTTTTTACAAGTTTTAGTGTAGGCTTAATTAGACTCCATGCCCAATGGAACACCAGGAAATATTGCTGATCATGTTTTTGTATGAAAGGCAGTGGTCTACGGTTCTTGAAACCTCGCAGGGAGGATTTCATCCCCAGAAGGAGCTAGTGTTAGCTCTGCTATGCAGCGCTGACTTTCTAATGTCAGAGGAAAGCTTGGTCTGTTTGATGGTGTCTTCAAAGAAGCCCCTCATGGGTCATTTTCCCTTCTCCTCCTAACCTGCTTACTCTCCGCCACCTCCGTTCCCCTATTTGCCTCCTAAACCCGACAGAGTAACCCCCCTTTTTTGGCCTTTAGCCCCAACCGCAAAACCCCAAACCCACCATAAAACCTTACCCATACGCCCTCACGCGCTCGTAAACCCCTCATCTCTTTCCCACCGTTGATCATTCCCCAAAGATCCAACGGCTCCCGTCGCACCCGATAAAGGCGACCCGCTCTACCACTCCCCGTTGTCAGATCATCTCCGCCAAGATCTGACGATCTTTGCTTTCATTGCGCCGACAACTTGATCGAGCGATAGCGCGCGATGAGAGAGCGGTTTTTCTCTCTCATCTGCTGCTACGTGTCGATCGTTGAATGGAATCGCTCAGCCCTGGGATTTTACCACTTTACGCCCGAAAGCGGTGCGATGAAAACCATTGCCGCCCGACCAATCTGCCCCGCCCGTTAAACGTCCGTGCAACTCCGTAGCCCGATGACCATCCGATCTGTCCGCTGAAGATCCAACAGCCCCAACTCACCCCGCTCCCACTTCGGCCGATAGCCTCCGCCGAACCATCTCCGCCGTACATTTCCCCGATTTGACGACCATTCTTCTCGCTCATCCAAATCCTCCAGCTACCCATGCATTCCACGTCCTCGATCATTCTATTTGCCTGAAGGAGGTGACCAGCTCCGCCATCATCAGTCACAGTCAGACCCCCAACAACCATATTTAATAGAAAGCATGGCCAAAAGAGAAAAGGACATAGCACGACTCTGTAACTGAATTTATCAGTCATGGACTCCACGGTACGAGCACTCCAACCGCCTAAAGGACAACACAGCACCTGAACAGATCAGATTCACCCATTGAATCAAGTAACCTCATCCAGAGACTCCATTAGGCGGTTAAATGCAGTTGATGGTCAATTATGACCCCTCCATACCTAAAACGGCAAAGTGCCCTAGTATTGTAAACTTATAAATATCCAGAAGCAAGATGTAATCAAGGTTGGCATTTGATGTAAGGTTCAACTTCTAGAGACTGTAGATATTTTGTCACTTGCAGCGTCCCATCTTCATTTTCAGCTAATACAAGCTTCTTTTGCTGTTAACTACTCACTTTCCATCTTCCTCTGTTCTAAGCTTGTGCCTGATATGTTGTGTTCTTGATCTCTTGATGTTTAGCACTAGATAACTGTCATCTTATCTCTGTGTTAGAATCTCGAATGTATCACTAGATAGGTTGCTCAAGTTTCTTTCTATCTAATGCAGGAGAGCTGTCATCCTGTCTTTGCATTAGTAGATTAGATTTACAGGTTTCTTTACTAGTTGCAGCCGGCCATCACATGGTCTTGTGTATCTGCTGGTGTGGCTAGTATTCTCCATATTCACCAAATACCTAAAACTGTGAGCATTGGAGGTCTAAAGTCTTGTAGTCTGAGGGTGTTCATGCATGTCTGGAGTGAAACAAAGTAGAAGTGGTTATCTGGCTTGAACCAAACCATCATTCCTTCCATAAAACTTACAACAATAGTTGAATTTATATGTTACCAGGCATCTCCGAGCTACAACCTAGGAGAGTTTCTTGGAATCCTAACAGGTCCTTAGCTAGTAGGCAACAACCCCTTGCAGCCATAAACTAGCTCGTTGTGCTACTTCTCCGCCACCAGAGCCAGCCATGTGGTCCCTCACCCATCCGTCATGATTGTATGTTTGAAGGTGGGCCTCACGAACCTGAATGTATGCCTTGTCATTTGGTAATTGAGTTTTGTAGTTTGTTTATCATGGACACTTCTGGGCGTGGATTAATGGGGGGATTCGATAGAAAGAATGGTCCAGGCCTGTGCCCTTGTCCCCCATACCCCTTTTGGATATTAACCTTAGATTCTAGTCCTGTGGGATCTCTTTTACTGACCGTTTGGCTTTAGGGATGGTATTTTACGGTAAACCTTGATTTTGGTTGCTTGGTCCTACTCCCTTATCCGCATATATTGCCCCCTTTCCACTCATTACTTCCCCATTCATCATTTCCTCCACCTGGGTCCACCTCCCTCCACTAGGTCTGCATGGGCTAGTTCACCCCTTCCCCTTTCCCACACCTTGGTTCAGGCCTGGAATGATGCCTCGAAGGTTGATGTAGCTAAAAAGAAAAATAAAATCATATTTGGCCACATTCAATAGGAAAATGTACCACAAATTACAAAAGATGGCCTAGACAAACACATTTAGCACATGGGCAAAAGCCAATACATGAGCCCTACCCCATCATCATGGTCATCACCATGGTTCCCACAGGTTCTATGAGACTCCTTCATCATATAGGAACCCATGATTGTCCCAACCCTTGGTGGGCAATGAACTACTCTACCCTATCCACTGTTACATTTCACACATCATGCTCTTACCCCTTGAGCCCCAAGCAGTTAATGAAAGAAAAATCATAAAAGGGAAAAAGGGAGATAAAGAAGGGTGGAAAAATCAAGGTCGGGGCACCTCATGTACCACGATTGCTCCCTCCTATACATTATAAACCTAAGTGTGGACTTCCCTTTATATTAGTTACCCTTGCACCTCAGCATGTGGCCCAGGATTGCCCTTTCTCATACCCTACTTCATTCACCTATCTATCGTATACCACCACCTTTTAAAGGATGTACCTTGAACATATTATCCCCTCTAAAAGTAAAAACCATCTAATAGGATACTTGGCTAACCCCATTTGGAGTTTGAGAGACATTGGCATATCCCGAAGCCCATTATGGAAGGGCAGGCCATTGTGAAGTCCCCAACTGTGTTCCATGGTTGGTAAGCTCATTTACTCAATTTCTTTAATGACTTGTTATACTGGAAGGCTAGGGGACGCATTGGATCTTATGTGGGATTGCAGATGGTCTCCATCTTGGGTTTGGTCTTCCTATACGGGGTCCTAATCCTCCAGAGGGATACATTGGCACATGTAGGGTGCGTGTTGAGAGCCATGGGCCTCCACAATAGTAGACAACATTCCATGGATCCCTGAGGATGTTCAGAAATTTCTTGAGATTCACCTATTGGGCGAGGAAGATGCACCTGGTTCACTTTTTCCTAGCTGGCCTTACAGATGTACCATGCACTTGGCAGTTGATCCAGGACTTGTAGGACGATGTGGCATCACCTACACCATCATCGGATCCCTTACAGATAATCTTCAGGCACCTTCAACTCATTTGGAGACCTATGAGGTTATTCTTGTGCCCCCACACCCATTGGGAGCACCACATGTTTATTGTTTGGAGAACAAGGGGCCAACCCCTTGCCCATCACTTTTGAGGGTCCTATTCTTCATTATGGCACCTATGGACTTCATTAGGCCTCTTGGAGGGCCTTACGACATGTAAATTTTTTATCATTTGACCTCCTAAGAGGCTTATTATTCCATTGGTGAGCTAGTTTGGTGGATTTGTCACCAAAAGTCAGGTTATTAGCACATTATTTTAATTTTGTGGCTTATGTAGGCCTAGGAGACTACTTTGAACTCCTCACTAGTGTATAAATACAGGTGAGATCAGTTCATTTTCTTATTATCACTTTGGATTGGATCTCTTCTCCTTGTTGAGAATTTTGCACTTTCTCTTGGAGGATGAATTGGAGCTTTATGGATGAATTTTGATGTTTAGGTTTGGTTTATCTTATCTTGGAGCTTATCTATTGTCAAGTGTGGATGGTTGGATATGTTATATTACATGTAAGTACATGCTTTTAATGCTATTCTTGTTTTACTTTGTCATATACATTGAATTGGGATTTTTGCTATTTTTAGGGCTAATTGTTGCATGCATTTATTGCTTAAATTGTGGAATTTTGTCTCTATATAACATCTCTCAATGTATGGGCCATGTAATTTGAATGAAATTTCCTAGGGGTAATTCTATCAATGAATTCATCTTGATAAGACATTGCCTTTTGCAAGGCGAAGTATAAAAGTTGTAAGGTTGCTTGTCTTTGCCTTAGAAGGCTAGTGAGGTAATCTTAAGGCCTCCTTGACTAAGAAACGAGGTCTTCATTCATATTTATCATATACTCCATTCTCCCAAGACTAAGACACTATTCTACCAAGAGGTGGTCACCCCAAAATCAAATCTTTTTTCACCTTTTCCTAGGTCTAGCCACATTGAGTCACTTAGGGCATCATTTTCTCGACAAAATAGCCCTCCAAAAAGTTCGATCTCCTAGCCCGTCTTGCGCTAGTGTGTCCTCAAGGCCTCCTTCAATTTTGAAGCCATTTCAGTGGTGGAGTTGTGAGAAAAGCTAAGCCGTAGCTCTGAGATCAAACTGTGCCCTAGTATCCCCAAGGCTAGTGCCTCACAGGATCAATTCAACACTTTAAGTGAAAATTATTTTTTTGATCCTTCCCTCTCCTTGTCCAGGTTAAGAACATCATTGGTTGCTAAATACTTGCCTCTTGACTTAGGTTGGGCTCACTTGGTCCCGTGCGGTCCCACTCCTTTGAAAAGACAATTCTTCAAGAATCGCTTGGGATACCAATTTCAATAAGGATTTTAGGGATTGGGAAACTCTTTCACAAGTCATATCCCATAAACATAGCCCTCAAATCCCCACATCCTTCTCCTAGAAGACATTGTACCTTGCTTAGAAATCAAGCAAACTCCATTCTTCAACCTCTTCTGGAAAGGGATTATTTGGGTCCCTTCATATCCACTTGTTGATTTATCCTTCATTTGTGACTCCATATATATCAGGTCTCCTCCCATCGGTGAAAGTTCGTAAATAGTAGGGAGCCTTAGCTGAGGTGACAGTGGGCTAAGTCTCCACTTGTTGCCCTTGGTCTAGCATTTGACCAATTTAGGAATCCCCTTTAGGTCCCCTGCTAGTTTGAGTAGTAAAAGATTCCACAATTAAATTTCTTTGGTTAGCGATATTCCAAAGGTCATTTTCTCTTAAAAACTTAAAGGAAGTTAATCATTTTTATGACCTTTCTCATCCTTGCTTGACCCAGTAATCTCATTAAAGGTCATCCTCTTGCAATCATTGCAAGCCCTAGGTCTTTCTTGGATTTTCCCATAGGTCTCTCTAGTGGTGTCAAACCCCTATATGGTAATCATCTTACAAAGCCCTTAGAGAGGTCTTGCCTCCTTAGGAAGCCTGAGGTCTAGGAGTGTCCCTTGTAATTGAATAACCTTTCCTCCT
The DNA here is from genome assembly GCA_000404065.3 of Pinus taeda. NCBI lineage: Eukaryota > Viridiplantae > Streptophyta > Pinopsida > Pinales > Pinaceae > Pinus > Pinus taeda. The sequence goes on from APFE031199542.1 coordinate 125,058, forward strand.
AGGTCTAGGTCTCCTCATACGCCTTTCTTGGAGAGCCATTATCTTCTTTTTGAAGCATTGAGCCATTTTTTGAGTCTCTCCTTTGAATGGGCCTTGGAAACCACATTATACCTTGCCATTGATCGCATCATTCAAGTGATTTTCCTTATACTGGGACTCTTCCCATCGGTCAAAGTCCGTAAAGAGCAGGGGACATTGACTGAGGTGATAGTGGGTCTTTGTCCTATTGTTTTTATTTGGTCTAGTAGTTGTACCTTAGGTACCCCTCCTAGGACCCCTGCTAGATTGAGTGGCAACAAGTCTATACAATGGGTTATAAAATTACCATGGGTCTATGGGAACAAAGCCCCATCACTTAACCCATACACTCATGCAATCACTTCTATGAGTGTTTTCCTCTCACATACCCAGCACCAAGGGCATGTGAGAGTACCTCCCATTGTTATCAAATTTCAACAATTTCAATACGCACTGAAATGCTAATAAGTTAGCATGAAAGATGAATATATTAGAAGTTCTTTAACTTTGTATATTTATTTGGGCTCCTCTAGGTAAAGGAATTTACAAAGTGCTATAACTTGTCCTTAATTACTTGATTCTTAAGACTATTTCAATTTGCACTTAATGCTACGTCATTCGAGATAGGAACCACATGCTCATATATAACTTACTACAACCATGCCCAGGAAAGAGTATGAAAGATGATTTTTTAGAATTGTTAATGAAAGTATCACTATCAGATAAAATCTATTGTAAAACCTTGATATGTAGGATCTGTTACCCACCAAAATGGGTGACCCCATAGGAGAAAAACTTTTCTCCTACATTTAACAACATACCGAAGAGCTATCCATCCAACAATCCATGCAAGTCACCTTTTGACGATGATATGCCATGTGTCTTTGCCATTTGCATCAACCATGTACCTCAACACACCTGGGCATAACATTTGGAGCCCTAATTGGGCATGACATTAGCTACGACTCGCACGTGTGGACATATCTTGGTCTAATTTGTCATTAATCTTGTGGGTTGGCTTGTAACCCAAGTTCATTTTATGTCAAACTTATTATTAGGGGCTTCATTAGGTCAAATTAATTGAGGTGGACCTCATATAAGTAAATGAAACCTTCATTTCATTTTGATTTTCAGTTGTGGATCATTTCTGCCCTCTTAGAGATTTCTACCAAGCTGAAATTTGTCTTGTATCTTATGGAGATGTGATCTATTATGGATTTTTTGCTTATAGAGCTATTCTCTTGTTTTGGAGATTTCATTTTGGAGCAATAATGGATTGGTTCATGCATTTTTCTTGTAAGTATTTTTTGCATTGGAATATCTTTTATGGCTATTACATGGAAGAGATATTGTTAGGGTTTCTCTGTAATAATAATTATTGAAAATCTTTCTATGAAATTTTGGCAATGGGATTTTATGCATTACCCTTGTAGAATTTGTGTGATAATACCATGAGTGATCCTTCATGTTAAACTCTCATTGACTTTGCTTCCTCATAAACTAATAGCTAAAGTTTGAAGCTAGGGTTTCTTATTCTTTTACTCCATTCTAGGGTTTAGTCTTTTCTCCTCAATAAATCTCCCATTGATTGCATCATCCAAGGTCAAGGCACTGGGAAAGCTTCTAGGCTAGGGTTAGGGTTAGAATTCAACTAGGGTTGCGTGTGTTGTCTTGTGGAAGGATTCAAGACATGGTTGTGAAGTCATTGCCTCAAAATCATCTTGTTCTTATGGCTAATTTTTCCATTCTTGGTTGACATCTTTGCCCTAGCTAATCACTAGCCTTGCCCTAGGCTTCAACTTGGGGCTTGTTGATGGCTTGTGGTACTTGAAATTGGTCATACTCAATTATTTCAAGCCTTTTTTTGGCCTTGTGATCCTAGGTAAGCTTGTTGACCTTGCCTATTCTAAAACCTAGGTCCTTTTGTGCCCTAATTAGGCATTTTAGAGGGTACACCGTACACATTTCGTTATTTGAGCTAGCTAAGCCTTGTTCTTAAGTTGAATATCCCTCCTAGCCTATCCTTGTCACCTCCAAGTCTTATATTTGATATATCGATTAGGTGATCTACATAGGGAAGCCTCCCTTATGGTGAAAGTCCACTAAAGAGTAGGAGGTTGTCGCTGTAATGACAGTGGGCCACAACTCATGGTGTTGTCACTTGGTCTAGCTCTTGCCTTGTGAGATCCCCTCACAAGGCCTGCTAGATTTTTAGGCAACATTCTTTTGGTATCAATGTCGTGGAGGATTTGAGTCAACCTCCTCGATATTTGAAGATTAAGTTTCCCTTTATTTGAAGAGAGCATTTAAGATGACAATATAGATTCTCTTTGGATGACTCTTGAAACCAATACTATTAAGACCCCTGGTAGTTCTTTAGACGACATCATAGCTCCAAAGAAGAGGAAGACTACTAGAAAGGTCACTGATGAACCTACATCCCCCTAGATCTATTTGCAGACAACACCACCTCTAGCACCATGGACAAGCCATCGCTTAGAGCTGCATTGAGACCATTGGATGTAAGCCAATTCCTTGATGCTCTGCATCCCTTACCTGAGAAATATTTCAAATGGTTGCCTAAGTTCAATGGCTTTGATGTCATCACTACAGAGAAACACATGCATGAGTTTTACTGGGTAGTGAGTGCCAAGCTGATCATGGAAGAGGATGTAGTAATGACACTCTTTGTCTTGAGTGTAAAAGGAAGTGCTAGAGATTGGTACCTTATTTTACTCCAAGGTAGTATCACTAACTGGAATACCTTTCACCAAGCCTTCAACAAGAGATGGGCTACAACCAAGGAAGGAGTTATCCTTCTTGAGAAATTCCTTCAAGCCACTAAAACTGAGAAAGATAATGTTAAGGAATTTACTTAAATATTTGAAAACCTACTCAAGGAGATCCTTGATCGATATAAGCCAATCGAAGACACCATCCTTGATAGGTATATGTGTTCTCTCCACGGTAATTTGGCATATGCTCTTCGAGACAGAGGGTCTAAATCCCTGGTGGAAGGACCTAAATTCTTGGTGGAGTTGCCAGAGAATGTTTCCTCAAAATCTAGCGGGCCTTGTGAGGGAAGCTCACAAGGAAATAGCTAGACCAAGTGACAACATTATGAAGTATGGCCCACTGTCACCACAACCACCACCTCCTGCTCTTTAGTGGACTGTCATGACAAGGGAGACTTCCCTATGTAGGTCACCTAATGGATATATTAAGTCTAATGCTTGGAGGTGACAAGGATTGGTTGGGACGGATACTCCACTTAAGAATAGGGCTCAACTACCTCAAATAAGGTAATGCGTACCCTCCAAAATGCCTAATTAGGGCACAAAATGACCTAGAGTTCTAGAATAGGTAAGGTCAACAAGCTTACTTAGTATCACAAGGCCAAGAAAAGGCTTGCAATAATTGAGTATGATCAATTTCAAGTATCACAAGACTTCAACAAGCCCCGAGTTGAAGCTTAGGGCAAGACTAGGGCTTAGCTTGGGCAAATGATGTCAATCCTAGAATGAAGAATTAGCCATGCGAACAAGATGATTAGGAGGTAATGAATTCACAATCACTTCTTGAATCATTCCACAAGCCAACACATGCAACCCTAGTTGAATTCTAACCCTAACCCTAGTCTAGTGGCTTCCTTTAAGAGGCCGAAAATCAGAGGGAGAAAAATGTGTGTTAGAGATAGTTTTTGGTGTGATCAACAATGTGAACAAGGCCAGTGCCTTGACCTTGGGTGAAGTATATGGGAGATTTACCTAGGAGAAAAGAATAAACCCTAGAATGGAGTAAGGGAATAAGAAACCCTAACTATCATTTTATGAGGGAGAAAAGTCAATGAGGAGAGATTAACATGAAGGATCACTCATGGGATTGTCACACAGATTATACAAGGGTAATGCATACAATTTCATTGTCAAAATTTCATAGAAAGATTTTCAAAAATTATTTGTACATAGAAACCCTAACAATGTCTATTCCATGTAATAGCCATAAAAGATATTGCAATACAAATAATAACAAGAAAAATGTATAAACCAATTATTTATTGCTCCAAAATGACATTTCCAAAACAAGAGAATAACTCCACAAGAAAAAACTTCACAATAGATCACATTTCCACAAGATACAAGGCAAATTTCAGTTAGGTCGAAGTCTCTAAGATGGCTGAATTAATTCACAAGTGATGATCAAAATGAAATGAAGGGTGAGATTTACTTATATGAGGTCTACCTCAATTAATTTAGCCTATTTAAGACCCTAATAACAAGTTTGACATAAAATGAATATGGGTTGCAAGCCAACTCACTAGCTTAATGATAAATTAGACTAAGATGCCCACATGTGTGAGATGTAGCCTCTTTGAATGTTGATGTTATGCTTAATTAGGGCTCCAAATGCTATTAGAAGGTGTGCTGAGGTACATGGCTGATGCAAATGGTGGAGGCACATGGAATATCATCGTCAAATGGTGGCTGGCAGGGGTTGCTAGTTGGCCAACTGGCTGTCAAATGCAGGAAAAAAGTTTTTCTCCTATGGGGTTACCCATTTTGGTGGGTAATAGGACCTATTAGTAATTACTTGCCATTTTGTCATGTGGAATTTTTTACAAATTTCTACCACCCTTTGCATGTTCTTGAGTTCTAGGACAGTGAGAAAGTGTGTGTTGGAAGGCTGGCCACCTGAATTAGATTGAAATATCATCCTGATCTACTTCATCTTGTGAACAACCCGGAATATATGCAACATTTGGTTGGAGAACAAGGGAAGATTTATGGCTACAAAGGCCTGAAAACTGATATGTGGCTGAATGCCCTCTCATTTCATGCTTATGTGGATATCCAATATAAGTGTTGCTGTCAGGGGATGCAAAGAAAACAACAGTCGTCACATTTTGGAGACTTGTAGCATCAACTGGTAGTTAAAGTCTTTTCTTGCCTTTTTCACTTGTTACTTTAGCCTACAGATCTTTAATTTCAATTAGAATTTAAGGAGATAAGGTGCAGATCATAGGGTAGGATTTACATATATTCTATTTCATGTCCTTTATCCAACAATAGGATGTATCTCCAACTCCATCACCCTGACTAGAAGAACTATTGGACTTTGAGAAAGATACCAACATGCAAAGGATCTAATGTGACCTAATTTGCCATGATTTCTATAGCAAATCAGGTCATTGATCGAGTAAGTAGACAAAGAGACAATCAAGCAGCAGTAGATCTGTTGTTTTGAGGCAGATTTGGAAAAACAATATACAGGGTATACCTTAGAGTCACGATTCATTTGTGGGTTCAAGAAAACAAGAGTTGAGAAGTGTTTAAATGCTATAAAATGCACCCAGATTTTGTATTGTTTTGAGGGACGAGCGCAGGGGTCCAATGTATTAAGATTTGTTTGGCGGACAAAATCTAGTCGGTATACAGAGCTAAAGCTGCAGCAGGGCATGCATTTTCAAAAATGCTGGGCAACTTTTTGCAATACTTATAGGCAGTTTCTCCAATGGCAACTGAAAATATAAAGATACTAATTTAAGTGGAAATTGTCTTTGATATTAAACCAGGAAAGTGTTCATAACATGGTATGTTGGAGTCTTTATTTAAATGGGCTATGACTTGTACCGTCCTATGTATCATTCTGTTCTTGACTTGTGGTCTATTTGGGAGCGCAAAGTGTGTATTGAACTGAGGACATGATGAAATTGTGAACCTTCAATGCTTTGTTATATATATATACATATTTATGCAACAGTTTTTGGGACTAGGCTGGTTTTCATAACATGGTATGTTGGAGTCTTTATTTAAATGGGCTATGACTTGTACCGTCCTATGTATCATTCTGTTCTTGACTTGTGGTCTATTTGGGAGCGCAAAGTGTGTATTGAACTGAGGACATGATGAAATTGTGAACCTTCAATGCTTTGTTATATATATATACATATTTATGCAACAATTTTTGGGACTAGGCTGGTTTTGCACAGAGCAACTAAGGCCTTGAGGGCACAAAACTGACCTTTGAATGCTGACTAGTTCCAACGTTAATAAAATGTTAATGCTGATGTGGATTTGAGATGGGCTGACCTATTTGAAAGAGTTAATTGATGATTAAAGAGAGTGCTATTCCATCAAGGACTGTAATTTCCACTTGGGAGGGAATTTGCTAGACTAGATGGCTGGCTTTTGAAGGCTGTTTGCCCCTGTTTTATTAGATAAATGATCATTGTGGACCTGCTGTTTAGGGGAATTTTACGTGCTGATTGGTGGATATGGCTGACATGTTGGAGAACCTTTGGAAGCTAAACATGGCACCATGGAGCCCTCACTTGTCATCACTTTGGGAGGTTTCTTTCCCTTGAGGGCCCATTTTTTCACACCTGGAGATTGTACCCACTGAATTTGTGGAGGAAGAGGAACTTTTAAAGGCCCTTTGGATGGTGGATAATATGCCAAACCCCCTTATTCCCCTCACTTAAGGATATGTATTACTTTTGAGGGCTTCTCACCCTTTAGCATCGTACAAGTGCCCTGACAAAGCCTTATTTTGTATTTTAAGATTTTTTAATTCGTGAAGATGGATTTTATCGCTTCATAGGCTATATTATGGGCTTTTTAGCATAGGAAAATAATATTTTAATGTAAAGGAAGTTGATCACCTTCTCTATAAATAGAGGGGCACTTCATTTTATTTTCTCATGGTGGGATTGGGGGAGAAATCCCTTAGAAAGTATTAAGTTTCTGAAATTTTTAGTTGTTTCTTAATTTTTGCTATGGAGGAATAATTAGAGCGTTCTCTTGGAGTATTTTGTTGATGTGAATAGTCTTCTCTTGGATGGATATTGGTAGATATTGATGAAGAAAGCCTTTTGGATGTGGATAGTCTTTTTTTCATGGATGAATATTGTTATGGTTATGGATACGGGTTATTAAATATTCATCGAAGTGCTGCTAGTAATTTTATTTCCTTGTCCCTCTTGAACAAATTCCCCACCAAGTTCTTTTGAGATGACCTACTTGGTGCTCACTCCCTTATCCCATCCCTGAAGATTGTAAGACACCTAGCCCAAACCTCTAGGGTACATGAGTGGGTCTGCCCTAGTCTTTGAAGTTAAATTTGATCCAAGCTTATTTAAACTTCTCATCAAGATCTCATAAAGTGGAGCTCACTCCCATATCCCATATTTGATGATTGTATGATGCCTAGGTCAAGCCTCTAAGTGACACAAGTGGCTATCCCTTAGTCTTTGAACCTAGATCTACTCCATTTCTTTCCAAGTGTGTTTCTCCTTGAACTGATATGCCCACAAATATGTTGGCAAGTTAAGGTATCGATCTTCTAGACTCCATCACCCTTCTTTTAAAATCCTTTAAACCATTTTGCTTGGGTTCACTCTATTGAATCATATTGTAATTCCTTGATTGTGTGTATTTGTGGACCTTCCCTTTAAACTGAAATTGGAAATTACCCCAAAAGATCCCTAGCAATCCTATCTTCAAGATCCACCTTAAACCCTAATTGTTCAATCCTTTGATTGGTGGTAATAGAAGTCTTAGGGGGCTCTTTACTTGGTTTGACTGGGCCACTAGATCCCTAAGATCTACTAGGGAGAATCCTGCTCGAGTTGGAGGAGATCTTGCTAGAAATGAGAAGAGGGTTGGTGAGGTGACAATTTCCCCCTTCTTGAGTTACATAGTGTTTCTTTCACATTTGAATGTTAGGCCTTTATCTCAAGTAGTGTGACATTTTGTTGTAGTACAACCAAATGAGATATTGCATTTGATGACTTGGTTTAATGTTCTCATGACAATTGTTTAATAAAATTATTGTAGTGGAGGATACTTTGCATTGTTTTTGTCTTAGTCTGTTAAAATTGGCAACTAGGGCCAAACTCCATGTGGGTCATCTTATTAATGGAAGTTGATATTTTTTTTGGATCCCTCTCATCGAGAGGTGTAGGATTGATTTAAAGATCATCCGATTCTGATAAGTATTCATGGAGATATGGATTTATTTGTGTTATGGGACAATTCGTCAAGGTCGGTCAACAACCAAAAAAACCCCACTTGTGCTCAATGTTCTACTATAAATAGAGGTGGCCTTCAAGTCATTTCAAAACACTTGGGTTCTCTTCCTCTCTACTTGTCTTTGGGTTTTAGTAGAAGGAGAGATCCCAAGAGATAACGTTGCCCTAATCTAGAGGGCAGAAGCTGGAACTGTCGGGAAAAGCCGACACTGCTGGGAACAGCCAGAACAGGCGGAATTAGTGGGAACTGCTGGGAAAAGTCGGGAACTGCCAGGAACTTCCGGAACTGCTGGGAACAGCTGGAACTACAGGAACTATCGGGAATAGTCGGGAACAACCGGAACTGCTAGAATTGTAGGAACTACCGGAACTACCGAGAACTGCGGAACCGCTGGGAACTGCCGGAACTGTCGGGAACAGCCGGAACAGCTGGGAACTGTCGGAATTGTTGGGAACAACTAGAACTACCAGAATTGTCGGGAACTGTTGGAGCATTTGTCTCCGAAGGAGAGCAACATGTAAGGGACAACTAACAAACATTGGGACAATTGTATGGTACTTAGCAACAAATACACCAAGCATGCAATGTTACAGTTAGCATGCAAGGGACAGCTAGCATGCAACAGCAGGCATGCTAAGGACAACAAGCATTCTAGGGACAACAAGAAAGCAAGGTGCAGCCTACACATAGGTCAGTATGGCAACATGGTGCAGCAATGGCACATAATGCAGTACAGTGATGGGTACAGTCATGATTAATGAAGCGTGATGAGATGCAGCATAGTGATGATGGGTGCAGCATGGTGCAGTGCGGTGAGGTGCAACATGATGACGAAATGCATCACAACGATAGGGGAAGGAGTCACCTTGGAGAATCATTTGGAGCCGCATGTTTTCAACTAATCTCATGTATCATCTTCTTAGAGATGATCCATGCTCTTATCTAGATAAGTCAAAGTGTTGGCTTCTATTGTAAATGTACTATCTCTCTCTCTCTCTCTCTCTCTGTTGAATTATTGAAGAACATATAAGAAGAATTGATCAAGGGTTTCCCCACATTGGGGTTTGTCCCTGGCTAGTGCCACAATCTTGTGTTCCTCTTGTCTTTGGCTTGTCTTCTGCGATTTATGTTTATGTTCTATCTGTAGTTTACTTTAATGCTGATGTGATTGCTAATCTGGAAAAGATATTGGAAAAGCCAAATCCATTGATACAAGCAAAAATACAACAACCTAGATTGTTAAAGCTTCTCATTACGGCCCATCGTTGCCTTTTCCCAAGATTAGCCTTGCAATTTATGTGCCTAAATCTAGCTCTAGAGCCATCTACCTCCTTGGAGAGTCATAAGTAGTTTGGATCTTGAACTATTTGTTACATTTTTTGTTAGTTCATCTTGGACCTGCATCAAGTCTTGATATAGTGAATGGTTTTAGTGGTTCCTCATGGGTTACACTTGCAATTTGTGAGTTGGATTCACTCTTCTTTAGGTATAAGCTCCTTCTCCACATTTTTCTTTTCCTTTCATGGGAGAATTCTCCTCCCATTTTTTTCCTTATCTTTCCCTTCCTAGTTCATTTACCCTCCCTTTTCAACAAGGGCTTTTCCACTAGTCAACCATTTGGTATCTCTTGGCTTCTCCATGGATTCTCGATCAAGTTTGTGTTAAATTCTCTTAGGTAAGAGTCCCTCTTGTTCCTTGTGATTTGGGAGCCATGTTTCTCCATGTCCCCTAGGTGCATACATTTCTTGTGGCCTTCTTCTCTTTTAACTAGCATTGTTGTTGCCTAAACAATTTATGTGCCTATTGAAAACCATATTGTTGGAGTCTCTTTGCCTTTGTCTTGATTTGATAGAAAATTCTACGCAACTTTCACTACAATACCTTCTCCTAACTTGGCTTGACCCTTTGAGTTTTCCTTCTTACTCCTCGATTTTCACTTGTAGCTTTTTCACTTTTACAAGGGAGCCCCCTACCACAACCTTTTGCTCCCTGTTTTTGTTTCCTTGTCATATGAGTCCGTTGGGAAATGAAATAGTTTGGTAGCATCCTTTCTATAGGCAAGATTACATGATCCTATCATTATTAATAACATGTAACGTTATACAATGTTAATTTTCCACATCACCTGCATTGAGCGCCTTGCTTTCTGCTTAATTTCACCTTGATTTTATTATGTTTTCTTTGTTTTCTTTAGTAGGTTCATTCTGCATCAACATCTTATTCTTTGGAAACCCTTCTAAAAATTATTGCACATTTATATGTAGTACTAGATAAGATAGAATACCCTTAGGAATGTCCAAAAGTGGCCAAAGTGAGTTGATGGCACTAGGGAGTACACCAAGCCACAATAGTGTTGTGGGCATTTGAAAACTACCTTGAAGTGACTAAAGAAGCACCATTAAAGTATCAATATGAAATTTAATGATATGCTTTTGGGAATACTTATAGATAAGATGAATCGGTTGGGTATTCTTGGGGGTGTCTAGGTACAATCTATTGAAGCTTTCCTAGTATCTAAGGAAAAGAGAAATCTAGTAATAGATACTTGACCACTTGATCTATGTCAGTGATAGAAAAACTAGAGTGGGTAAGTATCTATGGCTTCATGTAAGAAGGTTGTCATTTCATGACATAGTGGAAGGCATGGACTGTCCCACTCAGCTATTGACTTTGTATACATGGTAGGTGTGTCTACATGGTACCTCACACCTTCAATTGACAATATAGGCTTGGGGGAAGAGGTAACCAACCTAATAGTGCTCATCACCCCACATTATTTTGTTATAATTTTGGTAACTATATGATTTCTCTATGATGAGTGCCAATCTAGTGTTGGAATCACTGGGGGGGTGGGTGAATCAATACTTCATTACCATTAACAAATTTTAGCTTTTAAAACATTTGATGCACATAAATCATGAAACACAAATCTTTATATAAGAAACACTTATACAATTTATCTTTATAAATCTTTTGTAAACTTCCTTGTTTAAAATAGGCATCAACTTATAAATTTTGTAGGTACCAACCTACAGGAGATTTTAGTCCCCTCGTTGAGCCCAAACTCAACAACTTCATAGGCACTAGTCTACAAAAGACTCTAATCCCCTCAGTTGAGCACCAACTCAACAATTTGTAGGGACCAACCTACTTCTTCAAGGTACTACACAACTTCTACTTCACACATTGGTTCCTTGGACCTATCAACAACAACAAGCTTTACGCTACTTCATGACTCCTTCACAATACTAGTCTTCCAATATGCCGGTCACACGTTGATCTTTGTCTATGTTGGTCTTTTATTGTCCTTTTCCAAACTTCACATTCCACGCAAAAGGGATCTCATTGTTTATATCTTATTTATTCAAGACATTGTGTCTTGCCAAAGAGGTAGTGTTATTCATTTAAGCTCACCACTCCAATTTTTTTTATACCATCACTTCGTTGATTTGGGGTAGCATCGGATGTGATCTAGCCACGAAATTTGGTGGAGAGGTTGGGGCACATGAGATCTCCAATACCCAGAAAGGGTTTGGGCAAATTCTAAACAGTTTGAGAAATATTAAAATAATTAATATTTTTAATGGAGTCCCTAAGTCTAAACTTAGGGAAATTAAAATATTAATGTGGATTAATATAAAACTGTGTTAGAATGGTCCAAAAGACATGGATCAAGCTAGATCTAATCTTAGCCCTTGATTAGGGACTTAATCTCGGCTGTTGATATGTCAACGAGAAAAGTATAAGAGGAGGCTTGAGTGTCACTTGGAGAGTACACCAGATGATCAACCATTCTATGCTCTAGAGCGGGGTTTGATAAGAGAGATAGAATCAGTGATGGAGTTGCAGCTGAGGGGCAGTGAGTATAGAGAGACAGAGAGGCAAAGTTAGTGTTGAGAGATCAATGTAGGAGCCAGAGAGAGTGACGCAGTAGCAGCAAGGGCTCACGCAGGAACACGCAGAGGCAGCCAGGAGCTGCGCAGTGCTTCAAAGAGGCTAGCGTAGCTGACGTAGAGGGCCACAAGGTTGACGCAGGTCTAATTAGGGTGACGCAGGGTCAGTGCTGGGCAGAGAGAGGCTGACTCAGTCCATAAAGGCAGACGCTGGGTTTTCTGGGGCATATTGGAGCTGAGGAGCTGCCAGAGGGTTTATCCGGGGTTTCAACCAGGACATTTGTCTTAGACTGAGAGGGACCACTGCCAAGGGCATTCTCTGTTGGGTAAGCTGGATTTGGCACCTAGATTGTACTCTGAAATTTCTTAATAAGAAAACCCTCAGATAGCTGCACTGGTTTTCCCACATTGGGTTTTTCTGGGGACATTGGTCCAAAAATAACGGTGTCCTTTTGTGTGCTTGTATCTGTTTCCTTCAGTTGATGATCTGTAATATATTGAGCACGCACTAGTGTTTATTTTCAATATTTACATTGTAAATAACTTGTTAAGTAATGAAACAAGTAATTAGGAATAAATCAATAAAGTGCATGGAGGGTTTCTAACTAGTAGACTTAGAAACTTCAACATGGTATCAGAGTGTGGTTGCAGATCACAAGAGAACTGAGGACATCAGTCGAGCGGAGAAATAGCAGCAGAAAACAACTGTCCCAAGTGACAAAAGTTGTTTCTAGCAGAGCAACAACAAAGGAAGGGTGACGCAGTGCCTGTGTCATCAAGGGTGAGCCACGAAGAGGCAGTGCAGAGGCTAAGGGAGGCAAAGGGAGACTCACGCAGAGCCACGTAGAAGCTAGGAGGGTTGACGCAGTTGGCTGAGGAGGCCGAGTTGTTGGTGTCAGGATTGTGCAAAGCCTAGGAGCTCTCACCTTCAGGTTGTTGGGGTTCAGGAGGTTGTGGGAAACTTGCAGAGTGGAGATGGTGGGGTACTATAGTCAGAATAGTACCTAACAAGGCAAGGAGGAGGGAGTTGCTATCGAGGGTTTCTAGCCGAGAAATCCGGATCAGTGGTGCAGTTGCACAGACGATCAGAGTAGGGGGCATCTCGACTTCGAGGCAGAAGGATTTCCAGGAGGGAAATCGAGACTCAGAGGGAGTCACATCAAGAACTTCTAGGAGGGAAGTAGAAGAGCAGCATGGCACTACACGGAGTAAGAGACCAGGACACACTGGATGGAGCCTCAAACAGCGTAGTCTGGAAGTCTGGAATCTTATCCGTACTTGACAGAAATTGTGTCAAGCATTTTTCCTTGAGGATGATAGCGATCCTAGTTGACCCAGATGACAATGACAAGTACGAGGAGGCAATGGTGAGGGCCAAGAGAATCATCCTTGATGGGGTCAAGGACCATGTAGTACCACACATTGCCGAGAATGAAATGGCAAATGAGATGTGGGAGGCCCTAAAGAAATTGTACCAACATACTTCTATGTAGAGAAGAATGTTACTAGAAAATCAGATGAGGTCATACCAGATGAAGAAGGGAGAACCGATCGACACCTTCCTCGGTGGACTGAAGGAGATTCGAGATCAGTTGACTTCCATAGGGGCCACGTCGGATTAGGAATTAATGGTGAGGACATCCCTGAATGCAGTCTCAAAAGACTGGGAGGTATTTGTCTAGAGTATATTGGGCAGAGGGACCCTTCCACCTTGGTAGGAGATGTGGGCGGCTCTTCGCCAAGAAGAGATCAGACGACAGACAAAGGCAAGAAGCAGCAGTAAAGGGATTAGAGTTAAAAAGGAGGAGGAGGAAGAGGTTGCCCTAGCATCTGAGGGAAAGCAAGAAAAACGAAAGAAGAAGGATCTCTCCAAGATCAAGTGCTTCCACTGTGGGGAGTTGGGTCTTTATGCGACCCAGTGTCCAAGGAAGAAGAGTAAGGGAGAGTCTTCCGAGACTAAGGTAGTGCCACCAAGGGTAGAGAAGGAAGTGGAGATAGACGATGACTGTGCCAGAGTGCACACGCTCCACTTGAGCGGAAGTGGGGAGACATCATGCTATAGTCAGGTGGACTATAGGTGATGAGGGGCAGGATCCTCGAGGTACCCGGCCTCTTGGATTAGACCTTGCTACAGGAGCCCCGAAGAGGAGTAGCAGGACTGTCTGATGTGGGTAGAGACAGATGCGGATGGAGCAGCAGACAGAGCTACAGTACAGGATTCCGAGGACAGCGCGAGGCTAGCAGGCTGCAGCAGTGCGAGAGGCACGGGAGTGTTGCACCAGTGCAGGATGGCACAAAGAGGTGTGCAACGGTGCGAGATGCAGGGAGTTGTTGCAACATCAAAAAGGTCAGAGAGGGAGCACTTGTCAGCAGCAGAGGGAGCTCCAACATTAGCGGGTGTCTCTAGCCCAACAGAGAGGTCAGAGTTGGGAGATCAGTTACTTACTTCTTAGTAATTGAGTTGCACTGCAGCACGACGCAGCATGATGAGAGGAGATGCGGTGTAGATGCAGAAGTGGCAGTGGTAGAGCCATGAGCAGCAACACGGATGCAAAGGGAGCTGTCGTACAGATGTAGCAGTGGCAGTGGCAGATCCATGGGCAGTAGTGCAGGATGTAGCAGTGCAGAGGATGATGGGCAGCAGGTCTAGCATCAACACAGGGACCGATGCCAAATGATCAGGGTGATACTCAGTGAGGAGTATTGCTAGAGCACAGTCCTCGCTAAGAGGGAGTGTTGATTTGGGGTAGTATCGGATGTGTTCTAGCCACGAAATTTGGGGGAGAGGTTGGGGCACATGAGATCTCTAATACCCAGAAAGGGTTTGGGCAAATTCTAAACAGTTTGAGAAATATTAAAATAATTAATATTTTTAATGGAGTCCCTAAGTCTAAATTTAGGGAACTTAAAATATTAATGTGGATTAATATAAAACTGTGTTAGAATGGTCCAAAAGACATGGATCAAGCCAGATCTAATCTTAGTCGTTGATTAGGGACTTAATCTTGGTCGTTGATATGTCAACGAGAAAAGTATAAAAGGAGGCTTGAGGGTCACTTGGGGAGTACACCAGATGATCACTCATTTTATTCTCTAGAGCGGGGTTTGCTAAGAGAGATAGAATCAGTGATTGAAGTTGCAGCTGAGGGGTAGTGAGTACATAGAGACAGAGAGCCAGAGATAGTGCTGGAAGATCAACGTAGGAGCCAGAGAGAGTGACGCAGTAGCAGCCAGGGCTCACACAAAGGCAGCCAGGAGCTGCACAGTGCTTTAGAGAGGCCAGCGTAGCTGATGCAGAGGGCCACAAGGCTGACGCAGGGCCTCCTGAGGCTGACACAGGCTTATTCAGGGTGACGCAGTCTAGAAAGGTAGACACTGGGGTTTCTGGGGCAGATTGGAGCTGAGGAGCTGCCGGAGGGTTTATCTGGGGTTTCAGCCAATACATTTGTCTCAGACTGAGAGGGACTACTTCCAAGGGCATTCTCTGTTGGGTAAGCCAAATTTGGCACCCAGATTGTACTATGAAATTGCTTAATAAGAAAACCCTCAGATAGATGCACTGGTTTTCCCACATTGGGTTTTTCTGGGGTCATTGGTCCAAAAATAACGGTGTCATTTTGTGTGCTTGTATTTGTTTCCTTTAGTTGATGATCTGTAATATGTTGAGCATGCACTAGTGTTTATTTTCAATATTTACATTGTAAATAACTTGTTAAGAAACAGAACAAGTAGGTAGGAATAAATCAATAAAGTGCATGGAGGGTTTCTAACTAGTAGACTTAGAAACTTCAACACACTTAAGGTCGTATCCTACCCCAAGCTTGGATGTGATTTCTCAAATCAACTCTCTCACAAATTTGCAATAATGTGAATTAAGTTGGATCCTTCTCAATAATAGGATATGGCTTCCCAAGCCATCCCACAATACAATACATCATTATGCGTAGTGTTTTACCCTAAACCTAGGTATGGATTCCCAAACCAACCATAAAAAGAAACAAATGTGAATACCCACTTGGATCACCCCACCTAGTTGTTGCAACAACAAACTATACTAGGATTCAACAACACCCGGGTCTCAACCTAGGATCAGTGTTGCAACAAAGTTTTACTTCGGCTTGCAAGAAGGAGAGACTTCGACCTGCATCAAGAGGGCTAATTCGATTCCATTTCAAGGCTTGTTCTAACTAGCTACATAAGGATTAGGCCTGTGGCCTAGGGCTTGGCCCTTTTGAAAATTAGCACATAGAACTAAGCTTCCTCAACAAAACTCAGTCTGTCAATAGAACAAAACTCGACCTCTACCAAAACAAAACTTGGCCTCTACTAGAATAGAACTCAACATCCTTCATCTAGGTTAGTGTTGATTTGGGGTAGTATCAGATGTGCCCTAGGCCTCAAATTTTGTAGGGAGACTTGGGAAAATGTATTCCAAAGAACCTAAAAAGCATTTTGGGAAATTTCACCTAGAAACAATTTATTAAAATAATTAATATTTTTTAATGGGTCCCTAAGTCTAAACTTAGGAAATTAAAAATATTAATGGGTATTAATCTAATTGTGGGTGTAACTTCTAGAAGAAGACAAGGATCAAGCTAAAATGATCTTAGCCATTGATTAGCTTTTAATCTAGGTCGTTGAATGTCAATGAGAAGATTATTTAAGGAAGCTTGAGGGTCATTTGGAAAATATACACAGAGAGATCAAGAGATCGAATTTTTGAAGTGAGAAGTTCTCAGGAGGAAATTCTGATCAAATAGATTTCTTGCAGTGGCGAAGGGATAACATCTAGAGAGGAGGTTTTCTCAGCCGAAGAATCATCAGCAGAGAGAGCTAGAGAGTGATCCAGCGGCTCTCACGTAGAGGCTGACGCACGGCCATGCAGAGTGTGAGAGAGAGTCTGAAATTTTGCAGCATAGTCAGTTTCAGAAGCCGGGAGCTGGGGTGTGAGACCAAGACGCTAAGAGTAGTGACTACGGGCAACAAATCGATTAGCTGGTTGGGTGATGCAGTGCCTAGAAGGTTGACGCAGGGACTGCGTGAGGACTGCGCAGAGGCAGTGCAGGTCTTGCCAGAGGCACCTCATCCAGTGATCGATCAACCGGGATTTTTCTCAGTGATTGTGTGAGGTAATGTCACAAATATTTTTGCCAATATTTCTCTCTCTATAACCCTTGAAGTATTCAAAGTTTGCCACTGCTTAATAATAATAAACCCTTTGATCTGTTGCACCAGTTGTCTCGCATTGGGTTTTTCCGGGGACATTTGTCCAAAAATAACAGTGTTATAGTGTTGTATTTTCTTTCTTGCTCAGTCTCTTGTTTCCGCATATAAATTAATTAAGTGAAGGCTGCAGTGTATGTATTTCAATATTTGTCATAGTAAACTGCAAATAATTTGTTTGAAGGAAATTAACAAATAGGAGAAATATCATCAGTTGTTGCAATAGGAATTCCGGTTTAGGAATTTTCACACGGTATCAGAACTACAGGTGGAACAAGAAGAGCAGTACCAGAGAACCCAATGTTGATCAGAAGAGGGAGATCGAAAGGCTACAGGAGGTAGCAGTTCGAAACCCCAGAGGATTTGCGCAATTCTTAGCCGGGGGGCTGAAATTTCAAGGCAGTGTCTCTCCAAGTGAGTTGACGGAGAGATGGGCTTCCAAATTGAATTTTTATCGGGGCAAAGGGAGCAACGCAAAAGCCTCAACATGAGGAAATATGGTGGGACGCAAATTTTTCTATAGGTAGTTTGCTGGGCAAAAAATCGTCAGAAGAAAGAGGAGAAGCACGACCGAGGGAATTTCTTCCTCAGAGAATTCCCAGCCAAGGAATTCAAATTCTCTAGAGCTGAGTAGCAGCAAGGGGCAACAATTTTAATAGCTCCAACAGGGAGTGCGTAGACTAACCCAGCAACAACATAGAGGAGAGGGGAGATTTTCGACATTTGTGGCAGAAATGGCAATTAGTGGGTTGAGGGATCAGGACAGGTTGGATGGGGCATCCAACTACATCATTTGGAAGGAAAGAATATCGTTCCTTCTAGATGAGCATGCCCTCAAGACATATGTCGACAGTGTAGTGGCTGTCCTTGCAGATGCAGATCTGTTGAAGAAGTATCGAGCTGAAATGACAAAGGCAAAAAGAAAGATCCTTGACAGAGTGAAGGATCATGTGGTTTGTCACATGCTAGCAAAGGGACTGTTAAGGAGATGTGGGACGTATGGTCTACGTTATATCAGGGATCTCCCGAGCACCAAAAGATATACTTGGAGCAGAAGTTGAGATCTGCTTAGATGTAGAAGGGGGAGCGTGTGGATCTATTCCTCAGGAAGCTTAAGGAGACCCATGAGGAATTGTTCGCTGCGGGGCATACACTTCAAGATTCAGAGTTGGTTAGACTGACCCTTAATTCTATCTCAAATGAGTGGCAAGTCTTTGTCTAGAGTATCCTGGGCAGAGCAACATTGCCAAATTGGGATGAGATGTGGCCAGCTCTAAAACAAGAGGAGATGAGGAGAGACTTAGTCAAGGTTAAACTTGAAGGAAGCAGCAACAGTGGGTCGAAGCCCAAGGAGGAGGAGGATAATGCAGCGCTTGCATCGAAGGGACAACAGGAGAAACGAAGATGTAAGGACATCTCGAAGATCAAGTGTTTTACATGTGGTGAGATGGGTCACTACGCTAATCATTGTCCTCTTAAGAAGAAGGACAAGAATGAGAAGCACGATCCGAAGGCTATGCCCGCGAAGATCGAAGAGGAGTTTGCCATGATAGCGGAGATACCTCTAGGAGGGAGGTGGGCTGATTTGGAGCTGTAGTTCGTAAGAGCTACAGATGGGCAGGATCCTTGAGGAGTCCGCGTCTTGGATCAATACCTTGCTATAGGAGACCAGATCAAAAGTAGGTGGATGGACTAGTGTTGGATGGTGTCGAGGAGTGTCAAGGAGATAGTTGCAGTGGCTAGGAGCGTTAGACACTGGACAATGCAAAGCAAAGTTGGCAACAGTGCAGTTGGCATAGACCAAAGGTCAGTAGTGGCGCAATAGATTCAGAGGGTCAATGTAGAGACTAGCAGCAGTCAGGCTCCAACATTCACGTGGTATCTTACTGAACATAGTTAGTTCAATATTTATGGATGTTTTTCTGTTGCTGATGCAGTAGCAGCAATAGTTAGCAGTGCAGTGGCAGTTGGTAGTGGCAGTGCTAGCAACAACACAGATGCAACACTTGAGAGGGAGTTGTAGTACAGATGCAGTGTTGACAGTGGCAGTGTTAGAAGCAGTACAGTTGCAGCAATAGCACAATAGTTGGTGGACAACATGTCAGACATCAACAGTGTAGACGACGATGCTTCAGAGTTAGAGCAGTATGCAGCAGCGTATATTGCTAGAGCACATTCCTTGCAAAGGAAGCGCAGGGTTTGCCAGAGGCACCTCATCCAGTGACAAGATCAACTGGGATTTTTCTCAGTGATTGTGTGAGGTAATCTCACAAATATTTCTACTAGTATTTCTCTCTCTGTAACTGAATAACCCTTGAGGTATTTAGAGATGTATTCAGAATTTGCTACTGCTTAATAATAATAAACCCTCAGATTTGTTGTACCGGTTTTCTCGCATTGGGTTTTTACGGGGACATTTGTCCAAAAATAACAGTGTTATTGTGCTGTATTTTCTTTCTTGCTCAGTCTCTTGTTTCCGCAGATAAATTAATTAAGTGAAGGCTGCAGTGTATGTATTTCAATATTTTTCGTAGTAAACTGCAAATAATTTGTTTAAAGGAAATTAACAAATAGGAGAAATATCATCAGTTGATGTAGTAGGAATTCCGGTTTAGGAATTTTCACAGTTAGTTTATTCATTTCTCCTCAAACTTGGCCTTCTTTGTAATCATTCCTTGACTCAGATATTCTGTGGTTTGTTTCAACCTTATTCCTCACAAAAACACCAAGTTGATTGCCTCAAGTGAGCCACATGAGTGGCATATATATAGTGTTTGATGTCATCTTTTTGGGGGCCGACTTGGTTAGCCAATTTGTCTTGGGGCGTCCATTGGCTGGGACAACTTATGCAAAGAAAAGGTGTTTCTGAATACATTAAAAAATTAATTTCTCCTCAATTATGAGGAGCTCGAAGGCGTGCCATAAATTATCGAAAAGGTCTTGAAATATGCTATTTGACTATGTAACTTTCTCATTCATTTAGACAAACTTTGACATCAATAGCAACCATTTTCAACATCTTGTTCATCCTTTTGATGGCTCCTTTTGGGTTGAACCCACTATTAGTTGATTGGAATTACTCTTCCATGGGAAAATCCCTTCTTCCCCTTTTTCCCTTTCTTTCATGGGAGATTTGTTATCATTTCCTCTCTTTTGACCCTCTAAATTCTTTCATTTATGCTTTGTTAGATTTTGGGGTTATTCCAAAAGTGTTTTCACCTAGCGAGGAGAGTGCTAGGTCTCCTAGTTCATAGTAGATGCTTGATGGACATATGGGTTGATGATTAAATTTGTTGAGAGTTCTAGCATGATGCACTTACCTAGGAGGTTTTTATCCTAATCAACATTATGACTAATCCATTGGGTGCACACAATGGGGGGGTCAATTGCTTGATTAGGAGAGGTACTTACCTCGAAGGAGGATAGCTAGGCACTTGGTGGAGGGCATTTAGCCCTATGAAGATGGGATGATGTGACATACACCTTGGAGGTTGGACACTTGGATGCTTGGGTTGAGGAACATACTTCATGGAGATTGATCATTGACCTAGACATATATGTGAAGGAGAACCTTTGGAGCATAGTAACCACTTTGACACATATGTTGACGATGTTCGACAAAAAAGGGCATGTGATACATAATTTGAGGAGGAACGCTTTGCATGAAGACACTTGGAGAGTGAAGCACCATGGGAAGAGGGAGTGTTGATCTAACAATGTGTTGGAGAGTGCACCATGTTAGAGGAGGGGCATTGGGCCCAAGGAGGATAATGCTTAGATGGTGTACCACATTGGGTTTGTAAAACCCTAGTATGACATTTGCTATCCATGTATTGTATATACTATAGTGCTCAATGTGGGGTATCTGTAAGATAATTTTATTAATGACTGACAAATGGCCACAAAAGTAGGTCAATGGGACTGAAGAAGAGTACAATCAATATAAGTACAATGTGGGAGTGCCAACACAAATCCTAGAAAATGTTGGAAATAACATAAAGATAGAAACAAGCAGTGATGTTGTCGTGATACTCCTATAAACGATTGCGACATGATATAAAATAATCAATAGCTTGTCAAAGGAGGAATGAGTGAGATGTGAAGATTTGGTGATGGAGCTAAGTCTATGAAGGGTTCCTAAGTTTGATGACCAATGGTGAGGGAAGCAAAATGGGTACTAGGTCACCGTTGAAGTCTCTTGGAACCAATGATGGGCTTGGATGTGTGATCCCTAGGGGGATGTAGGAGCAAGAGATACTCCTAGCATCCATGGTCAAAAGAAAGAAGCTTTAAATAAATCTTTGGCTGCTCCTATGGAGTTTGGAGGTAATTAGATGGACTAGAGGTGCCCTGATGTGGAACTATCTAGAGCTTGGCCCTTTGGTGCTCCAAAGACATGTGGACTGATGTATGGTTTTAGCATTGTTGAACTGGTCTCAATGACATCCTTCGATCCCTTAGAAGGGGAGGTTGATAAGAGACTCCAGATCTCACCCATTTATTGTCTAGTGCACCATGAACTTTTGCTTCTCACTTGTGGTTCTGATTGGATGGATCCACATCGAAGTATGTGGTGATCAGCTTGGTCATCTCAAGGCGGGGCATGGTGTGCCAAGTATTGACATCTATGGTTAAAAATATCCTTGATGAAGAGGGCTAAGCATCATTGATCTTGATACTTGAAGAAGTTAGAGAGGGAGCCTCTTGAATATCAATATAGGTAGTGATAACATCCTCTGATCTGTCATGTCCCTTCCTAAATTATTTTGGAGCGGTATTAATTTCTACATTTTGGGGCCAATTTTAGAGGTGATGGGGGTCCATTCGATTTTATTAGGAGGCTAGACTTAGTAGAAGTTAATTCGATGTGGTTCAGTATACGTGGGGGCCACCCGTACTAGGGGAATACACATTCCCTAGTTTGATTTGCATGGAGGGGAAATCGATGGTTAGGTGAGGGACCCACGATGGAGGGAAAATGGAGGGAAAAGTGCTCCACGAAATCTATATAAGAAGACAACTGTCCTCATTTGGATATCTTATCTTTTTGAACATATTGAACTCAACCTTAGTTGCTCGAGCTACTTAGCTGGGTCACTGTGTTGTTTAGCACACGAGTGTCTCAGAGCGGAGATCTCAACCCTTTCTTCGGTGGACTTCGAGTGCCACCCTAGGAAGGCAATTCGTACTAGCTTGGAGGAGAGCTGGAGGAGTTTCACAGTAATATCATTAAGCTTTTGTCTCAGCCAGTACGTGTTTCTGGAGGACACAGAAGGGGAACACATTGGTGTTTCTTGTGGGTTCATTCGGGCAGTAATTGTTGGGGGAGTTTGGGCATTGGAGCTACAGTGGAGGATCAACCTTTCGGGAGAGTTTTGGAGCAGTTCGATTTACAATCACTCGGGCCTGCGCAAAGAGCCATCATTGGGCTCACGTGGGAGATGGAGTTGGCCAAGAGAAGTAGATCATTTGGAGGGCCATTTGAGGAGGATTGATGGAGTTGGAAGAGAACAGATTTACAGGATCAATCACAACAATGGAATTCGAAATTGGAGGAGGGCCAAGTTCTGAAGGGTCAATTTTTGAAAGTCGAAACCAAGGGAAACCCTTTATGGGTTTTTCTGAGTTTTGGGCAAAGATCAGACTCCTATTTTTATAGAATTTCTTGGGCAGATCTAAAGGGTCAAACAGGGGTCCCAACTCAGCCAGCAGCTAGAGGAGCTTTTGGGAATTTGGGCCAAAATTCCGAGGTCAACATTTGGCCAATTCCTTCGTGGGTTATTCTGGGTATTTGGTGGATAGGCTGTGGTTTAAATTCCCATAATTTTCTAAGTACCGAAGGTGGGGTTTTCAGCAGCATCTTTGCAGTAGACAACACAGTTTCACTAGGGCAGTGCAGGGCATCATTGCGATAGTTATTTGTGCCATTTGGGCTTGACATATTACCACCTGGGCTTGATCACGCTTGCCATTGAGGCAAGCCAGGTGCACCACTTCCACATTAATTTACTTTTCTCCCAGATTATAATAAAATGGCTCAGTTATTCGTTATTCCTAGACTTTTTATGGGTGTGCACTGAATGTTTCAATTTTATGGTGTTGTTTTTATTGTTTGCTTTGAATAGCACTATTTTTCCTAGTTTGGAACATTACATGATCTCATAATATAGTAGACACCTAAAAATGAGGTGTGTCTCTGTCTCTGGCTTGTGTAGGTGGCACATTTGGTAGATCCTATATGACTGTGTTATATGGTGTTTAGTTTCTATACATAGTATGAGAACCAAATAGGGACTTCCCTAGGGGGATACTAAGTGAATGCAACCAATGTATAAGTTTGTAAGGGGGTGAACTATGATGCCATCTTGTAGCTCCAAAAAATGCTCTAGGTAGGACATATTTGAGCCTAGGCTTGTAACATGGGAGCTCCAAGTGACTTGAATGTACAATTTATATATATCCTCTTTGAAGACCTGGTCCAATACCTGGCGAGTTAGCAATAGATGGCTCGATGCAAGAGTTGGTTACTCATATGGACTTAGTTCATTTTTTATGTTTTCCTCCCTTGCGTATTTTATATAACAGGAGGGGAGAGCCTTTGTTATAACTCACTATCATTGTATTATTTATTCTATTTTTGTAATTATGTTATATTGAAAGCCATAGTGAAGTTGAATGTTATGATGGTGTTGGGGTTACTCGCACTGTGTTGGATCTTTGTTGGACTCTTATGCTCTCAAATTACTTTATTTAAAAGATAAACATAACTATTTGAATTTAGGAGAAATATAATATCCCTCATTTGAAAATGATTTCATTTTTATGCCTTCTATAACAATAGTAATAAGGGAATAATTTCAAGTAACATGAAACAATTAGAGGAGCGATTGTGAAAAGATGTGATATTTGGATATTTAAATGTAAAATTGCATCTTACTAAGCATATAATTATTTAACTTTAGTGGATACATGACCTTTATACAAAGTTGAAATTGTAATTCGGAGTTCCCACAAGAAACTCTATATTTTTAAGAATTCAAGTTGAGATTGTGTTTCAAAGCTATAATGAGAAACTTTAATAGTTTAAGGATACAAGTTGAAATTGAATTTGGTAGTTATGAGGAGAAAGGAGAAATTTTATATTTTTAAGAGTTCAAATACATTATGAACCCAATCCTCAAAGTATGATGATAAGCTAGAATATAAACAATGTACACCAATATGATCTTGGACCACAATTTCTATAGAAATAATAATAATGAGTTGCATGTTAGTTTTTGTAGCATTAGATAGGTGTTCTGTTGATTTATATAGCATCAGATGTGCTCTTGCTTCAAGATTTTTCAGAGAGGCTAAGACACATGCATTCTCCAATACCCAAAAATCGTTTGGGAAAATTCCACCTAGAGATGGTTTAGTTAAAATAATTATCTTTTTTAAATGGTTCCCTAAGTCTAAACTTAGGAAATCTGGTTAATTAAAGGGTTTTAATTAAATTAGGAGTGAATCTTCTAGAAGAAGACAAGGATCAACTCCCAGTTAATCTTAGCCCTTGATTATGTTTTAATCTTGGTTGTTCGAGCTCCAACGAGAGCTTATAAGGAGTTTGATGGGCACTTGGAGATCACATCGAATGAGAGATCAGAGATCGAATTTCTCAAGAGTAGCAGCGTTGAGTTGCCAGAGTGAGATCGAGTTATCTTTTTGCAGTGAGGGGCAGGGATAGTATTAAGGAGGAGTTTTCCTGATCAGGAGAGTGCAAAGCAGAGAAGGCTTAGAGCAGCTTAGAGAGGCAGCGCAATGCCACGCAGAGCTTCAGAGGGAGTTCAAAATCTAGCTGGGAGAGTCGAGATCCAGTGCCAGAAGCGGGGGTGTGAGACCAGAGGGCTAGAATGTCAAATTTTTAGACAGTAGGAGATCAACTGAGGAGGTGACATAGAGCCCAGCTAGTGTGATGCAGATCTGCATAGGATTGATGCAAAAGTTGCGTAAAGGCAGCCCGGGGCTAGCCAGCCAACCCCTGATCAATGTCGGATCTCCCGAATCAGTGTGAGGTTTTTCTCACTAACTCTTTGCTTGCATTTATCTGTATCGGATAGCCAATTTGGGCATCCAATGATTTGTACTCAAATTTACTACTGCATAATAATTCAAACCCTTTGTTGATGCACTGGTTTTCCCACATTGGGTTTTTCCGAGGACATTGTCCAAAAACAACTGTGTTGATGTGTGTGTTTATTTCTCTCCAATGTAGTATTTCGTTTCAACAATATTTATTTTGTGTAGGTTGCAGTGTATGTTTTTCAATATTTGTTCTAGAAAACTGCAAGTAATTTGTTTAAGTAATTAACAAATAGGAGAAATATCATCAATTTGTTGCAGTAGGAATCGGGTAATCGATTTTTTGCATGGTATCAGAGCACATATCGTGAGCAGAAGAGTTTAGTTGCAGAAGGAAGAGGGAATTCGAGATTGCTACGGAGACAACAATTCGAAACCCCAGAGGCAGCGCAGTCCTTAGTCCAAGGAGGTCAAAGTTTTGAGGAGAAATCAATTTTTCAGAGTGAGTCGATAGAGAAATTCGATTTCCAGATTGAAGCTTTCCAAAGGCAGAAGAGAGCAACGTATTTTTCTTGCAGAGTGGATCTTTAGATGGGACGCAGATATTTTGCAGCAATTGCTGGCAAAATAGCGTCAGAGGGAGAGGAGAATATACTGAGGGAATTTCTTCCTCAGAGGACTTATAGCCAAGAAGTTCAAATTTTCATAGGAGAGCAGCAATAGTTGTGTGCGAGATTTCTCATTCTAGAAGGGAGTGCAAACAGCGCGGCAGCAGTTGCGCAGAGGAGAAAAGGAAGCAGTTTGACTTTTTCAGGGGAGATCTCAGATCAAGATGGCGAAGACTAAGAGGATCATTCTCGGCGGGGTTCGAGATCATGTAGTATCCCATATAGCCGGCAAGGATACTGTCCAACAGATGTGGGAAGCCTTAGCTACGTTATACAAAGGATCTTCCGGGCAGCGGAAGATGTACTTAGAGAAGTTGATATGCGCGAGGATGCAGAAAGAGGAGTGAGTAGATCCCTTCCTTACGAGGCTTCAGGATGTCCGGGACCAACTAGCTTCAGTAGGGACAACGCCCTAGCCCTTAGAGTTTGTACGATTAGCGCTGAATAACGTTTCAAAAGATTGGTAAGTTTTTGTCTAGAGCATCCTGGGCAAAGAAAAATTGCCAGATTGGGAACGTGTATGGGTTGCTCTGCAGCAGGAGGAAATGAGGCATGATCTGGTGAAGGCCACCATCAGTGGAAGTAGCAGCAGTAGGGCGAAAGTAGTGAAGGAATAGGAGGACTTGGCCCTTGCATGAAAGGGGTCGTAGGAGCAGCGCAGAAGAAAGAAGGATATTTTGAAGATAAAGTGCTTCAGGTGTGGTGAGCTGGGCCACTACAACACTCAGTGTCCTCTCAGAAAGAAGGACAAGGAGGAGAGGCAGGATTAGCAAGTTGCATCTGCAGAGATCGACACGTTGTCCTCCAAACTGGAGGAAGACTTTGCCATGATTGTCGAGATGCCTCTAGGGGTGAGGTGGGGCGATCTGGAATTGTAGCCCCAAAGAGCTACATGATGGGCAGGATCCTTGAGGAGTCTTCCTCTTGGATCAAGACCTCGCTTCGGGAGCCCATAGTCAGTAGTAGTAGGATGAACTAGTGACAGTTGGTGCAGTCAAGTGCGAGAGTGACAAATGCGGTAGCTAGTAGAGGTTTGAGACTGAGTAGCGCAGAGCATAGTTGGCAGTAGTGCAGTTGGCATAGAGCAGAGTCAGCAGCAGTGCAGAGGCTTCAGTGACAGCGCAAAGGCTAGCAGCAGTCAGGACTCGGACGACGGATGCATCATACTGAACATAGTTGGTTCAATATTTTGGGTTCTTTTCTGTTGTAGATGTTGCAGTTGCAGTAGTAGCAAATGGAGAGAGGGTTGCAGTGCAGATGCAGTAGTTGACAGCAGCTCAACAGGGTCAGCAGTAGCACAGATGTAACTCTATTAGAGTTGCGCAATAGTTGGTGGGCAGTAGAGCTAGACATCAGCAACGCAAAAAGAGATGGTGTTGAGACAGAGTGATGCTTCAACAAGTTGCAGCACTTGAGCACATTCCTCACTAAGAGGGAGTGTTGATTTCTGTAGCATCGGATGTTCTCTTGGCTCGAGATTTTTCCAAGAGGCTAAGACACATGCATTCTCCAATACCCAAAAATCGTTTGGGAAAATTCCACCTAGAGATGGTTTAATTAAAATAATTAACTTTTTAAAATGGTTCCCTAAGTTTAAACTTAGGAAATCTGGTTAATTAAAGGATATTAACTAAATTATGTGTGAATCTTCTAGAAGAAGATGAGGATCGACTCCCAGTTAATCTTAGCCCTTGATTATGTTTTAATCTTGGCGGTTGGAGCTCCAACGAGAGTTTATAAGGAGGAGTTCGATGGGCACTTGGAGATCACATCGCATGAGCGATCAGAGATCAAATTTCTCAAGAGTAGCAACGTTGAGTTGCCGGAGTGAGATCAAGTGATATTCTTGCAGTGAGGGGCAGGGATAGTAGTCTGGAAGGAAGTTTTCCTTATCTGGAGAGTGCAAAGTAGAGAAGGCTTAGAGCAGCTAAGAGAGGTAGCGTAGAGCTTTAGAGGGAGTTTGAAATCCAGCTGGGAGAGTCAAGATCTAGTGCCATGTTGAATTTTGGTAGCATTGGATGTGCTCTAGCCATGAAAATTGGTGGAGAGGCTAAGCCACATGAGATCTCCACGACCCAGAATTCGTTTGGAGAAATTCCACCCGGATGAAGAGATATTAAAATAATTAATATTTTTAATGGGGGTCCTAAGTCTAAATTTAGGAAAATTAAAATATTAATGTGTATTAATATCATATGGGTGAGAAAGTTATTAGATGTAACTCTATTAGAGTTGCGCAATAGTTGGTGGGCAGTAGAGCTAGACATCAGCAATGCAGCAAGAGATGGTGTTGAGACAGAGTGATGCTTCAACAAGTTGCAGCACTTGAGCACATTCCTCACTAAGAGGGAGTGTTGATTTCTGTAGCATCGGATGTTCTCTTGGCTCAAGATTTTGCCAAGAGGCTAAGACACATGCATTCTCCAATACCCAAAAATCGTTTGGGAAAATTCCACCTAGAGATGGTTTAATTAAAATAATTAACTTTTTAAAATGGTTCCCTAAGTCTAAACTTAGGAAATCTGGTTAATTAAAGGATATTAACTAAATTATGTGTGAATCTTCTAGAAGAAGACGAGGATCGACTCCCAGTTAATCTTAGCCCTTGATTATGTTTTAATCTTGGCCGTTGGAGCTCCAACGAGAGTTTATAAGGAGGCGTTCGATGGGCACTTGGAGATCACATCGCATGAGCGATCAGAGATCAAATTTCTCAAGAGTAGCAACATTGAGTTGTCGGAGTGAGATCAAGTGATATTCTTGCAGTGAGGGGCAGGGATAGTAGTCTGGAAGGAAGTTTTCCTTATCTAGAGAGTGCAAAGCAGAGAAGGCTTAGAGCAGCTAAGAGAGGTAGCGTAGAGCTTTAGAGGGAGTTTGAAATCCAGCTAGGAGAGTCAAGATCCAGTGCCATGTTGACTTTTGGTAGCATTGGATGTGCTCTAGCCATGAAAATTGGTGGAGAGGCTAATCCACATGAGATCTCCATGACCCAGAAATCGTTTGGAGAAATTCCACCCGGATGAAGAGATATTAAAATAATTAATATTTTTAGTGGGGTTCCTAAGTCTAAATTTAGGAAAATTAAAATATTAATGTGTATTAATATCATATGGGTGAGAAAGTTATTAGATGTAACTCTATTAGAGTTGCGCAATAGTTGGTGGGCAGTAGAGCTAGACATCAGCAACGCAGCAAGAGATGGTGTTGAGACAGAGTGATGCTTCAACAAGTTGCAACACTTGAGCACATTCCTCACTAAGAGGGAGTGTTGATTTCTTAGCATCGGATGTTCTCTTGGCTCGAGATTTTGCCAAGAGGCTAAGACACATACATTCTCCAATACCCAAAAATCGTTTGGGAAAATTCCACCTAGAGATGGTTTAATTAAAATAATTAACTTTTTAAAATGGTTCCCTAAGTCTAAACTTAGGAAATCTGGTTAATTAAAGGATATTAACTAAATTATGTGTGAATCTTCTAGAAGAAGACGAGGATCGACTCCCAGTTAATCTTAGCCCTTGATTATGTTTTAATCTTGGCGGTTGGAGCTCCAACGAGAGTTTATAAGGAGGAGTTCGATGGGCACTTGGAGATCACATCGCATGAGCGATCAGAGATCAAATTTCTCAAGAGTAGCAACATTGAGTTGCCGGAGTGAGATCAAGTGATATTCTTGCAGTGAGGGGCAGGGATAGTAGTCTAGAAGGAAGTTTTCCTTATCTAGAGAGTGCAAAGCAGAGAAGGCTTAGAGCAGCTAAGAGAGGTAGCGTAGAGCTTTAGAGGGAGTTTGAAATCCAGCTGGGAGAGTCAAGATCCAGTGCCATGTTGACTTTTGGTAGCATTGGATGTGCTCTAGCCATGAAAATTGGTGGAGAGGCTAAGCCACATGAGATCTCCATGACCCAGAAATCGTTTGGAGAAATTCCACCCGGATGAAGAGATATTAAAATAATTAATATTTTTTAATGGGGTTCCTAACTCTAAATTTAGGAAAATTAAAATATTAATGTGTATTAATATCATATGGGTGAGAAAGTTCTAAATAACGAGGATCAAGCCAGATCTAACCTTAGTCATTGATTAGGGACTTAATCTCGGTCGTTGATTCGTCAATAGGAAAAGTATAAGAGGAGGCTTGAGGGTCAGTTAGAGTTACACCAAGTGATCAAAGAATTTGATTTTCTGGGGTGAGGTTTGCTGAGGAAATCGAACAAGTGATCAGTTGCAGTGAGGGGCAGTTCGGTAGGAGGCCGAAGAATACATATTAGAGAGGCAACAAAGAGCCGAAAGAGGCAGCGCAAAGCCTAGGAGGGCTGACGCAAAGGCTAAGGAGGCCAGCGCAAAGGACGCAGAAGCTGCAGAGGCAGATGCAGAGGACGCAGAAAGTCGTAGAGGCTGACGCAGACAACGCAGAGGTTGTAGAGGATGATGCTGAGCTGAAGACGCTGTGCTAAGGAAATTTGTGGGGCAGACTATGAGCATATTACCTGGGAGAGGGTGACGGAGTTCTAGAGAGGATGACATAGTTCTAGAGGAGTGCTTGGAGCAACTTTCGCTGCCCAACACAAGGAACAATCAGAGTCACTGTGGGGTTGTTCATCTGGCTGCCGATTTGCCAGAATATCCGTCTTCGGAGAGAGGTTCTACTGCCAAGGAAATTCTCTGAAGGGTGAGCCATTTTTGACACCCTAGTTGTATTCAAAATCTGCTTAATAATAAAACCCTCTATATGCTGCACCGATTTTCCCGCATTGGGTTTTTTCGGGGACGATTGTCCAAAAATAACGGTGTCCCTTGTGTTGTCTTGGTTTATTTTATAGTTGTTGATCTGTATATTTGTGAAGGCTGCGTTTTTGTTTGATATTTATGTATTTAAATAACTTGTTAATGCAAAGAACAAGTAGGAGATAGTAAACCAGAAAATGCAGTAGGGGTTTCTGATGTGCTAGATTCAGAAATTTTCACATGGTACCATAGGGATTGCAGATCAAGGTGACTGAAGACACTAGCAGAAGAAATCTGAGGGTTGCAGCAGAGAAGCAGCTATCCTGAGAGATAGCATTGTTCCAGAGTTGAAGAGGCAAGCGAAGGAGTGACGCAGTGCAAAGAGGGTGACACAGAGGCTAATGCAAAGCCTACGTCAGCATTCTGAACCAGGAGGGGAAGACGCAGTAGCTGGGTGGAGCCCACGTAGTAGCTGCGTCAGCAGTCCAGGCCAGTGCAGAGACAAAAGGGGGGTAGATTAGGCCTACACAGTGCCCAATCATCTTTCTCAGCCAGGAAGGATTGATGCTGAGCCTAGGAAGAGCTGATCCAGCTCTCATTGTGATTGCGCAAAGCCAGAAGGGCTCAGATTCTTCAGTGTTCGGGGCTAAAGGAGTTGTGTAGATTGTGATTTGAGTAGCTGGTGGGACGCTGTTTTTGTCTATATAGAACAATGTCTAAGGAGACGGAACCAAGGTAGAGGGAAGCACTACCTCGACGGATTTCTAGCCAAGAAATCTAGATCCGAGTTGCAACAGCAAAGGGGGATTGGAGAGGAGTGATTCGACAGTTGGCAAGAGGATTTCCAGGAGGGAAGTCGAGACTCAGAGGGAGTCTAGAAGAGGAGCAGAGATGGTAGTGAACAGATTGAGGGATCAGGACAGATTGGATGGGGCTTCCAATTTTGTCATCTGGAAGAGCAAGATCCTGGCAATCCTGGATAAACATTGCATCAAGGACTATTCCTTGAAAACCGTAGCTATCCTAGTTGACCCTAATGAAAATGAGAAGTATGAGGAGGCCATGGCGAAGGCAAAATGCATGATCCTAGACGGGGTCAAGGATCATGTCATACCACATATTGTTGAGAAGAACATAGCAAATGAGATGTGGCAAACACTGACCACCTTATACCAGGGCTCTTCCGTGCAACGGAAGATGCTATTGGAGAATCAACTGAGGTCATATCAGATGCAGAAAGGAGAGGAGATAGATCACTTCCTCCTTAGGTTGCAAGGAATTCGCAACTAGCGTACTTCCGTGGGGTCTACATCGGATCCAGAGTTTATGGTCAGGACTGGTCTTAATGCAGTGTCCGAGGACTGGGATATGTTTGTCCAAAGCATTTTGGGTAGAGAGACTCTCCCTAGTTGGGAAGAGATGTGGGCAGCTCTACAACAGGAGGAGATCAAGAGGTTGACCAAGGCGGGGAGTAGTGGTAAGGAAGTTCGAGTCAAGAAAGAGGAGGAGGAGGATGCGGCTCTAGCATCTGCGGGACAACAAAGGGAAGAGGAAGAAGAAGGACATTTCCAAGGTCAAGTGCTTCAACTGTGGGGAGTTGGGACATTATGCATCTCAGTGCCCCAGGAAGAAAGGCAAGGGAGAAGCTTCTGATTCAAAGGTAGCTCCAACAAAGGTAGAGAAGGATGTCGAGACTAATGACGATTGTGCCATGAGTGCTCATGCGCCTCTAGAGAATAGGTGGGGTGACATCGAATTGTTGTCAGGAGGACTACATGCAAGGGGAAGGATCCTTGAGGTGCCCAAACTCTTAGATCACATCCAGCTACGGGAGCGCTTAACGACATTAGCATGATGATAGGTGTCGGGTGGAGCAAAGTGTGGTGGAACAGCAAGGCAGGGCTAGAGTGCAGAAGTTTGTAGCAGAGCATCAGAGGTTGCAACAATGTGAGAGGCACAAAGGTGTTTCCAATAGCGCGTAGTGGCAGTAGAGGGAGCACAAGATAACAGCAAAGGTAGCTTCAACATCACGAGGCTTCCAGACTAACCAGGATGTCAGTGTTTGGATGAAGTCATTTAATTACTTCTCGGTAACTGAGATGCAGTGCAACATTTAGCCGTGGCAATGCTATGGGCAGCATAATGCAACATGTTGAGAGGGAGTTGCAGTACAGATGTGGCAGTGGTAGTGGCAGTGTCATGGGCATCAATACAAGAAGCAACTGTGCAGAGGATGTGAGGCAGCAGGCCAAGCATCAACACATGTACTAATGGGGAAGATCAGTGTGAGGCTTCTATGGTGAGGCGTTACTAGAGCACATTCCTTGCTAAGAAGGAGTGTTGATTTTTGGTAGTATCATATGTGCTCTAGCCATGAAAATTGGTGGAAAGACTAAGGCACGTGAGATATCCAAGACCCAGAAATCATTTGGAGAAATTCCACCTGGATGAAGAGATATTAAAACAATTAATATTTTTAATGGGGTTCCTAAGTCTAAACTTAAGAAAATTAAAATATTATGTGTATTAATATAATTTGGGTGAGAAAGTTCTAAATAACAAGGATCAAGCTAGATCTAATCTTAGTCATTGATTAGGGACTTAATCTCGGCCGTTGATTCGTCAACAAGAAAAGTATAAGGGGAGGCTTCAACGTCAAATGGGGATACACCAAGTGATCAAAGAATTCAATTTTATGGGGCAAGGTTTGCTGAGGAAATCGAACAGGTGATCAGTTGCAGTGAGGGGCAGTTCGGTAGGAGGTCGAAGAATACATATCAGAGAGGCAACAAAGAGTCAAAAGAGGCAGCGCAAAGCCTAGGAGGTTTGATGCAGAGGCTAAGGACACTAACGCAAAGGACGCAGAAGCTCCAGAGGCTAAGGACGCCAATGCAGAGGAAGCAAAAGTTGTAGAGGCAGACACAGAGGACGCAAAAGGTGTTGCAGAAAGCCGTAGAGGCTGACGCAGACAGCGTAGAGGCTGATGCTGAGCTAAAGAGGCTGCGCTAAGGAAGTCTGTGGGGTAGATTGAGAGCAGATTAGCCAGGAGAGGGTGACACAGTTCCAGAGGAGTGTTTGGAGAAGCTTTCATTGTCTAGCACAAGTAACTGTTAGAGTCACTATGCGGTTGTTCATTCGGCTGCTTATTTGTTGGAATATTTGTCCCGGGAGAGAGGTTCTATTGCCAAGGAAATTCTCTCAAGGGTGAGCTATTTCTAGCAGCCTAGTTGTATTCAGAATTTGCTTAATAATAAAACCCTCTATATGCTGCACAAGTTTTCCTGCATTGGGTTTTTCCGGGGACAATTGTCCAAAAATAATGGTGTCCCTTGTGTTCTCTCAGTTTATTTCAGTTGTTGATTTGTATATTTGTGGAGGTTGCATTTTTGTTTACTTCGATATTTATGTATTTAAATAATTTGTTAATGCAAATAACAAGTAGGAGATAGTAAACCGGAAAATGCAGTAGGGGTTTCTGATGTGTTAGATTAAGAAAATTTCACATGCTAGAAGCAGGGGTGTGAGACCAGAGGGCCAAAAGGTTGAATTTCCAGACAACAGGAGATCAACTGAGGAGGTGATGCAGAGCCTAGCCAGTGTGATGCAGATCTGCGTAGGATTGACGCAAAAGTTGCACAGAGGCAGCTTGGGGCCAACCAACCAGCCCCTGTTCAATGTCGGATCTCCTGAATCAGTGTGATATTTTTCTCACTAACTCGTTGTTAGCATTTCTCTGTATTGGATAGCCAGTTTGGGCATCCAACGATTTGTACTCACATTTTCTACTGCATAATAATTAAAACCCTCAGCTGCTGCACCGGTTTTCCCACACTGGGTTTTTCCGGGGACATTGTCCAAAAACAACTGTGTTGATGTGTGTGTGTTTTTTCTCTCTAGTGCAGTGTTTAGTTTCCGCAGTGTTTATTTTGTGTAGGCTCTAGTGTATGTATTTCAATATTTTCTGTAGAAAACTGCAAGTAATTTGTTCAAGTAATTAACAAATAGGAGAAATATCATCAGTTTGCTACAGTAGGAATCAGGTAACCGATTTTTCACATGTTCTGGTCTTGACTTGTGTCAAGGACGCTAAAGAACACAAGATCCCCAAATCCCAGAAAAGGTTTCAGGAGAAAACACCTAGAGACAACTCAATTAAGTTAATTGATCAATAATTAAAAAATGCCTAACTCTAATTTACGAAAATTGAATAATTAATAACAATTATTTGAGAAATGTCGAGAAAGATTTAAAGACTCACACGGATTGAGTCCAATATGATATTAGTCGTTGATAACGATTTAATCATGGTCGTTGGTGATCCAACGAGAGGTTATAAGAGAAGATTGATGGAGATGGAGATTGACACATCTGTTGATTTTGGTTGGCATCGGATGTGCTCTAGCCACGAAATTTGGTGGAGAGGTTGGGACACATGAGATCTCCAATACCTAGAAAGGGTTTGGGCAGATTCTAAACAGATAAGGAGATATTAAAATAATTAATATTTTTAATGGCTCTGTGTTAGAATGGTCCAAAAGACATGGATCAAGCCAAATCTAATCTTAGCCGTTGATTAGGGACTTAATCTCAGCTGTTGATATGTCAACGAGAAAAGTATAAGAGGAGGCTTGAGGGTCACTTGGAGAATACACCGGAGTGATCAATCATTCTATTCTCTAGAACATGGTTTGCTAAGAGAGATAGAATCAGTGATCAAGAGAGCAGCTGAGGGGCATTGAGAACAAAGAGACAAAGAGGCAGAGATAGTGCCGGGATAGCAATAGAGCAGCGAGAGAGAGAGACGCAGGAGCAGTTGGTGCTCACGCAGGGCCACGCAGAGGCAGCTAAGTGCTGCGAGAGCACCAGAGGGGCTAGCGTAGTTGACACAGAGGCTCAAAGAGCTGACGCAGGGCCTCTTGGGGCTGATGCAAGCCAAGATAGGCTGACGTAGTGCCAGCGCTGGGCTAGGAGAGGCTGACGCAGTCCAGATAGGGCATACGATGGGGTTTCTGGGGCAGATTGGTGCTGAGTAGATGCCAGAAGGATTATCCAGGGTTTCAGCCAGTAGATTTGCTAGAAATCGAGAGGTATTACTGCTAAGGAAATTCTCTGTTGGGTAGGCCAGTTTCGACACCCAGATTGTACTCTGATATTGCTTAATGAGAAAACTCTCAGATAGATACACCGGTTTTCCCGCATTGGGTTTTTCTAGGGACAAAAGTCCAAAAATAATGGTGTCATATGGTGTGTTTGTTCTTGTTTCTTTTAATTGCTGATCTATAAATAACTTGTTAAGGAAAAATAACAAGTAGGTAGGAATAAATCAGATAAAGTGTGTGGAGGGTTTCTAACTAAGTAAACTTAGAAACTTCAACAACATCGAGCAAGAGGGAGAGCGAGTTCCTTGGGCAGATAGAGCTATCTAGTTGCGGAGATTTAGCAGGAAGAGAAGTTGGAGCTAGAGAAGGAGAATCAATTGTGATTGAGGGAGCAGTAGAGACATTTTCAGAAGAGATTCCAACAACAAAGCAACAGAAGTAGGGAGGCCGAAATAGTTATGCAAAAAGTCGAATAGCCAATGTGAGCAGCCAAAAACCTTGTGCGAGTTGCTGGAGGTCAGATCAAGTTCCAGAAGGCAAAGAGAATTTCTTCCAAAGGCAGAGGGAGGCAAGACGACTCATTTGGAGTCAACTAGTAGGTTGTATGATTTTCCCAAGATAGGCAATGGGGTTGAAGGGAGGTTGAGATTATTTGCTGAAGGGAGAAAAATTCTCCAAATTATTTTTCCAGTTGATTCTCTGGAGGATTTCTAGTTTACGAGTCTAGATTATTGTACTCAGATTTCGCTGTTGCATAATAATAAAATAAACCCTCATCTGCTGTATCGGTTTTCCATTCGAGGTTTTTTTCGGGGACTATTGTCCAAAAATAGTAGTGTCATTTTAATTTTGTGTGTGGATATCTAAGTTGCAGGAAACGTTGCCCAGGGGTCCTTTTCTGGCCGGAAACGAATCAGAAACAAGGAAACTCATATTATACGGCCTAGAAACTCGTTTTCGGCTGTACTGGCTTGTTTCATGCTGGGGAAACGTGGCTAGTATGGCTGGAAAAACGAGTTTCCAGGCCATACGACGGAGTTTCCAGTTAACATATGATGTTTTTTTTTTCTTTTTTTTGTTATTTGTTTTTCGCTTTTAATTTAGTGGGGTAGCCTAATGTTCAAGCCTATGGCCCTAGTGTTGATATGCAGTTCATGGTAATGTTAAATTTTTAACATTGCCATGAAATGACTCAGGATGTTTGAGAGTGGTTTCACCCTCAATGGATTTCATATGGAGAAAGTAGAATTTTAGATCTCACTCAAAATCCAGCAGACTTATCTGTTTTTCAGGATTTCAGGATTGGGGGGATTGCAATGTTTCCATTGGATTTTGTCATGTACTAGGGTATGGAACTTGTATTTAATCACGAGAACCAAGCCCTCTATGCAGGGGAGACTTCCAATAATCAAGAGCACCTAGGGTACGAGGGTATGGAATTTGTATTTAATTAAGAGCACTAAGGTCATTCGACTATGTAGGAGGAGACTCCCAATCAAGCATGAGACAAGAAATTAGAAATTTCCCATGGCTGATTTTGGATATTGCTATTTTCATATGTGATCATTCATGAGTAAATGTGATGTAAATTTAGAGATTTATAGTTTATGCGTTGAGAATTGACAATTTAATCATAATGTAATAAATTAGAATGTATCATGTATGCTTTATGATTGCACACACACACACACACACACACACACACACACACACACACATATATATATTGTGTTTCCTCGTTTCCAAAATTATGGGGGGGTCACGTTTTGTATCCGTGCCCGTTTTAGAAACTCATCCGCGTTTCCCCGTTTCATGCAACTTAGGTGCATATATTTTCTTAGTTCCAACATTTTATTTAGCTTTTATAGAATTTATTTGTGAAGAATTGTAGTGTGATTTATTCGGTATTAATCAAAAGATTAATAAAATGCTAACCAATTAGAAGAGTAAATTCCAATCGCTGCAATTTCAAGAAATTTTCACATTGCAAAAAAACATTTTATATTAGTTCAAACTGCTCCAAATAATCCTAGCACATGAGCCATATATCAAAATATATATTTTTGTTTACAATAATGTGTCTATTGACCTCTATATATACCTATCGTCACCCAATGCACATGTGGCTCCCTATTAGGGAAACCCCTATTACATATCAATGATGCCATTATGCCATGGAGCCCTTTACTTCATTGGTGATGTTGATGTATATATTCTTTTCTTTCTTTCGCATATTTCTTGGTAATGATTGCCTGTTAGCACAAAATTTTGCGTTGTAAAAGGGTGAAATAACTTTGAAGTTATGTAGTGGAAATTGGTGTAACATTTAGGAAAAATTGCCCATTGTGCTCCCAACAAATGTCCTATTTATTTGGGCTGGTGCTTGCCAACCTTAGGATGGTGCCTCTATCTATTCATGTGTTGCAATTAGTCTTGCAATTTGCGCATAAAACATATGTCACGACACACGATATGTCCATTGGCATGCGATTAAACAACGAAGGGGGGTTTTGATAATAATTTTTAACTCATGTGGTGGGAATTTTTCTTAACTCAGCACAAAAATAATTGGAAGAAAGTGCTTATAAATGATAGATATTATCAAGATACAAGTCTAAATGACATCTAATAGAAAGCGCAAATAAGGCAAAACACCAATTGTAGTGTAATTTGCATGAAATATAGTGCAAACCCAAGAACACAAGAATAGAAAGAGATAAGCCCTATGAAATATCTCTTTGATAACCAAAAATGGCGAGCTATGTTCACTTGCCTCTTCATAGGGGAAAACTCTTACAACAATGCTCTAAATACAATCACAATTCTTGATGAAACATTACATAACTTTCTACTTGATATATATCTATTTATAGAGAATATTAACTGCCTATGGGCCTATTGACACAAAATCTAGCAGGCCTTGGAGAGGTAAACCCTACAAGGCATAAACTAGACCAAGAGACAACAATGGGATGGTGGTCCACTGTCACCAAAGCCAAAACCCTCTGTTGTTTATGAACTTTCATCGATGGGATGAGTCTTGGTAGCATAGAGATCACTTGTGATAGATATTCTAAGCTTAATATATAAGATGACAAAATTTAGGTTCAAGGCTCTGTAAGGAGACAATTCACTTTCTATGATGAGACCTAGAAAAGAAGGCACATGACCCAGGGTTTGATAAATTTGATGGGTGTTGGAGTATACATAGGTCAAGGCTAAGAGAAAAGGTTTTCAACAATGTATACTCGCAAAAGGAGGCCAAAATTTTGATTCCCTAGTAACCAAAATCTTGACAATTACTTATGCAATGGAAGATGGATTGTTCATGGGAGAGCTATCCTTAGTTCACCACTAAGGACATTCATTTACATTTTATGTATGAGTAGTGCATGCAATAGATCATCTAGATTAGCATTCAATGATTATTCAAAAAATTAGGGGACAATTGCAATTACTAGAATCAACAAAATTCCATACGTTAACAGTTAGACATAAAAAAGATAGATTTTCAACATTTAGATGCACTTACAAGATAAGATGCAAAGAATCCATTCCATTCATCCAAGGAATAGCTCCAAAGATAGACAAATTGGCTCCAAATGTCAAAGTACATCAAGATATTCCAAATCCTCCAAAGGAGAGAAGGCCGAAGTCAGTTAGATAAGTTGAAAATCCAAGTCATGTGATGATGAAAGATCACAATAACATGTTCGTAAGTTTATATGAGGCATACAAGTGCCAATTAGCCTACAACTCCTCTAAACATAAAAACAATGTGCTAGGTCACAAGCCGATCTAGTAGCCTTTGACAAATTAAATAAACCTCCATATGTGCATGTCGCAATGATAACGTCATGCTAGCGTAGGCTTGTCTAGGGCAAGAGTTGAGGGGAAGAGGTGCCTTAGCAAGTGTAGAGACCCTCTAAAATCATGGTCTAGTGGTTGGCCACTAGATCTTTTTCATAATCATCTTGTGGACCACACTTTTGGGCTTGGGGCACAAAATGGGTATTGTTGCTAAACAAACTAGCAGGCCTAGTGAATAGGCAAGAGCTAGAGGGGACACCATTACCTCAGGATAGAGGCCCACTGGCACCATAGCCTATGTTCCCTTCTCTTCTTGAAGTTTCACCGACGGGAGGAGTCCCAAGATACCTCACTTATGATAGATGTATCTAGGATAGATTTGAGATGAGGCAATGAGGCTCATTCTATGGAAAGGTTCAATGACAGTTGGAGCTTTGGAAGAAGCTAGGAAGTATTTCCAAGAAAAACTCCTTGAAAGGAAGACTAAATGAGACACAGGGTTGAGAAATTTGTTGATATATGAGTTCATCCATGGTCAAGGTTGACAAGAGAAAAGGCTACGAATGATATACTTCAACAAGTACTAAAGTACAAGCCTTCAAGGAATCCCCAAGTTGAAGGGTTAGCTTCTAGGGTTCCCACTTGGTATGATAGCTAGGACATCAATTTTACAGAGATTCCATCATTGGAATTCTTTCAAAACTTGTGGATGCCCAGAGGAGACACTAAAGAAGAGTCCTGTATAGATGGAATTCAAAACACACTCCTTTATCGGAATTCACACCAAGCCCTAGAGATGCCTCCTTATCCTAAAGGGGACGAGGAGAGAAGAGGTAAGAAAAAGGTGAAAAAAGTAATATTTTTCAATGAAATATGACCACCAAGGATTTATGACCTAGTGCGTGCCTATTGGGAGAATTGGAGTCAAGGATAAACCAAGAAATTGTAACTTGCTCTTCAATGAGGCCTGAAGAAGCAACTTTGCTATCTATGGATGCAACTACATGACAATTTTAGACTTTTATACTTCGATGACACTTGTTATGGAGTTTCAAGGATGCAAATGCAAATAGTCCTCTTGTAACATTCATTCATTCATCATCTTATGAGTAACACATGCAAAGTTTTTCTAGTAGGTTCAATGCTTTTAACAATTTTTCATGAACTAGGGCACATTAATAACCATAAGACAAAAATCCATGGTTTAGATCAGAAATATAGCATTTAAAGCACTTACAAGACAATGAAGAATGCCAAAGAGTGTTAATTTTTCAGATTTTTCTATGCTGTATCAATTACTTTAGCCCAATTCCACACTTCAATTAGCAATATTTCCAATTACAATTAGTCTTGTCATTCATCAATAGTAATTGTAGATAGAACAATAAATGCAATGACAAAGGAGACAATCAACACATCAACAAGAGACACCAGGTTTGGTCAGAGACAAGGGAAAAACCTCACAAGGGGGAAAATCCCTTTGAAATTCTTCTTCTATTAGATTGACATAAAATGTTCAGCAAAGAGTATAATGAGCCCAATATAATATCCAACAAAATAACCCAATACAAATTTGAAACACGCTTCTAGAGTCATTGTGATACAAAGAGAAACCATTGAGCTTTTGGTCGACTGTGGTCAACTTTAGTCAAATGCGAAACCCTAGCTCAAAACCCCAGTTGCTCCTTCAGGTTGACATGCGAGCGACAATAGATTCCTAGTCGCTCTGTTGGCCTTTGTAAGCGTGCGATTGTGGTCAATTAACCCAGTGACATGAGAGCGACCATAAAATAGAAACCCTAATCTGTATGAGCCGTAGACTTGAAACTTAAGACCCTGCGCGAGCTTCCTCTGTCAAACCTGTGCGAGCCAATCTAGAAAGAAGAGAAGAAGATGGTTGGTTGGTGTTGAAATGAGCACTAGGTCACTTGTATTTATAGGCTTTCATTGATGCCCAATAATGTCCATTTCATGTTGAGGCCAACTTGTCAAAATGTGCATGTGTGGCTACA
Source organism: Pinus taeda (assembly GCA_000404065.3). Classification (NCBI taxonomy): domain Eukaryota; kingdom Viridiplantae; phylum Streptophyta; class Pinopsida; order Pinales; family Pinaceae; genus Pinus; species Pinus taeda. The sequence continues at coordinate 166,597 of APFE031199542.1, forward strand.
AAAATTCAAAATCCAACTTCTGCTTGTACAAATGAGGCTATCTTTAGGTTGATTTTGGTCCTCTCGAAAAGATAATTCATTGCCATCATCATCTCCACCATATGAGTTGTCCAAGGTGGAATATGACCGTAGTTGCATATTTTAACACTCCCTCTCAACTAGGGTGGATTCCACTTGTCCAAATGTGTCCATCGATCAATATGTCATCTTGTCATTGTATGTTCCATCTCTTCTCAACTTTATCTGCTGAAACATTCTCGAATCTAAAGAAGAAGAAAATTCGAGGAGCAAAAGCTACCACCCTTTGTCCATCGGGCTACTACTCGGAATCTCTCTTAGCGGGCTACTACCTGAAATTCTTGTCAGCCAGCTACTACCCACAATCTCAAGGGGGAGCTACTAATACGACACCATATCGAGCAATAGGTGATGTAGGGGAGATACTACTCAACCCATCCTCTTGCCTACCCATGTTTCCAACAATGACCCTTAAAAGTCATGTGGTAGAACACCTGCATCATAATCCTAGCTTGGATGAGATACCCGACTTACCAAGAGGTAAGGATCACATGCCTCCAAGCCTCCTCAACCCATTGGCCAGATGGGGAGAGACAATCCCAACAAGCCTAGCTTGTGGTTATGATGCCAACTGGGGTATACTTTGCAAAGACCAAGATAGGGTGACCTTCTACTCCAACCCTATGGGTAACAGATAGGGGCAAAACCCTATAGTCTAGAGATCCCTCAACCTTAGGAGCCCACTATCTCAATTCCTCACCCTGGGAGCTCAAATGGGGGGAAAGAGTTGGCTCAATGTCCTTGATCAGTGATGATCCTTGTTAGGAAGGGTCACATCCATAGGTCCAAGCTACTCTTGGTGAGAATTTCTGCAATCTGTTCATCTGTTGTATGTGATGGATACGAAAGACTCGTCTCTGCACCATATCTCAAATGAAGTGATATTGAATCTCTATGTGCTTGAACTTGTCATGAAATGTGGGATTCTCTGTCAGACGGTTCCCCCTCTTGTTGTCACAATATATAACTGTAGTGTCTAGGACCTGCTCAAATAGCTCTCCAAAGAACTTTCTCAACCAAACTGCTTCAGAACTAGCCATGCTAGCGGAAATATACTCTGCCTTGACGGTACTCAATGCTATGGAGTTCTACTTCGTGCTCGTCCAAGATATCATGGCAGATCCAAGACTAAAACAACATCCAAACGTACTTTTCTTGTTGATAATGTTTCCTTCCTAGTCAGCATCGGTTTATCTGTGAAGTCGAACATCTCTGGTAGAATATCTCAGACTAAGTGTGATTGTCCCATGCAAATATCTCAAAATGTGGAAGGTTCATCTTGAATCATAGTACTCATGGCTGCAACATATCCCTCGTATTTGCATGGCTACTTCCTTTCTCTAAATGATCTTCGAATGGGAACCTATTTCTCAACATCCTGTAGAGTGTCACGTAGCCAAAGTGGTTTCTTCCTAGTAGGAGGATCTAAGGGATCCATAGGCTCCATGGGATCATCAACAATATTAGTCTCGGACTCGAGCATGAAAGGACCATCTAGAATATCCATATCATCATTCTTCTTAGGAGGAGGAGGCGGAGGAAGGTCCCTTTCTTTTTGAAGGTCGACATCTTCATCGAATGTAATATCCCTGCTAATTTCAACCTTTCTTTGACCAGGAATATATATTCTAAATGCTTTAGAGTTTTCACAATATCCAACAAACATACCTTTTCTTCCTGTAGCTTCCAATTTGTTCCTTTTGTCGTTTGGCACATGGAAATACACAGGACATCCAAATATGCGGAGATGACCAATGTTAAGCTTAACACCTGTAAAGACTTCTTCAGGGGTCTTGTTTTCCAAAGCTTGATGAGGCACCCTATTTTCAACATAGACAACAACATGTGAAGCTTCGACCCAAAGGAACTTAGGCAGCTTTTGATCATAGAGCATCGCTCGGGTAGCTTCTACTATAGACCTATTCTTCCTTTCAGCGAGACCATTTTTTTCGGGAGTATATGGCACACTTTTTTCCTTTTTGACACCTTCCTTCTTGCAAAATTTAATGAACTCGTTTGACATGTATTCTCCACCATTATTGGACCTAAATATTTTGATCTTCTTTCCTATTTGATTTTCAGCCAATGCTTTGAACTCTTTGAATGTTTCAAAGGCTTCATCCTTATGCTTCAATTCGTATATCCATGTTTTCCTTGAAAAGTCATCAATGAATGTGATGTAGTAGAGATGGCCATCAATAGATTGCACGGGCATCAGACCACATATATCAAAATGAATGAGATGTAGGATGTCATTTGTCTTGTTCTCACTAGAGGGGACAACCTGGACATTTGTTTCCACTCACACAACCTGTACATACTCCATCATGTTGGGCTTGAACCTTTGGAATCCCTAAGACCAATTTCTCCAATTTTAGAAGAGCATTATAATGTAGACAAGCCAACCTTTGGTGCCATAATTCACTTAAATGATTAATATTACGAACCAATGCTAGTAGTGGTCTTCGAGTGACCTTGTAGAGTCCTTCATATCGCGATCCCAATATGAATGCATCTCTCATAGGTGATCTAACAAGCCAAGTAAGAACCTTTCCCTTGATGAAGGAAACCCTCATCCCTTTGTCTTCCAAAGCGGATATTGATACCCAATTCTTCTTGAACCCAAACAGATACATCACATCATGTAGCAAAATAGATTCCTTAGAATTCAAATGAAATTTGATGGACCAAAAACCTTTAACGGGATGAGTGGATTTGTCTCCATGAATGATTTTAAAATTTGACTCCCTCTCTACCAAATTAGAGAGAACTTCCTTGTAACCAAAGAAGTGATGAGTGGCCCCACTATCAACCAACAAACTATCCCATGAATCCAGAGGAGATGAACTAGTAAGGGAAGAAATAAGAATATAATCAGATTGAATTGCCTCATTACCTTCATACCTGGAGAATTTTTACTTCTTTTGAGGACGACGATCTTCTTCATGTTCACTTGGATCATCTCTTCTTCTTCTTTCATCTCTTCCATTGCGATCATTTCTTTGTTCATCTCTTATTCTTTGATCATTGAACCTGTTGTTGTTTCTTCGAGTATTATAATGTGGTCCGTTGCTCTTCTCGAGGCAATCTCGAGCATAGTGGCCTTTCTTGTGACATTTGTGGCATTCGATGTTCATGTATTCCTTTCTTCTACTTGGATTTAAAGGAGGCAACTTTCTTGAAGATGGACCTCCTTTCCCTTTCTTCTTATTTTTATCATGAGTGATTAATGTAGCGGGTTCTCCTTCTTCATGCTTTTGAATCCTTCCTCTAGATATCATCCTTGACTCTTCTTGAGTGAGCTTTCCAACAATTTCATCAAATGAGGGGAGGACATTGTTGTTGCTTATTGCAATAATGAAGGTTTCCCAAATAGGAGGGAGACCTTTTAGAGTCACGATCACAAATTCCCTGTCAAGCACAAATTCTCCAACTCTTTGCAATTGATCTCTAAGAAGAGACATCCTCATTATGTAGGATGGCACAAACTCTCCTTTGTTCATCTTAGTGTCTTTGAGTTGATCTTTCAAGGAGATGATTTCATTCAAATTTTTGACTTCATACATGTCGACTATCTTATCATACATGTCTCTAGACCTTCTCAAGTTTCCAACATATGCAAGTAAATTATCTTGCAAACCATCAGCTATAATTTGCTTTGCTTTAACTTACCTTTCTTATTTGTTTTTGGCAAAAACAGAAGCATTCTCTGGAGGTTCAGGTACTTCTCCTTGAATGTAGTCCAAAACATCATTGTTATCAACTATGATCTCCAACTTGACTTTCCATGCAACAAAATTAGACGAGTCACCCAACTTCCCATCACTCTTCAAGAAGGAATTCATCTTGACTTTGACTAGATCGACTCTTTCAACTTTCCAAAGATGAATGCTTCGAAGCTTGTCTCCTCTTGGGCTTGTCCTTCACCTTAGCTTTGAAACCATGTTAATTTTTTAGATTGTTCTATGTTGTATCAATTAAATTATCCCAATTCCACACTTCAATTAGCAATATTTCCAATTACAATTAGTCTTTTCATTCATCAATAGTAATTGAAGATAGAACAATAAATGCAATGACGAAGGAGCCAATCAACACATCAACAAGATGTTGATTTCTGGTAGCATCGGATCTGATCTAAGTCTCAAAGTTTGCAGGGAGGCTTGGGGACATGTACTTCAAAGAACCCAGAAAGTGTTTTGGGAAATTCCACCTGGAGATAGTATTATTAAAATAATTAATTATTTTTAATGGGATCCTGAGTCTAAAATTAGGAAAATAAAATAATTAATGGGTATTAATCTAATTTTGGGTGTAACTTCTAGAAGAAGATGAGGATCAAGCATAAATGATCTTATCCACTCACTAGCTTCTAATCTAGGCCGCTGAATGTCAATGAGAAGATTATTTAATGAGGCCCGAGGGTCATTTGGAAGACACAGAGAGAGTTCAGAAGATTGAATTTCTGAAGTAGAGCAGCTGTTGGAAGAAAAATTCGAAGTGAACTTTTGCAGTGAGGGGCAGGGATAGGTATCCGAAGGGAAACCTTTCCTGGTCGTAAACTGCTCAACAGAGAATAGGTATCCGAAGAGAAATCTTTCCTGGTTCGAAATTTGCAGAGGGAGTTCGAGTTTCAGAAGTTGGGATTTGGGGTGTGAGACCGGGAGGCAGAAATCGAATCACCACGGTAGCAAATCGACCAGCCAGAGGATTGGTGCTGTCCCTAATGAGCTTGACGCAGAGGAAACCAGAGAAGCCGGACGAAATCTTTTTGGGGTTGGATCAGCGAGGATTCCCAGTGATAGTGAGGTAATCTCAAAAAAATGTTTGTTAGGATTATTCTCTATCACTGGATTGTCGGGAAGGCTTCCAGAGATGTATTCATATTTTATTACTGCATAATAATAAAACCCTCAGAGCTGTTGCACTAGTTTTCCCGCATTGGGTTTTTCCGGGGATGTTTGTCCAAAAACAATTGTGTCATTTGTGTGTATCTTTCTCTATTGTTTAGTTTGTTGTTTCGGCATATTATTTAAATGGTGTAGGCTGCACTGTATGTATTTCGATGTTTGTTGTAGGAGAGTGCAAATAACTTGTTCGTGTAAATCTAACAAGTAGAAGAAATATCATCAGTGTTGTAGTAGGAATTCCCGGGTTCAAGGAATTTTGACGTGGTGTCAAAGCAGTGCAGGTGAGACAAGAAGAACAGTTCCAGAGAAACCAACGTTGAGCAGAGAAGGAGGTCAAATAGCTGCAGGAGGCAACAGTTCAAATCCCTAGAGGGATTTCGCAAAACAAGAGAGGAGGGTTGAATTTTCGAGGCAGTGTTTCTCTGAGTGAGTCGATAGAGAGGAAGGGCTACCAGATCGAAATCTTGTCGTGGCAGAGGAAGCAACGCTGAGCCTCAGCGTGAGGAAGTTGGTGGGACTCAATTTTTTTGTAAGTCGGTTTTGCTGGGCAGAAAGACATCAAAAGAGAGGAGAAGCACTGTGAGAATTTTTTTCCTTAGTAGACTTGCTGCCAAGAAGTCCATTTTCTTATTGGTTGAGCAACAACGGTAGGAAGCAAGAGGAGAAATTCGACATTTTCGTGGCAGAGATGGCAACTAGTGGGCTGAGATGTCAAGACAGGTTGGATGGAGCATCCAACTACATCATTTGGAAGGCAAGAATGTCATTCCTTCTAGATGATCATTCTCTCAAAACCTATGTCGACAGCGTGGTGGCTGAGCCTACGGATCTAAATCAATTGAAGAAGTACAAGGGAGAAATAGCAAAGGCCAAGAGGATGATCCTTGATATAGTAATGGATCATGTAGTTTGTCACATCGCTAGCAGAGGGACTGCTAAGGAGATGTGGGATGTGTTGTCTGCGCTGTATCAAGGATCTTCCAAACAATGAAAGATGTACTTGGAGCAGAAACTGAGATCTACACAGATGCAGAAGGGACAACGCATAGATCCTTTCCTTACAAAGCTTCAAGAGACCCATGATGAGTTAGCAATTGTGGGGTCTACGCCTCCAGGATTTGAGTTGGTTAGACTGGCCCTCAATTCAGCTTCAGATGAGTTGCAAGTCTTTGTCCAGAGTATCTTGGCAGGGCGACTTTGCTGAATTTGGATGAGATGTGGGCAGCTCTCAAGTAAGAGGAGATGAGGAGATACTTGGTCAAGTGTAAACTTGACGGAAGCAGCAGCAGTGGGTTGAAGCCCAAGGAGGAGGAAGAAAATGCAGCCCTTGCATTCAAGGGGTAGCAGGAGCAGCGGAGGCGGAATAAGGATGTCTCAAGGATCAAATGCTTCAGGGGTGGTGAAATGGGTCACTACGCAACACAATGTCCTCTCAGGAAGAAGGACAAAGATGAGAAGCACGATCCGAAGGCTGCACCCATGGAGATCAAGGAGGAGGGGTTCGCCATGATAGCCGAGATACCTCCAGGAGTTGTAGTTCGAAATTGCTACAGATGGGCAGGACCCTTGAGGAGCCCACCTCTCGGATCAATTCCTTGCTACGGGAGCTAATCCAGAAAGAAGAGAAGAAAATGCTTGTTTCGTTTCCAAATGATCTCTAGGTCACTTATATTTATAGGCTTTCATGGATGCCCAATAATTCCCATTTGATGTTGAGGCCGACTTGTCCAAATGTGCATCTGTGGGTGCAAAAATTCAAAATTCAAAATCCAACTTTTGCTTGTCAAAATGAGGTGATCTTTAGGTCGATTTTGGTCCTCTTGAAAACAGGAACTCAATTCCATCATCATCTCCATCATATGAGTTGTCTAAGGTGTAATTTGACCGTAGTTGCATATTTTAACAAAGAGAAGCTCCAAGAATGATAGTGAAATAACCAAACATCAAAATTCACCCAATTGGTCCAAAATTCATCCTGAAATTGCAGGTGCGAAATTCTCTAATGATATATTGAAATTCCCAAGTGTGATGGATAGAATGAGGCTAGGCCTCCTCTATTTATACGTGATCTAAGAGTTCAAAAATTAAAGAAAAAACCCCTCCAATGCCTAAAATGTCTAGTAACCCACCCATGGTTACAAGCCAACCATGATAGCTCATAAAATAAATCGAATACGCCTTCGTAGGGCCACGCTAGGCTGGTGTGGAGGCATACAAGGGTGACGTTGATGCCTCATTTTCTAAAGATGAGAATGTGGGCCTCAAGAATAATGAATTAGAAGGGGATGCCCTCTAATTGCTGCACAACATCTCCAAACCCCAATTCGGGCTCTATGGGCTCCAAATGGGTCGCATGGGTCTCCAAATGGCTGAAGATCAAGTTAGTTCTCCATCAATGAGGGTTAGAAGATGACACATGCCCTCCCATTTATCCCTAGGAAAGACAAAACCTCCTCTGGGCCCTGGATCAGTTGCCATGTTTAGAGTGAAATGTGTAGCTGGCTAGGCAACGTTATGAAAGTGCATCATCATCTCTATATAACTGGGGAATGAACAATCAATGTGGTGGGATTGAAGAAGCCCATGGTGTGGCAACCATTGCTCTGCATGGCTGGAGTCCCATGGCTCTCAACGCCCACCCTACAAGTGTCATTATAACCCTCTGGAGGGCTTGGATTTTGTATAGGGAGACCAAGTCCAAGATGAAAACCCACCTACAATCTTGTATAAGATCCAATGCATCTCTTCACCTTCCAGTACAATAATCCAATAGTGCAATTAAGTAAGCTTGCTAATCGAGGGAAAAAGTGGACACTTCATACTATCATAGTGACATGCCCTTCCAAATGGCTTTTGAACATGTACTAGTGTTACCTTCCTTGACAAGAGAGGTTAATGAAGGAGCTTATTAGGTGGTTTCAACTTTTAAGGGAGTGACAAGTCAATGGCACATCCATTTGATAGCAGGTGTCATGTGAAATAGTGATGGCGGGAGTGGGGGCAAAAGGGAAGGCTCCAAGCCACATGCCATGGTACAAGGGTAACTATGATGAGGGAGGCCCACACTTTGGGTGTATGAGTGTAGAATTTAGGAGGGAGAAATCCTAGTACATGAATTATCCCGACCTTTGTTTTTCCACCTTTCTTCATATGCCTTTTTCCTTTTATTGATTTTTCTTCATTTTACTTCTCGGGTATCAAGGGGATGAGAGCACGATGTGTAAAATGTAGCAATGATTCGCCCTTAAGGTGAGGAAGTTCATTGCCCACTAGGGGTTGGGACAATCATGCATTCTTTAATGATGAAGGGAGCACTCATAGGGGCCCTTGGAAACCAGGCTGATGACCACAATGATAGGGGCTAGAGCTCATGTTTGGCTTTTACCCATACGCTAAATTTTATTGTCTCGGCCAGATTTTGCATTTTGTGGTACATTTCCTATTGTATGTGGCCATTTATGCTTTTATCTTTTTTTTAGCTACATCAACCTCTGGGACATCGTTCCAGGCTCGAACCAAGGTGTGGACAAGGGGAAGGGGAGGCTAACACCTTGTGGACCCAGATGTGGAAAATGTGAAAAGGGGTTGTAATGAGTGGAGGGGAGTGAGATATATGGTATTAGGAAGCGGGGCCATGCAATCAAGATTAGGGTTTCCCATGTAGTGCCACTCCTAAAGCTAATAGCCAATAAAGGAGATCCCAGGACTATGATATATGACTAACCCCCCAATTGAGGTAAGGGAACAAGACCATAGTCAAAACCTTTCTTTCCACCGAAGCACCCCACTAATCCATTCCCAAATGTGCCCAAGAAATGCAAGCATAAACACCAAATTTCATAATGAAAAGTCATACCTTTGGGGTTGGAAGGTCTACCTTCAAACATACGATCATAATAGATGAGCGAGGGCACATAATGGCTAGATCGTGTGGCAGAGAATAGTAGCACATCGAGCTATTACGTGGTTGCAAGGGGTTACTGGCTGCAAGATGAAGTCAAATCTAGGAAAAATTTCACTTATAGGGGTCACCCACTAGTGGTGGGTAACAAGTCTCATGGTTGTCCTTGTGGGTAATATGCTTGACTCTACTCCAACATTGGGGCTTCTCAAAGATGGTGCTAACCACACCCCTCTCAAGGTGTGAGACCATCCTCCTCTGGGCCCTGGATCAATCGCCTGACTCTGTGATCGCTGTTAAGCTAGTTGGGGGCATGCTGGTCTAGGTGCATCATCCCATAAAAGTAAATGATGTAGGGTGAAGTGCAAGAATGATGTGAGTGCTAAAGGTACCCATGGTTGAAAGTGATGCTCTATAATTGTCTGAGGATCCATGACTCTCAATGCTTCACCTGCGGGTGTCAATATGTCTCTCTGGAGGACTTGGACACCAGTTAGGTTGCCCATACCTATAGATGGAACCACATGTCAGTTACACACAATATCCAGTGCTACAAGACCATTAGGTACATTTAATCATTATTGCATCTAATTAAATCGAGCTTGAAATAAATGGGAAATTAACACTTCATACAAGGCTCCTCTTCTAAAATTGTGGCCTTATTCACGTAATGGTGTTATCTCCCTAGGAAAGAGTTATTAATAAACGATCCTATTAGGAGTTCTCAACCCCCAATTGGAAGTGACATGTCCTTGGTCCACCCTTCAATCAATAGGTGATGTGTGAATAATGATGGAATATAGGCGTAAAGACCTCATGGCCATGTGCCATGTTCAAAGGGACCAACTATGATGGAGTACCTCATCCTGAGAGTATAGATGTGAGGAGGGAGCAATTGTGGATGTATGAGTTACTAGCTCAGCCTTTGTATTTCCACCCCTCTTATGCCTTCTGATTTTTCTTGATTATTCTTTTTATTACTACTTGTTGCTCGAGGAATAAGGGCTTGCTTTGTATGATGTATAACAATTATTACCCAGTTTAAGGTGTGGCAAATCATTTCCCACCAGGGGTAATGGTTCCTTTTCATTAATATGATAGGCAACATTGGCTTGGGAACTGGGAGATAGCCATAACGAGTGAGGTAGAGCTCATGCTTCGCTTTTTACCACGTGCTAATTTGAATGGTCCCAACCATCTTTTGCATTTTGATTTTGCTATTGTTTTCATTGTGGCCATCATATGCTCCTATTTCTTTTAGATGCATCAACCTCCCAGGGTGCATTTTGAGGCCCTATCAAGGTAATGAGGATGTGTGGGTGTCGAGTCCCAATGAACTAGTGGTCAGTTGAACCCGAAGAGTGGTGGTGGGGGGCATGTAAGATGGAAAGTGGTAAGTATGGAATAGGGAGAGATGGGGCTATGCTATCTCAATCATAGCTTCCCAAGTAGTGCCCCTCCTATACCTATTGGATCATTAGAGGAGGTCCCATTGGAATAGAATTGAAAATTAAGCCCCTTATTTTGTTAGAAAATCAGAAAGGCAGAAAGATTTTCTTGTTCTTGATAATTACTTGTGATGTTTTTTGTTATTACGATTCTTTATATCTTCTTTCTTTAGTTCATCAAGCAATTACCAAAAGCAACAACACATAAAACAATAGACACTAGATGTAGGTACTTGCCTCGGCAAAACCCCCCTTGAGGGGAAAACCCAGTCAAGGTAATTCTTCCTTTCAATAATATTCTTTGAGTCTCTTCACACTAGACCAAGACTAGACCTTCCCTCCACACCAACTAAGCCTCCCAAAATTTCAACCTTTTTCCAACAACTTTGACTAGGAAGCAGCTTACGGCAACTGGTAGCTTTTGGCAATAGGGAAACTTGGAAGACTTTGATCTCCCAATCCAGGACACGAAACAAAGAAAGAGAAACACCAAAATTTCGATTTTCCTTTTCTCCTTAGACTTACCCAAATTCGCATTCACTTCGGCTTCCCGGCAACAGACTTCCCACCTTTTTCCAGCTACAAGAGAACTTCGCACTTCTTCCCAGCTACAAGAGATTTTCACACTTCTTCCTAGCTACAAGGGATTTTCTCACTTCTTCCTAGCTACAAGAGAATTCAAACTTGTGTGTGAGAATGATGCTCCAAATGAGTTCGATGAGATTCCTTTTATAGGCTTCTTGTGGGGTCTGTGAAAATTCCACAAGAGGAACCCCTACTGCAGTAAACTAATTTTACTTCTACTACTTGTTAATTCATGCAAGTTATTCATTGTGCTCTATGGTAAATAGCGAAGCAAATACATTTGCAGCCTTCACTTAATTAACATATATGCGGAAACAAAATATTGAGAAAGAAAGAAAAATACAACACATAGGACAGTTATTTTTGGACAAAATGTCCCAAAAAAAACCCAATGCGGGAAAATTGGTGTAGCAGCTCTAAGGGTTTTATTATTATGCAGGAGAAATTTCGAATACAATTCTAGGATGCTCAACTAGAAATCCAATACAGAGAAAATACTAAACAAAAGACTGGTGAAATGATCTCACCTTGTCAGTGGAGAATTAGTGACTGATCCTTCTTCTCTAGAGGCTCTGTGTCACCCTCTGTGTGGCCTCTGCACAACATTGTGTCACCCTGAACAGTTTCTGCATCACCCATCCTGGGTATTATGCTGTCTGTCCTCTGGATCCTCTACAGGCTGAGAAATCGACTTTCTACCTCCCAGACTCACACCCTGGCTTCTGTCAACTGAATTTCGACTTCCCTCAGCAGGAACTTGACTTCCCCTCAAGCGCTGCATCTGCGTCATCACTGTGTGGGCCAATGTCAGCCTTCCTATGGATGTCTTTCTGTTTTCTCTCTGCCTCATAATCTCTGGAAATTCCTTCTCTCGGATTCTCACTACCCCTTTGCTGCAAATCTCCTCAATCGATTTTCCTCCTGAGAACTTCTCACTTTAGAAAGTCGATTTTCTTAATCTCTTTGTGTGCTTTCCAAATGAACCTCAAGCCCCTTCTTGTATCTTCCTGTTGGACATCCAACGGCTTATATTACATCTTAATCAAAGGCTCAGATTGTTTTGGTTTGATCCGTGGCTTTTTCTAGATGTTTCACCCCTGATTAGATTAATAACCATTAATATTTTAATTTTCCAACTTTAGACTTAGGAATCCCATTAAAAATATTAATTATTTTAATATAATCACTTATGGGTGGAATTTCCCAAAATGCTTTTTGGGTTCTTTGGAATACTTGTGCCCAAGCCTCCCTACAAAATTTGAGGCTTAGATGACATCCGATGCTACCCCAAATTAACACTCCCTCTTAGAGAGGAATGTGCTCTAGCAATATACTGCGTCTTTGCATACTAGTCTAACTCTGAAGCGTCGTCTCTGTGCTACTAATATTTGCCCTGTTGTCCACCAACCACTGTGCTGCTGCTGCTACTGTACTACTGCCTTTGACACTGCCACTGCCAATGCTACATTTGTATTGCAACTCTCTCTCAAATGTTGCATCAACTATGCTGCTAGCACTGTCACTACTAACACTGCATCCGTGCTTCAACTTAGTTTCTAAGAGAAACAATTGAAAAACACCCAAAACTGGACAAGTATCCAGTGTCTACTCCCCGGTGCTGACATCATGACTGCTGCTAGTCCCATTTTGCCTCTGAAGCCACTACGCTGCTGAAGCTTTGCATTGTGCCTCCTTGCACTTCTGCCTCTCTACTCTGCGTTGCTCAGTCTATGGATCTTCTAGCCACTGCGTATGTCGAATCAACACTCCATGGCACCAACTGAAACTCCACCATCCCGCTACTACTGATCATGGGCTCCCGTAGCAACGTGATGATCTAAGAAGTGGGCTACTCAAGGATCTTGCCCATTTGCAGTCTTGCTAACTTCAGCTCTATATGTTAATCGATCAATATGTCATCTTGTCATCATATGTTCCATCTATGCTCAACTCTATCTGATGAAACATTATCGAATCTAAAGAAGAAAATTTGGGGAGCAAAATCTACCACCCTTTGTCCATCGGCTACTACCTGGAATCTTTGTCAATGGGATACTACCTGAAATTCTTGTCAGCGGGCTACTAATTGGAATCTCACGGGGGAGCTACTACTATGACCCCATATCGAGCAATAGGTGATGTAGGGGAGCTACTACTCAACACATCCTATTGCCTATTCATCTTCCTAACAATGACCCTTAAGAGTCATGTGGTAGAACACCTGCATCATAATCCTAGCTTGGATGAGATACTCGACTTACCAACAGGTAAGGATCACACGCCTCCTCAACCCATTGGCCAGATGGGGAGAGACAATCCCAACAAGCCTAGCTTGTGTGTATGATGCCAACTGGGTTATACTCTAAAAAGACCAAGATAGGGTGATCTACTACTCCAACCCTATGGGTAACAGATAGGGGTGAAACCCTATAGTTAATCCCTCAACCCCAGGAGCCCTCTATCTCAATTCCTCACCTTGGGAGCTCAAATAGGGGGGAAGAGTTGGCTCAGTGTCCTTGATCAGCAATGCCCCTTATTAGGAGGGGTCAAAACCGTAGGTCCAAGCTACTCTCTAAAGACCAATAACTTCCATTTTGGTAAAGCCTTGTTGAGAATTTCTGCAATTTATTTAGTTAACGATATGTGATGGATATGAAAGACTCGTGTTTTTACCATGTCTCAAATGAAGTGATACTTAATCTCTATGTGCTTTGACTTGTCATGAAATGTGGGATTCTCTGTCAGACGGATCCCCCTCTTGTTGTAGCAATATATCACTGTAGTGTCTAGGACCTACTCAAATAGCTCTCCAAAGAGATTTCTCAGCAAAATTGCTTCGCAGCTAGACATGCTAGCGGAAATATATTATGCCTCGACGGTACTCAATGCTACGGACTTCTGCTTCGTGCTTGTCCAAGATATCATGGCAGATCCAGGACTAAAACAACATACAGACGTACTTTTCTTGTCGATAATGTTTCCTCCCCATTCAGCATCAGTTTTATCCATGAAGTCGAACATCTCAGACCAAGTGTGATCGTCCCATGCAAATATTTGAAAATGTGGAAGGTTCAACTTGAATCATAGTGCTCATGGCTGCAACATATCCTTGGTACCTGCATCACTGCTTCCTTTCTCTAAATGATCTTTGAATGAGAACTTGTTTCTCATCATCTTGTAGAATGTCACGTAGCCAAAGTGGTTTCTTCCTAGTAGGAGGATCTAAGGGATCCATAGGCTCCATGGGATCACCAACAATATCAGTCTCGGACTCGGGCACGGAAGGACCATCTAGAATATCCATATCATCATTCTTCTTAGGAGGAGGTGGTGGAGGAAGGTCCCTTGCTTTTCCAAGGGCGACATCTTCATCGAATGTAACATCCCTGCTAATTTCAACCTTCCTTTGACCAGAAATATATATTCTAAATGCTTTAGAGTTTTCACAATATCCAACAAATGTACCTTTTCTTCCTGTAGCTTCCAATTTGTTCCTTTTGTCCTTTGGCACATGGCAATACACGGGATATCCAAATATGCGGAAATGACCAATGTCGGGCTTAACACTTGTAGAGACTTCTTCGGGGGTCTTATTTTCCAAAGCTTGATGAGGCACCCTATTTTCAGCATAAACAACATGTGAAGCTTTGACCCAAAGGAACTTAGGCAACTTTTGATCATAGAGCTTCGCTTGGGTAGCTTGTACTATAGACCTATTCTTCCTTTTAGCTAGACCATTTTTTTCGGGAGTATATGTCACACTTGTTTCCTTCTTAACACCTTCCTTCTTGCAAAAGTTAATGAACTCCTTTGACATGTATTCTCCACCATTATTGGACTTGAATATTTTGATCTTCTTTCCTATTTGATTTTCAACCAATGCTTTGAACTCTTTGAATGTTTCGAAGGCTTCATCCTTATGCTTCTATTTGTATATCCTTGTTTTCCTTGAAAAGTCATCAATGAATGTTATGCAGTAGAGATGGCCACCAATAGACTGCACGAGCATCGGACCACATATATCAGAATGAATGAGATGGAGGATGTCATTTGTCTTGTTCTAACTACATGGGACAACCTGGACATTTGTTTCCACTCGCACAACCTGGACATACTCCGTCATGTTGGGCTTGAACCTTTGGAATCCCTACGACCAATTTCTCCAATTTTAGAAGAGCATTATAATGTAGATGAGCCAACCTTTGGTGCCATAATTCGCTTAAATGATTAGTATTATGATCCAATTCTAGTAGTGGTCTTCCAGTGACCTTGTAGAGCCCTTCATATCTCGATCCTGATGTGAATGCATCTCTCATAGGTGATCTAACAGGCCAAGTAAGAACCTTTCCCTTGATGAAGGCAACCCTCATCTCTTTGTCTTGCAAAGCGGATATTGATACCCAATTCTTTTTGAACCAAGACACATACATCACATCATGTAGCAAAATAGATTCCTCAGAATTCAAATGAAATTTGATGGACCCAAAACCTT
This sequence comes from Pinus taeda, assembly GCA_000404065.3. Lineage (NCBI taxonomy): Eukaryota > Viridiplantae > Streptophyta > Pinopsida > Pinales > Pinaceae > Pinus > Pinus taeda. The sequence goes on from APFE031199542.1 coordinate 182,011, forward strand.
TAACAGGATGAGTGGATTTGTATCCATGAATGATTTTGAAATTTGACTCCCTCTCTACCAAATTAGAGAGAACTTCCTTATAACCAGAGAAGTGATGAGTGGCCCCACTATCAACGAACCAACTATCCCACGAATCCGGAGGAGATGAACTAGTAAGGGAAGAAATACGAATATATTTAGATTGAATTGCAACATTACTTTCATACCTGGAGAATTTTTACTTCTTTTGAGGACGACGATCTTCTTCATGGTCACTTGGAGCATCTCTTCTTCTTCTTTCATCTCTTCCATTGCGGTCATCACTTCGTTCATCTCTTCTTCTTTGATCATTGAACCTGTTGTTGTTGCTTCGAGTATTATAACTTGGTCCATTGCTCTTCTCGGGGAAATCTAGAGCATAGTGGCCTTTCTTGTGACAATTGTCGCATTCGATGTTCATGTATTTTTTTCTTCTACTTGGATTTAAAGGAGGAGGCTTTCTTGAAGATGGAACTCCTTTCCCTTTCTTCTTCTTCTTATCATGAGTGATTAATGCAGCGAGTTCTCCTTCTTCATGCTTTTGAATCCTTCCTCTTGATATCATCCTTGACTCTTCTTGAGTGAGCTTTCCAATAATTTCATCAAATGACCGGAGGACATTGTTGTTGCTTATTGCAGTAATGAAGGTTTCCCAAATAGGAGGGAGACCTCTTAGAGTCACGATCACGAATTCCCTGTCAATCACAAATTCTCCAACTCTTTGCAATTGATCTCTAAGATGAGATATCCTCATTATGTAGGATGGCACAAACTCTCCTTTGTTCATCTTAGTGTCATTGAGTTGATCTTTCAAGGAGATGATTTCATTCAAATTTTTGACTTCATACATGTCGACTATCTTATCATACATGTCTTTACACCTTCTCAAGTTTCCAACATATGCAAGTAAATTATCTTGTAAACCATCAGCTATAATTTGCTTTTCTTTAAATCACCTTTCATATGCTTGTGTTTGGAAAAAACGAAAGCATTCTCCGGAGGTTCAAGTACTTCTCCTTGAATGTAGTCCAAAACATCATTGTTATCAACTATGATCTCCAACCTGACTTTCCATGCAGAAAAACTGGATGAGTCACCCAACTTCTCATCACTCTTGAAGAAGGAAGTCATCTTGGCTTTGACTATATCGACTCTTTCAACTTTCCAAAGATGATTGCTTCAAAGCTTGTTTCCTTTTGGGCTTGTCCTTCACCTTAGCTTTGATACCATGTTAATTTTTCAGATTGTTCTATGTTGTATCAATTAAATTAACCCAATTCCACACTTCAATTAGCAATATTTCCAATTACAATTAGTCTTTTCATTCATCAATAGTAATCGAAGATAGAACAATAAATGCAATGACCAAGGATCCAATCAACACATCAACAAGATGTTTGTTTCTGGTAGCATCGTATGTGATCTAAGTCTCAAATTTTGTAGGAAGGCTTGGGCACATGTATTCCAAAGAACCCTGAAAGCTTTTTGGGAAATTCCACCGGAGACAGTTTTATTAAAATAATTAATTATTTTTAATGGGACCCTAAGTCTAAACTTAGGAAAATAAAATAATAAATGGGTATTAATCTAATTGTGGGTGTAACTTCTAGAAGAAGACGAGGATCAAGCAGAAATGATCTTAGCCATTGACTAGCTTCTAATCTAGGTTGTTGAATGTCAACGAAAAGATTATTTCAGGAGGCTTGAGGGTCATTTGGAAGACACACCGGTCATTTGGAAGACACACCGAGAGTTTAGAAGATCGAATTTGTGAAGCAGAGTAGCTGCCGGAAGAGAAATTCGAAGTGAACTTTTGCAGTGAGGGGTAGGATAGGTATCCGAAGGGAAATCTTTCTTGGTTAGAGAATTCTTAGCAGAGAAGGTAGAGGGAGATCCAGCAATGGTGGCGCTGTGCCAGAGGGGTTGACGCAGAGCCACGTAGCAGCCAAGAGGGTGTCCAAAATTTGCAAAGGGAGTTTGAGTTTCAGAAGATGAGATTTGGGGTGTGAGACTGGGAGATAGAAATCAAATCACCAAGGCAGCAATTCGACCAACCAGAGGATTGACACTGTCCCCAGTGAGCTTGACGTTGCGCTGACGCAGACACTGCGCAGAGGCATCTAGAGAAGTTAGAAGCAAGCTTTCTGGGGTTGGATCAACCAGCATTCCCAGTGATAGTGTGAGGTAATCTCACAAATCTCTTTGTCAAGATTATTCTCTGTCATTGGATTGCCGGAAAGGCTTCCAGAGATGTATTCATATTTTACTAATGCATAATAATAAAACCCTTAGAGCTGCTGCAGTGGTTTCCTGCATTGGGTTTTTCCGGGAACGTTTGTCCAAAAAGAACTGTCATTTGTGTGTATCTTTCTCTATTGTTCATTTTCTTGTTTCGGCGTATTATTTAAATGGCGTAGGTTGCAGTGTATGTATTTTGATGTTTGTCGTAGGAGACTGCAAATAACTTGTTCATGTAAATATAACAAGTAGAATAACTATCATCAATGTTGCAGTAGGAATTCTCAGTTTTAAGGAATTTTCACATGGTGTCAAACTAGTGTAGGTGAGACAAGAAGAACAGTGTCAGAGTAACCAACGTTGAGCAGAGAAGGAGGTCAAATCGCTGCAAGAGGCAACAGTTTGAATCCCCAGACGGATTTGCGCAGTCCAAGCCAGGAAGGCTGAATTTTCGAGGCAGTCTCTCTTTGAGTGAGTTGATACAGAGGAAGGTCTGCCAGATCGAAATGTTGTTGTGGCGGAGGAAGCAACGCTGAGCCTCAGCGTGAGGAAGCTGGTGGGACGCAACTTTTTTGCAAGTCGGTTTTGCTGGGCAGAAAGACATCAGAAGAGAGAAGAAGCACCGTGAGAAATTGTTTCCTCAGTAGAATTCCTGCCAAGAAGTTCGTTTTCTTATTGGCTGAGCAATAGTAATAGGAAGCAAGAGAAGCAATTTGACATTTTCGTGGCAGAGATGGCAACCAGTGGGTTGAGATATCAAGATAGGTTGGATGGAGCATCCAACTACATCATCTGGAAGGCAAGAATGTCATTCCTTCTAGATGATCATTCTCTCAAAACCTATGTCGACAGCGTGATGGTTGAGCCCGTGGATCTAGATCAACTGAAGAAGTATAAGGGAGAAATAGTGAATGCCAAGAGGATGATCCTTGATAGAGTAATGGATCATGTAGTTTGTCACATCGCTAGCAGAGGGACTAGTAAGGAGATGTGGGATGCGTTGTCTACGCTGTATTAGGGATCTTTCGAGCAACAGAAGATGTACTTAGAGCAAAAAATGAGATCTACACAAATGCAGAAGGGGCAACGCATAGATCCGTTCCTCACGAAGCTTCAAGAGACCCGTGATGAGTTAGTAGTTGTGGGGTCTACACCTCAAGGATTCGAGTTGGTTACACTGGACCTCAATTCAGTCTTAGATGAGTGGCAAGTCTTTGTCCAGAGTATCCTGGGTAGGGCAACTTTGTCGAATTGGGATGAGATGTGGGTAGCTCTCAAGAAAGAGGAGATGAGGAGAGACTTTGTCAAGTGTAAACTTGACGGAAGCAACAACAGTGGATTGAAGCCCAAGGAGGAGGAAGAAAATGAAGCCCTTGCATCCATGGGGAAGTAGGAGCAACGGAGGCAGTGGAAGGACGTCTTGAAGATCAAATGCTTCAGGTGTGGTGATATGGGTCACTACGCAACACAATGTCCTCTCAGGAAGAAGGACAAAGATGAGAAGCATGATCTGAAGGCTACACCTGTGGAGATCAAGGAGGAGGAGTTCACCATGACAGCCAAGATACCTCCAAGAGTTGTAGTACGAAAGAGCTACAGATGGGCAGGACCCTTTAGGAGCCCACCTCTCGGATCAATTCCTTGCTACGGGAGCCCAGATCAGTGGTAGCAGGATGGACTAAGTGTCAGATGGTGCAGAGGAGTGTCGGAGCGATAGATGTAGTGGTTAGAACGCCAAGTTCGAGCAGTGTAGTGTAGAGTTGTAGCAGTGCAGGGAGGCACAGTGTAGTGTAGCAGCAACATAGTGGTTTTAAAGGGATAGCGTGGGATTAATAGCAGTCAGATCTTCAACATCAAGATGCATCTATGTTGAACACTTGTTTAGTAATTTGGGATGTTTTTTTGTTGCTGATGCAGTAGCAACAACAATTTGCAGTGCAAAGGCAGTTGGCAGTGGCAATGCCAGCAACAACACAGATGCAGAAATTGAGAGGGAGCTGTAGTACGGATGCAGTGTTGACAGTGGCAATTTCAGCAACACTACAGTTGCAGCAGCAACATAGTAGTTGGTGGACAACATGTTAGACATCAACAATGCATAGGACGATGATATGAAGTCAAGGTGATGCTTCAGTGGGAGGCATTGCTAGAGCACATCCCTCGCTAAGAGGGAGTGTTGATTTCTGGTAGCATCAAATGTGGTCTAAGTCTCAAATTTTGTAGGGAGGCTTAGGCACATGTATTCCTAAGAACTCAGAAAGCATTTTGGGAAATTCCACCCAAAGACAGTTTTATTAAAATAATTGATTATTTTTAATGGTATGCTAAGTCTAAACTTAAGAAAATAAAATATTTAATGAGTATTAATCTAACTGTGGGTGTAACTTCTAGAAGAAGACAAGGATCAAGCATAAATGATCTTAGCTACTGATTAGCTTCTAATCTAGGCCGTTGAATGTCAACGAGAAGATTATTTAAGGAGGCTTGAGGGTCATTTGGAAGACACATAAGAGGGTTCAGAAGATAGAATTTCTGAAGCAGAGCAGCTGTTGGAAGAGAAATTTGAAGTGAGCTTTTGCAGTGAGGGCCAGGGATAGTATCTGAAGTTAAATCTTTCCCAGTGGGAGAATACTCAGCAGAGAAGGAAGAGGGAGATCCAGCAGTGGAATCACTGTACTGAGGGGCTGACGCAGAGCCACGTAGAGGCAACGCAGAAGCCAAGAGGGAGTTTAAAATTTGCAGAGGGAATTCGAGTTTCAGAAGTTGCGATCCGGGTTGTGAGACCAGGAGGCAGAAATTGAATCACTAGGGCAACAAATTGACTAACCAGAGGATTAACGTTGTCCCCAATGAGTTTGACGCTGGGTTGATGCAGACACTACATAGAGGCAGCCAGGGAAGCTGAAGGCAAATTTTCTCGGGCTGGATTAGCCAGGATTCCCAGTGATAGTGTTAGGTAATCTCACAAATCTCTTTGTTGGGATTATTCTCTGTATTTGGATTGTCGGGAAGGCTTACAGAGATGTATTTAGATTTTACCACTGCATAATAATAAAACCCTCAGAGTTGCTGCAGCAGTTTTCCCGCATTGAGTTTTTTCGGGGACGTTTGTCCAAAAACCAATGCGTCATTTGTGTGTATCTTTCTCTATTGTTCAGTTTCTTGTTTCGACATATTATTTAAATGGTGTAGACTGCAGTGTATGTATTTCGATGTTTGTCGTAGGAAACTGCAAATAACTTGTTCATGTAAATCTAACAAGTAGAAGAAATATTGTCAGTGTTGCAGTAGGAATTCTCGGGTTTAAGGAATTTTCACACAAGAGACACCCGGTTTGGTCAAAGACTAGGGAAAAACCCCATAAGGGGGAAACCCTTTGAAATTCTTCTTCTATTAGATTGTCATAAGATGTTGAATAGAGAGTACAGTGAGCCCAATACAATATCCAGCGAAATAACCTAATACAAATCTGAAATAGACTTCTAGAGTCACTATGGTACAAAGAGAAACCCTTAAGCTTTTAGTCCACTGTGGTCAGCTTCAGTCAAATGCGAAACCCTAGCTCAAAATCCCAGTCCCTCCCTTCAGGTTGACATGCGAGTGACTGTAGCTTCCCAATCACTCTGTTGGCCTCTGTAAGCGTGCGACTTTGGACGATTTATCCCAATGACATGCGGCAACCAGAAAACGAAAACCCTAATCATTACGAGCCGCATACCTAAAACTTCGGACCTTGTGCTAGCTTCCTTCGTCGAACCTGTGCGAGCCAATCCAGAAAGAAGAGAAGAAGATGCTTGGTTGGTGTCCAAACGAGCTCTAGGTCGCTTGTAATTATAGGTTTTCATGGATGCCCAATAATGTCCATCTGATGTTGAGGCCGACGTGTCCAAATGTGCATGTGTGGGTACAAAAATTGAAAATCCAACTTTTTCTTGTCCAAATGAGGTGATCTTTAGGTCGATTTTGGTCCTCTCGAAAAGAGGCACTCAATTCCATTAACATCTCCATCATATGACCTGTCCAAGTTGGAATTTGATCATAGTTGCATATTTTAACACTCCCTCTCAATTAGGGAGGATTCCACCTGTCAAAATTTGTTCATTGATCAATATGTCTTCTTGTCATCGTATGTCCCATCTCCGCTCAACTATATCTGCGGAAACATTCTTGAATCTAAAGAAAAATAATCATTGAGGAGCAAAAGATACAACCCTCTGTCCATCGGGCTACTACCTGTAATCTTTGTCAACGAGCTATTACCCAGAATTCTTGTCAGCGAGTTACTACTCGAAATTTCATGGGGGAGCTACTACTACTACCCCATATCGAGCAATAGGTGATGTAGGGGAGCTACTACTCAACCCATCCTATTTCCTATTGATCTTCTGAGAAATGACCCTTAAGAATCATGTGGTGGAACACCTGCATCATAATCCTTGCTTGGATGAGATACTCGACTTACCAAGAGGTAAGGATCACACACCTCCAAGCCTCCTTAACACGTTGGCGAGATGGGGAGGGACAATCTGAACAAGCCTAGCTTGTGGGTATGATACCAACTGGGGTATACTCTGCAAAGACCAAGATAGCGTGAGCTACTACTCCAACCCTATGGGTAATATATAGGGGTGAAACCCTATTGTCTAGAGATCTCTCAACCCCAAGAGCCCTCTATCTCAATTTCTCATCTTGGGAGCTCAAACAGGGGGGAAGAGTTGGCTTAGTGTCCTCGATCAGTGATGCCCCTTATCAGGAGTGGTCACATCCATCAGTCCAAGCTGCCCTTTGAAGACCAATAACTTCCCTTTCGGTAAAGCCTTGGTGAGAATTTCTGCAATCTGTTCATCTGTCGATATGTAATGGAGACGAACGGATCCTCTCGGCACCATGTCTCGAATGAAGTGATATCGAATTTCTGTGTGCTTGGAATTGTCATGAAATACGAGATTCGCTGCTAGACGGATCCCATTCTTGTTGTTATAATATATCTTTGTAGTTTCTAGGACCTGCTCAAATAACTCTCCAAAGAGCTTTCTCAACCAAACTGCTTCGCCACTGGCCATGCTAGCGGCAATGTACTTTTCCTCAATGGTACTCAATGCTATGGACTTCTGCTTCGTGATCATCCAAGATATCATAATAGATCCAAGACCAAAACAATGTCCAGACGCACTTTTCCTGTCGATAATGTTTCCTGCCCAGTACACATCGGTGTATCCATGAAGTCGAACATCTCCGGTAGAATATCTCAAACCAAGTGTGATCTTCCCATGCAAATATATCAATTGTGTTTGGCAGCGGTCCAATGTGCATGGAGAGGCTTGGTCATGAATTGACTCAATGTGTTCACTGCATAGCATATGTCTGGACGGGTGTTCATTTCCATCGGTGTGGCCATGGACTTGCATTCTATCATTCCAAATCTCTCTAATAGCTTCAGAACATATTTTCCTTGTGAACGGAAAATCTCTCTGAGAATTTGCCACACCTCAAGGCTTAGAAAGTAGTGCATGATTCCAAGGTCCCTCTCAAATTCAGAGGCTAGCTCCCTCTTACACTCGATTATTAGAGGCTCACTACCTGTCAAGAATAGATCGTTAACATATAACACCAAAATCAGTGGCATACCTTGGACTACCTTGTAGTAGAGGTTGGGATTGGCATTACTTCTTGTGAAGCCCAACTTCACCAAATAACTGTTTATGTCGGTGTACCATGCTCTGGGGGCTTTCTTCAAACCATACAATGCCTTCTTTAATCTGCAAACATGTGTCTTTCGATCTTCTTCTTCAAATTTCTGTGGTTGCTCAACATATACTTCTTCTTGTAACATACCATAGAGGAATGCAGTCTTCACGTCCATCTAATGAAGGGTCCATATTTGACTTGCAGAAAGTGAAAGTATCGAACAAATGGTTGTATATCGAGCCATAGGTGCAAATATATCATCATACTCTTTTCCCTCTTTCTGGGAGAAACCTCGAGCCATGAACCTTGCCTTGTATTTTTCAATGATACCATCAACTCCATGTCTGATCTTGAATAGCCACTTTTGAAGTCACCACATATTTCCCCTTTTTGTTCTCGGCACAACATCCCATATATCATTCTTCATAATTGATTCATATTCTTTGACAATAGCATCTTTCCAAATTTGTTCTTTTACGACTTCCTTGAATGTGGAAGGTTCAACTTGAATCATAGTACTCATGGCTGCAACATATCCCTGGTACCTGCATGGATGCTTCCTTTCTCTAAATGATCTTTGAACGGGAACCTATTTCTCAACAACCTGTTGAGTGTCACGTAGCCAAAGTGGTCTCTTCCTAGTAGGAGGATCAAAGGGATCCATAGGCTCCATGGGATCATCAACAATATCAGTCTTGGACTTTGGCACGAAAGGACTATCTAGAATATCCATATCATCATTCTTCTTAGGAGGAGGAGGCAGAGGAAGGTCCCTTGCTTTTACAAGGGTGGCATCTTCATCGAATGTAACATCCTTGTTATTTTCAACCTTCCTTTGACCAGGAAAATATTTTCTAATTTCTTTAGAGTTTTCACAATATCCAACAAATGCACCTTTTCTTCCTGTAGCTTCCAATTTGTTCCCTTTTCCCTTTGGCACATGGAAATAGGCAGTACATCCAAATATGTGGAGATGACCAACGTTGGGGCTTAACACCTGTAGACACGTCTTCGAGGGTCTTGTTTTCCAAAGCCTGATAAGGCACCCTGTTGTCAACATATACGACAAAATGTGAAGCTTCGGCCCAAAGGAACTTAGGCAACTTTCTATCATAGAGCATTGCTCGGGTAGATTCTACTATAGACCTATTCTTCCTTTCAGTTAGACCATTTTGTTCAGGAGTATATGGTACAATCGTTTCCTTTTTGACACCTTCCTTCTTGCAAAAGTCAATGAACTTGTTTGACATGTATTCTTCACCATTATCGGACCTCAATATTTTGATCTTCTTTTCTATTTGATTTTCAACCAATGCTTTGAACTCTATGAATGTTTCAAAGGCTTCATGCTTATGCTTCAAATAATATATCCATGTTTTCCTTGAAAAGTCATCAATGAATGTGATGTAGTAGAGAAGGCCACCAATAGACTACACAGGCATCAGACCACATATATTAGAACGAATGAGATGGAGGATGTCATTTGTCTTGTTCTCACTAGAGGGAATGGCCCCCTTGTCTTCTTTCCACTCACACAACCTGGACATACTCCATTATGTTGGGGTTGAACCTTTGGAATCCCTGAGACTAATTCCTGCAATTTTGGTAGAGCATCATAATATAGATGAGCCACCCTTCGGTGCCATAATTTGCTTAAATGTTTAGTATTATGATTCAATGGTAGTATTGGTCTTCCAGTGACCTTGTAGAGTCCTATATATCTTGATCCCAATGTGAATGCATCTCTCGTAGGTGATCCAACAGGCCAAGTAAGAACCTTTCCCTTGATGAAGGCAACCATCATCCCTTTGTCTTCCAAAGCGGATATTGATACCAAATTCTTCTTCAACCCAGACACATAATCACAACATGTAGCAAAATAGATTCCCCAGAATTCAAATGAAATTTGACAAATCCAAAACCTTTAACGGGATGAGTCAAGTTGTCTCCAAGAATGATTTTCAAATTTGATTCCCTCTCTACCAAATTAGAGAGAACTTCCTTATAACTAGAGAAGTGATGAGTGGCCCCACTATCAACCAACCAACTATCCCAAGAATCCGGAGGAGATGAAATTGTAATGGCAGAAATAAGAATATATTCATATTGATTTGAAACATTAATTTCATACCTCGAGAATTTTGACTTCTTTTGAGGACGATGATCTTCTTTATGGTCGCTTGGAGCATCTCTTCTTCTTCTTTCATCTCTTCCATTGCAGTTATTTCTTCGGTCCTCTCTTCTTCTTTGATCATTGAACCTGTTGTTGTTGCTTCTAGTATTATAATGTGGTCCATTTCTCTTCTCGGGGCAATCTCGAGCAATTTTGTGACAATTGTAGCATTCGACGTTCATGTATTCCTTTCTTCTACTTGGATTTCAAGGAGGAGGCTTTCTTGAAGATGGACCTCCTTTCCCTTTCTTCTTTTTATCATGAGTGATGAATGTAGTAGGTTCGTCTTCCTCATACTTCTGAATCCTTCCTCTTGATATCATCCTTGACTCTTGTTGAGTGATCTTTCCAACAATTTCATCAAATGACGGGAGGACATTGTTGTTGCTTATTGCATTAATGAAGGTTTCTTATATAGGAGGGAGACCTCTTAGAGTCACGATTGTCAAGCACAGATTCTCCAACTCTTTGCAATTGATCTCTAAGACGAGATATCCTCATTACATAGGATTGCATAGACTCTCCTTTGTTAATCTTATTTTCTTTGAGTTGAACTTTCAAGGAGATGATTTCATTCAAATTGTTGACTTCATACACGCTGACTATCTTATCATACACATCTTTAGACCTTCTCAAGTTTCCAACATATGTAAGTAAATTATCTTGTAAACCATCATCTATAATTTGCATTGCTTTTAAGTAACCTTTCTTATGCTTGTTTTTGTTAGCAGCGGAAGCATTCTCCGAAGGCTCAGGGACTTTTCCTTGAATGTAGTCCAAAACATCATTGTTATCAGCTATGATCTCCAACCTGACTTTCCATGCGGCAAAATTGGATAAGTCACCCAACTTCTTATCACTCTTGAAGAAGGAAGTCATCTTGACTTTGACTAGATCGTCTCTTTCAACTTTCCAAAGATTGCTTCAAAGCTTGTCTCCTTTTGGGCTTGTCCTTCACCTTAGCTTTGATACCATGTTAATTTTTAAAATTGTTCTGTGCTATATCAATTACTTTAGCCAAATTCCACACTTCAATTAGTAATATTTCCAATTACAATTAGTCTTTTCATTCATCAATAGTAATTGAAGATAGAACAATAAGTGCAATGACAAAGGAGCCAATCAACACATCAACAAAAGACACCAGGTTTGCTCAAAGACCAGGGAAAAACCCCATAAGGGAGAAAACCCTTTGAAATTCTTCTCCTATTAGATTGTCATAAAACATTTAGCAGAGAGTACAATGAGCCCAATACAATACCCAACAAAATAACCCAATACAAATCTGAAACAGACTTCTAGAGTCACTGTGGTACAGAGATAAACCCTTCAGCTTTCGATCGATTGTGGTCAACTTCAGTCAAATGCGAAACCCTAGCTCAAAACCCCAATCGCTCCCTTCAGGTTGACATGCGAGCGACTATAGGTTCACAGTTGCTTTATTGGCCTCTGTAAGCGTGTGATTTTGGTCGAATTAGCCTAATGGCATGCAAGCATCCGGAAAACAAAAACTGTAATCTGTACGAGTCGCAGACCTGAAACTTTGGACCTTGTGCGAGATTCATCCGTGAAACCTGTGCAAGCCAATCTAGAAAGAAGAGAAGAAGATGCTTGGTTGGTTTCCAAATGGTCTCTAGGTCACTTGTATTTATATGCTTTCATGGATGCCCAATAATGTCCATCTGATGTTGAGGCCGACCTGTCCAAATGTGCATCTATGGGTGCAAAAATTCAAAATCCAACTTCTTATCCAGATGAGGTGATCTTTAGGTCGATTTTGGTCCTCTCGAAAAGAGGAACTCAATTCCATTATCATCTCCACCATATGAGTTGTATAAGGTGGAATTTGATTGTAGTTGCATATTTTAACAAAGAGAAGCTCCAAGAATGATAGTGAAATAACCAAACACCAAAATTCACCCAATTGGTCCAAAATTCATCCTGAAATTGCAGGTGCGAAATTCTCTAATGAGATATCGAAAATCCCAAGTGTGATGGATAGAATGAGGCTAGGCCTAATGTATTTATACATGATCTAAGAGTTCAAAAATTAAAGAAAAAGCCCCTCCAATGCCTAAAATGTGTAGTAATCCACCCATGGTTACAAGCCAACCATGATAGCTCATAAAATAAATAGAATATGCCTTCGTAGGGCCACGCTAGGCTGACGTGGAGGCATACAAGGGTGACGTTGATGTCTCATGTGCTAAAGATGAGAATAAGGGCCTCAAGAATAATGAATTAGAGGGGGATGCCCTCTAATTGCTGCAAAACATCTCCAAACCTCAATTTGGGCTCTATGGGATCCAAATGGGTCGCATGGGTCTCCAAATGATTGAAGATCAAGTTAGTGCTCCATCAATGAGGGTTAGAAGATGACACATTCCCTCCCATTTATCCCTAGGAAAGACAAAACCTCCTCTGGGCCCTGGATCAACTGCCAAGTTTCGGGTGCAATGTGTAGTCGGTTGGGCAACGTGGTCGAAGGGAATCATCATCTCTCTATACCTGGGGAATGAACAAGCAATGTGGTGGTACTGAAGAAGCCCATGGTGTGGCAATCATTTCTTTGCATGGCCGGAGGCCCATGGCTCTCAAAGATCACCCTACAAGTGCCATTATGACCCTCTTGAATGCTTGGATTTTGTATAGGGAGGCCAAGTCCAAGATGAAAACCCACCTACAATCTTGTATAAGATCCAATGCTCTCTTCACCTTAGAGTTCAATAATCCAATAGTGCAATTTAGTAAGTAAGCTTGCTAATCAAGGGCAAAAGTGGACACTTCATAGTGACATGCCCTTCCAAATGGATTTTGGACATGTACTAGTGTTACCTTCCTTGAAAAGAGAGGTTAATGAAAGATTTTATTAGGTGGTTTCAACCTTTAAGGGAGTGACAAGTCAATGGTACATCCATTAGATAGCAGGTGTCATGTGAAATAGTGATGGAGCGGACTGGGGGCAAAAAGGGAAGGCTCTAAGCCACATGCCATGGTACAAGGGTAGCTATGATGAGGGAGGCCCACAATTTGGGTGTATGAATGTAGAATTCAGGAGGGAGAAATCATGGTACATGCGTTATCCCGACTTTTGTTTTTCCACCCTTCTTCATATGCCTTTTGCCTTTTATTGAGTTTTCTTCATTTTACTGCTCGGGTATCAAGGGGATGAGAGCACGATGTGTAAGATGTAGCAGTGATTACCCCCTTAAGGTGAGGAAGCTCATTGCCCACCAGGGGTTGGGACAATCATGCATTACTTAATGATGAAGGGAGCAGTCACAGGGACCCTAGGAAGCCAGGGTGATGACCATAATGATGGGGGCTAGAGCTAATGTTTGGCTTTTGCCGATGCACTAAATTTTATTGTTTCGACCATCTTTTGCATTTTGTGGTACGTTTCCTGTTGTATGTGGCCATTTATGCTTTTATCTTTTTTTTTTTTTAGCTGCAACAACCTCTGGGACATCATTCCAGGCTTGACCCAAGGTGTGGACAAGGGGAAGTGGAGGCTAACACCTTGTGGACCCAGATGTGGAAAATGTGAAAAGGGCTTGTAATGAGTGGAGGGGAGTGAGATATATGATATTAGGAAGCAGGACCATGCAATCAAAATTAGGGTTTGCCATGTAGTGCCACTCTTAAAGCTAGTAGCCAATAAAGGATATCCCAAGACTATGATACAGGACTAACTCCCCAATTGAGGTAAGGGAACAAGAGTATAGTCAAAACCTTTCTTTCCACCGAATCCCCCCACTAATCCATGCCCAAATGTGCCCAAGAAATGCAATCATAAACACTCAATTTCATAATGAAAAATCATACCTTCGAGGTTGGAAGGTCCCCCTTCAAACATACGATCATAACAAATGAGTGAGGGCACATAATGGCTGGATCGTGTGGCAGAGAATAGTAGCACATTGATCTATTAGGTGGTTGCATGGGGTCGTTGGCTGTTAGATGAAGACAAATCTAAGAGTGGTGGTGGAAAATGGGGCATGTAAGATGGAAAGTGGTAAGTATGGAATAGGGAGAGATGGGGCTATGCTATCTCAATCACGACTTTCCAAGTAGTGCCCCTCCTATACCTATGGGCCATTAGAGGAGGTCCCATTGGAATGGAATTGAAAATTAAGCCCCCCATTTTGTTAGAAAATCAGAAAGGCAGAAAGATTTTCTTGTTCTTGATAATTACTTGTGATGTTTTTTATTATTACGATTCTTTATATCTTCTTTGTTTAGTTCATCAAGCAATTACCAAAAGAAAAATCACATAAAACAATAGACACTAGATGTAGGTACATGCCAAGGCAAAACCCCCGTTGAGGGGAAAACCCAGTCAACATAATTCTTCCTTTCAATAATATTATTTGAGACTCTTCAGCCTAGACCAAGACCAGATCTTCCCTCCACACCAAGTAAGCCTCCTAGAATTTCGACCTCTTTCCAACAACTTTGACTAGGCAGCAGCTTACAGCAACTGGAAGCTTCTGGCAATATTGAAAATTGGAAGACTTCGATCTCCCAATCTAGGACATGAAACAGAGAAAGAGAAACACCAAAATTTCAATTTTTCTTTTCTCCTTAGACTTCCCCAAAGTCGGATTCACTTCGGCTTCCTAGCAACAAACTTCGCACCTTTTCCCAGCTACAAGAGAACTTCACACTTCTTCCCAGCTACAAGAGATTTTCACACTTCTTCCTAGCTACAAGGGATTTTCTCACTTCTTCCTAGCTTCAAGAGAATTCGAACTTGTGTGTGAGAATGATGCTCCAAATGAGTTTGATGAGCTTCCTTTTATAGGCTTCTTGTGGGGTCTGTGAAAATTTCACAAGAGGAACCCCTACTGCAGCAAACTGATGTTACTTCTACTACTTGTTAGTTCATGCAAGTTATTACTGTGCTCTACGGTAAATAGCGAAGCAAATACATCTGCAACCTTCACTTAGTTAACATATATGCAGAAACAAAATACTGAGCAAGAAAGAAAAATACAACACATAGGACACAATTAATTTTGGACAAAAATTCCTCGGAAAAACCCAATGCGGGAAAACCGGTGTAGCAACTCTGAGGGTTTTATTATTACGCAAGAGAAATTTTGAGTACAATTCTAGGATGCTCAACTAGCAATCAAGTACAGAGAAAATACTAAACAAAAGATTGGTGAAATGATCTCACCCTGTCACTAGGGAATTAGTGACTGGTCCTTCTGCTCTAGAGGCTTTGCGTCACCCTCTTTGTGGCCTCTTGCGCAAAATTGTGTCACCCAAAGCAGTTTCTGCATCACCCATCCTGGGTATTACCTTGCCTCTCCTCTAGATCCTCCATTCGCTGAGAAATCGACTTTTTGCCTCCCAGAGTAACACCTTGCTTTCGACAATTGAATTTTGACTTCCCTTAGCAGGAACTCGACTTCCCCTCAAGGACTACGCTACCTCTGCGTCAGCCTTCCTATGGACATATTTCTGTTCTCCCTCTGCCTCATACTCTCCGAAAATTCGTTCTCTCGGATTCTCACTGCCCCTCTGCTGCAAATCTCCTCAATCGATTTTCCTCCTAAGAACTTCTAACTTCAGAAAGTCGATTTTCTCAATCTCTTTGTGAGTTTTCCAAATGACCCTCAAGCCCCTTCTTATATCTTCCTGTTGGACAACCAACGGCTTATATTACATCTTAATCAAAGGCTCAGATCGTTTTGGCTTTTGATCCGTGGCTTTTTCTAGATGTTTCACGCCTGATTAGATTAATACCCATTAATAGTTTAATTTTCCTAAGTTTAGACTTAGGAATCCCATTAAAAATATTAATTATTTTAATAAAATCACTCATGGGTGGAATTTCCCAAAACGCTTTTTGGGTTCTTTGGAATACCTGTGCCCAAGCCTCCCTGCAAAATTTGAGGCTTAGATGACCTCCGATGCTACCCCAAATTAACACTCCCTCTTAGCGAGGAATGTTCTCTAGCAATACACTGCGTCTCTGCGCTTCTAATATCTGACTTGCTGTCCACCAACAACTGCGCTGATGTTGCTACTGTACTACTGCCTTTAACACTGCCACTGCCAATGCTACATTTGTATTGCAGCGCTCTCCCAAATGTTGTGTCAGCTATGCTGCTAGCACCACCACTGCTAACATTGCATCCGTGCTTCAACTTAGTTGCTGAGAGAAACAACTTAAAAACACCCAAAAGTGGACAAGTATCCAGTGGCTACTCCCTGGTGCTGACATCATGGCTGCTGCTAGTCCCATTCTACCTCTGAAGCCACTATGCTGTTGAAGCTTTGCATTGTGCCTCCTTGCACTGTTGCCTCTTTACTTTGCGCTGCTCAGTTTATGGCTCTTCTAGCCACTGCATATGTCGAATCAATACTCCATGGCAGCAACTGAAACTCCACCATCCCACTACTACTGATCACGGGCTTTGGTAGCAAGGTGACGATCTAAGAAGTGGGCTACTCAAGGATCTTTCCCATCTGCAGTCCTCCTGACTTCAACTCTATATCAGCCCACCTCCCTCCTGGAGGTATCTCGGCTGTCATGGCGAACTCCTCCTCGACAATATTTGCAGCTACAACCTTATGATCATGCTTCTCATCCTTGTCCTTTTTGTTTAAAGGACACTGCGATGCATAGTGGCCCATCTCGCCACTTGAAGCACTTCACATTGGAGACGTCCTTCTTTCGTCTTTGTTGCCCTTACTGTCCCTTCGATGCAAGGGTTGTGTTATCCTCTTCCTCCACTTTGGGCTTCGATCCATCGTTGCTGCTGCTCCCATCAAGTTTGACCTTGAGCAGGTCTCTCCTCAACTCTTCTTGTTTCAAGGCTGTCCACATCTCGTCCCATTTTAGCAATGCTGCTTTGCTGAGGATGCTTTGGACAAGGATTTTCCAATCATCTAAGACAGAGTTGAGAGCTAGTGTCACTAACTCGAGTCCTCAGGTGTATGTCCCACAACTGATAGCTCATCACATGACTCCTTCAGTTTCGTGAGGAACGGATCCAAACGTTTTCCCTTATGCATCTGAGCAGATCTCAACTTCTGCTCTAAGTACATCTTTCGCTGCTCAGACTATCCCTGATACAATGTGGACAAGGCATCCCACATCTCCTTAGCAGTTCCTTTTCTTGCAACGTGGCACACCACGTGATCCTTGACTCCATCTAGGATCATTCTCTTCGCCTTAGCCATCTCGGCTCTATACTTCTTTAGCGGACCTGCATTCACTGAGACATCGAGCGACAACATTATCAACGTACATCTTGTGGGCATGCTCATCTAGAAGGTAGGTCATTCTAGCCTTCCAAATGGCATAGTTGGAAGCCCTGTGGGCCCATCCAACCTGTTCAGATCCCTCAACAAAATTCAAACTGGAAGATTTTTCTCTCCGTCAACTCACTTGGAGAGAGACTACCTCGAATTTTCGGCCCTTCGGCTAGAACTGGACAAACCCTCTAGGGTTTCGACTTGCTGCCTCTTGCAGCTTTTCGATTTCCTCTTTTGCTCAGCGCTGGGGTTTCTGGTTCTGCTCTTCTTGTCTCCCCTGCACTAGCTCTGATACCATGTGAAAATTCCACAAGAAGAACCCCTAATGCAGCAAACTGATGTTACTTCTATTGATTTGGGGTAGCATCAGATGTTTTCTAGCCATGAAAATTGGTGGAGAGGCTAAAGCACATGAGATCTCCAAGACCCAGAAATGGTGTGGACAGAGTGTACCTAGTTTGGGAGATTAAAATAATTAATATTTTTAATGGACAACCTAAGTCTAAACTTAGGAAAAAGAATATTAATGGGTATTAATATAAAATTGGGTTAGAAGGTTCCAAAAGTCATGGATCAAGCCAAATCTAATCTTCGCCATTGATTAGAGATTTAGTCTCGGTTGTTGCAAGACCAACAGGAAAATTATAAGAGGAGGCTTGAGGGTTAGTTGGAGAATACACCAGAGTGATTAGTCATTCATTTTGCTAGAGCAGGGTTGCTAAGCAAAAGATAATCAGTGATCAGCGGCGAGGGGCAGTGAGCACTGGACAGAGAGGCAGAGACAACACTGAGAGACTAGCGCAGAAGTAGTGAGAGCGAGAGCAGTAGCCAGTTTAGACCACGTAGAGCCCAGCAGAGACCACACAGAGGCAGAGGGACTGTGTCATCCACGCAGAGGCTGCTGGAGTAACGCAGATGCTCCCAGAGGCTACGCAGTGCCTCAAAGGGCTGACGCAAAGGGTCTTGGCACTGATGTAGGTCAACAGGAGGCCGACACAGAGGCCAGAAAGGCCAGAGCTGAGCTTCAGTTTTGTCGGAGAGGGTTTCGTGGGACAAGTTTTCTGAATGCCTGTTTCCAAATAGAGAGGTATTGCTGCTATGTATTTTTCTCTGTCGGGTGAGCTAGTTAGGCACCTAGTTATACTCAAGGAAATACTGCATAATAATAGATCCTTAGAATGGCTGCACCGGTTTTCCTGCATTGGATTTCTTTGGGGACATTTGTCGAAAAATAACAGTGTCACTTGCGTGCTTCTTTTCTTTCAGTTGATGATCTGTAGATATTGTGACTGTATTGTGTTCATTTCAGAATTTAAATGTTTTAAATAATTTTTTCAAAATTTACAAGTAGAAGAAATACACCAGTAGAATACAAAGTAATTTTCTAATAGATAGACTTAGAAAATTCAACATGGTATCAAAGCGTGTTTGCAGATCACAGGAAAATTGAAGGCATCAACTTAACAGAGCATTTGCAATAGATTTAGTTGTCCCGAGTGACAAAGTTGATCCTTGCAGAAAGCGACAGAGGAAGGAGTGACGCAGAGGGATTGAGTCATCAGTTTGGGCTAGAGAGAGGCAACGCAGAGGTTGAGGAGGGCAGAAATTGGCTCACGCAGAGGCCAGAAGCGCTGATGCAGTTGGCTGAGGGAGCTGTTTTGCTGGTGATGGGATTGCGCAGAGCGAAGAGGATCAATCCTTTAGTTGCTGGGGCATAGGATGCTGTGGGTAGTTTCTGGAGCGAAGTTGGTGGGGTACCATGGTTAGGACAATACCTAACAGGGCAAGACCAAGGTAGAGGGGAGTTGCTGCCGAGGCGGATTTCTAGCCAAGGGATCTGGATCAGTGTTGCAGTTGCACATGCGATCGGAGAGGAGCAACTTGATAGTTGGCAGAAGGATTTCTAGGAGGGAAATTAGGACTTAGAGGGAGTCCAGAAAAGAACTTCCAGACGGGAATTAGAGAGAGTCAGAAGGAGTTGAATCGAGAACTTCCAGACGGGTAGTAGAGAGACTCAGCAAGAGTCGAATTGAGAACTTTCAGGCGGGAAGTAGAGAGACTCGGAGGAGTCAATAGAAGAGCAACGAGATGGTCGTGAATGGGCTGAGAGATCAAGACAGGGTGGATGAAGCGTCCAACTTTGTGGTCTGGAAGGCCAAGATCTTGTCCATTCTAGACAGACATCGTATCAAGGGCTTCTCCTTGAGAGTGATGGCTATCCCAGTTGACTCGGTAGCTAATGAAAAGTACGAGGAGGCAGGCAATGGCGAAGGCAAAGTGCATCATCCTTGATGGGGTCAAGGATCATGTAGTACTACATATTGCCGAGAAGGAAACAACAAAGGAGGTGTGGGACACTTTGAAGACATTGTACCAGCATATTTCCGTGCAGAGGAAGATGCCCCTGGAGAATCAGCTAAGGTCATACTAGATGCAGAAGGAGATTAGATAGATTTCTTCCTCAGTTGGTGGAAGGAGATCCGTGACCAGCTAACTTCCATAGGGTCCACACTGGATCAGGAGTTGATGGTGAGGACCACACTTAACATAGTCTCCGAGGATTGAGAGACATTTGTCTAGAGCATACTGGGCAAGACGATTCTTCCGGACTGGGAAGAACTATGGGCAGTTCTTTGTGAAGAAGAGATCAAACGACTGACCAAGGTGGGGAGTAGTGGCAAAGGGGTCGGGATCAAGAAGGAAGAGGAAGAGGATGCGGCTCTAGCATTTGCAAGAAAGCAGGAGAAGAGGAAGAAGAAGGACATCTCCAAAGTCAAGTGCTTCCATTGTGGGGAACTCACCCTATGCGAACCAGTGTTCGAGGAAGAAGAGTAAGGGAGAGGCTTCTGAATCGAAGGCAGCACTAGTGAGGGCGGAGAAAGAAGTCGAGGAGGATGAAGATTGTGCCATGAGTGATCATGTGCCACTTGAGAAGAAGTGGGGAGACATCGCATTGTAGTTAGGAGGACTACAGGCGATGAGGGGCAAGATCCTTGAGGTACCCAACCTCTTGGATTATACCTTGCTACAGGAGCCTCGAAAAGGAGTAGCAGGAATGGCAGATGTCGGTAGAGACGGATGTGGATGAAGTGACAGAGAGTGCTACAGTGTAGGAGTCCGTGTGTAGCAGGTTGCAACAGTGCGAGAGGCACGGGAATGTTGCACCAGTGCAGGATGGCACAGAGAGGTGTGCAACAGTGCGAGATGTAGGGAGTTGTTGCAGCGGTGCAGAGGTCAGTAGAGGGAGCATTTGTGAGCGTCAGAGCGAGCTTTAGCATCGGGAGTGTTTCTAGCCTGACAGGGATGTTAGAAGTTGGGTGGATCAGTTACTTACTTATCAGTAACTGAGTTGCAGTGCAGTAGCAGTTAGCAGTAGCATGATGCAACATGATGAGGGGGATGCAGTGTAGATACAGTGTTGGGACTATGGACCAGCAACAGCACGAATGCAGAGGGCGCTGTCGTACGGATGCAACAGTGGAAGTGGCAGGGCCATGTGCAGCAGTACAAGATGTAGCAGTGCAGAGGATGTTGGGTGGGGAGGCTATCGGTGCCAGATAATCAGGGTGATGCTCAGTGTGGAGTATTACTAGAGCACAATCCTCGCTAAGAGTAAATGTTGATTTGGGGTAGTATCAGATGTGCTCTAGCCATGAAAATTGGTGGAGAGGCTAAAGCACATGAGATTTCCAAGACCCATAAATGGTTTGGACAGATTGTACCCGGTTTGGGAGATATTAAAATAATTAATATTTTTAATGGACTTTGTAAGTCTAAACTTAGGAAAAAAAAATATTAATGGGTATTAATATAAAACCGGATTAGAAGGTTCCAAAAGTCATGGATCAAGCCAAATCTAATCTTAGCCGTTGATTAGAGATTTAATCTTGGCCGTTGAAGGACCAACAGGAAAAGTATAAGAGGAGGCTTGAGGGTCAGTTGGAGAATACACTAAAGTAATCAGTGATTCATTTTGCTAGAGCGAGGTTGCTAAGCAAAAGAGAATCAATGATTAGCAGTGAGGGGCAGTGAGTACTAGACAGAAAGGCAGAGACAATACTGAGAGACTAGTGTAGAAGTAGAGAGAGCGAGAGCAGTAGCCAGTTCAGGCCACGCAGAGCCCAACAGGGACAAAGTAGAGGCAGAGGGACTACATCATCCATGTAGAGGCTGCTAGAGTGACGCAAAGGGTCCTAGAGGCTACCCAGTGCCTCAGAGGGCTAACGCAGAGGATCTTGGGGCTAACACAGGTCAACAAGAGGTTAACGCAAAGGCAAAAAGGGCCAGCGCCGAGCTTCAGTTGGGCCGAAGAGGGTTTCGTGGGATAGGTTTTCTGAATACCTATTTTCGAATAGAGAGGTGTTGTTGCCATGTATTTTTCTTTGTCGGGTGAGTTGGTTAGGCACCCAGTTGTACTCAAGGAAATACTGCATAATAATAGACCCTCAGAATAGCTGCACTGCTTTTCTCGCTTTGGGTGTTTCCGGGGACATTTGTCCAAAAATAACGGTGTCACTTGCGTGCTTGCTTTCTTTCAGTTCATGATCTATAGATGTTGTGAGTGTATTGTGTTTATTTCGGTATTTAAATGTTTTAAATAACTTGTTCAGAATTTACAAGTAGAAGAAATAAACCAGCAGAATACAGATTAATTTTCTAATGGATAGACTTAGAAAATTCAACAACTTCTCCTAGTTGTTAATTCGTGCAAGTTATTTACTTTGCTCTATGGCAAATATCGAAGCAAATACATTTGCAGCCTTCACTTAATTAACATATATGTGGAAACAAAATATTGAGCAAGAAAGAAAAATACAACACATAGGATAGTTATCTTTGGACAAAAGGTCCCTAGAAAAACCCAATGCGGGAAAAAAAGTACAGCAACTCTAAGGGTTTTATTATTATGCAGGAGAAATTCCGATTACAATTCTAGGATGCTCAACTAGCAATGCAATACAGAGAGAATACTGAACAAAAGATTGGTGAAATGATCTCACCCTGTCACTGGAGAATTAGACGCTGATCCTTCTACTTTGGAGGCTCTCTGTCACCCTCTGCGTGGCCTTTGCATAGAACTGTGTCACCCTTGGCAGTTTCTGCGCCACCCCTCCTAGGTATTACACTGTCTCTCCTCTAGATCCTCTACTCGCTAAGAAACCGACTTTCTACCTCCCAAAATCACACCCTGGCTTCCAACAATTGAATTTCGACTTCCCTTAGCAGGAACTCGACTTCCCCTCAAGGACTGCGCTGCCTCTGCATCAGCACTACGTGGATCAACGTCTGCCTTCCTCTGGAAGTCTTTTTGATCTCCCTCTACCTTGTACCTCCGAAATTCCTTCTCACGGATTCTCACTGCCCCTCTGCTGCAAGATCTCCTCAATTAATTTTCTTCTTGAGAACTTCTGACTTCAGAAAATTGATTTTCTCAATCTCTCTGTGTGTTTTCCAAATAACCCTCAAGCCCCTTCTTATATCTTCCTATTGGACAACCAATGGCCTAGATTACATCGTAATCAAAGGCTTAGATCGTTTTGGCTTGATTTGTGGCTTTTTCTAGAAGTTTCACCCTTGATTAGATTAATACCCGTTAATATTTTAATTCGAAGTTTAGACTTAAGAACTCCATTAAAAATATTAATTATTTTAATAAAATCACTTCTGGGTGGAATTTGCCAAAACGCTTTCTGGGTTCTTAAGAATACCTTTGCTTGAGCCTCCCTGCAAAATTTGGGGCTTAGAGCACATCTGATGCTACCCCAAATCAATAGGGTTGAATAGGGTCCTTAGGCCGACTTGATCTTCTTCTAGGTCGACATGGTGTGGAGGTTACATATTTGATATTTTACCCAATACTTAACCTTATTACATTATTCAAAAGCCCAAGAAGGTTCTCTTTAAATGTACAATGACTCTATAGACCTAGAATAAATCCAAGAAGTCCTCAATGGGGGATTTGACCTAAAACATGGTGACCCAAGCATGAAACCCATGCTTTAATAAGTCACAATAATAATAATAATAAAAATTATTTTTCTTTATTTTTTCGACAAGTACATTACATGATGACTCAATTACATTAATGAAGATCGAACATAATTACATTTTTGAAAACTCCTTCTTAACTAGGGAGGTATTCATAATGTACAAATACAATGGAAGATCTCAAACTATATGAACCATGAAGAACTTTAGGCACCGTAATGCCAGGACTAGATTCTTGACCAGGGTAATCTATCCAAATAGTTACTCAACAGTTTAGGCACCGCAATGTCGTGGACTAGATTCCTGACCAAGGCAATTTATCCAGGTGGGACTACGATGAACTCAAGCTTTTAGTCCCTTTAGGTACCCTCAATCTTACTTTCTAACCATCAATCCAAAAATCCAGGTGTGTATCAAAATAGAGCTCAATAACCAACACGATCTTTCTAGTTTCAGGGCTCAGACATCAACACTGTTAGTTTTAGGTATGTTTTATGCTTAGAGCAATTTATTTCAATTTTCATGGTTAGCTCAATATCTTTCCCAGATTAGCAATCACATCAGCATTAAAGTAAACTGCAGATAGAACATAAACATAAATCGTAGAAGACAAGCCAAGACATAGAGGACACAAGATGTGGCACTAGCCAGGGACAAACCCCAATGTGGGGAAACCCTTGATCAATTCTTCTTATATGTTCTTCAATAGTTCAACAGAGAGAGAGAGAGATAGAGATAGTACATTTACAACAAAATTCAACACTTTGACTTATCTAGATAAGAGCATAGATCATCTCTAAGAACATGATACATAAGACCAGTTGAAGACATGCTGCTTCAACTGATTCTCCAAGGTGACTCCTTCACCTATCATTGTGTTGCATCTCATCATCATGCTACACCTCACTATGCTGCACCATGTTGCACCCATCATCACAATGCTGGACCCTATGATCATGTTGTACACATCATACTGCTGCACTGTTGTCCCAGTGTTTGGCACTGTTGTACCTTGTGCCATTGCTGCATCATGCTATCACCCATGTGCTTGCTGCACCATAGCTGCGTTGTGTACTTGCTGCACCAAGTACCATACCACTGTCCCAATATGCTATACTATTGCGGCACCATAGCCGCGTTGTGTACTTGCTGCACCAAGTACCATACCACTGTCCCAATATGCTATACTATTGCGGCACCATGAACTTGCAGTTGTTGTTGCAATACATCATGCTACTGCAACATATCATACTACTACAATGTATCATACTACTGCACTATATCATACTATTGTGATACATTTCATCACTGTACCCATCATCATGCTATAGCATTTGCCACAATGTTGTCACATCATATCATATCATGCTTCTATTCGCTGCATTTAGGACAACCTTCACAATGTGGTCATGGACTGGTTAGGGCATCAATGATAGTCCAACCAGCCTTCACACATCAGTTGCAACATCCCTACTGAGGCTACAGTCACCGTTCTTCATCACTCCTACATCCCACGTTGGCTTGTCATACCCTAGCAGGCCTTACGCCCTCTTAACGTAGACCTGTTGGTGTGATAGGGACTGCGGCTTGCTACAACAAGCCTATCCCTTACTACGGTAGCCCTTTCCAAGTGTTATAGCCCCATAAAACTATGCCTTCGGCCCTCAAGACAGCCTGCGACATCCATGACAGTCTCTCGGCCTCCACCAAAGTGTCACTACAACTCGAGCAGTTAACTTGGCCTTCATTGATGAACTCAGCCTCCTTCACACTGTCTTAGAATCTCCCTTTCTTGCTGTGGTTAGGGATTAGGGCTGTTGTAAGTGGACTCTTTCTCCTCCACGTAGGGTACTTAGGCTTCTACCATGGTTGTGTTAGAGGGCTTACGTTGCTGCCCTTCTTGATTGCGTACTTCTCCATAGTGCAAAGCTAGGGCTTCCTTGTGGCTGAGATGACAGCGTAGAGCCTTCTAGGGCATCTCCTATGATAGCGTAGAACCTTTCTCCATTAAGGCAGCGTTTTCCCTTAGGATTTCTCCTCCCACTAAAACCCAAAGACAAATAGAGAGGAAGAAGTCCCAAGTGAGTGTGTCCAAATGACTTTCAAGGCAGCTCTATTTATACTAAAACGTTGAGCACATGTGGGGTTTATTTGGTTGCTGGTCGACCTTGACGAATTGTCCCATAACACAAATAAATTCATATCTCCATGAATACTTATC
>APFE031199542.1:218288-259914 GCA_000404065.3 Pinus taeda
CATGTCTTTGGGGTTTACAGGGTCTTTGGCGGATATAAGAGAATTTCTAATGGTATTAAGGGATTTGAGGTAGCATAAACTTTGTTCTTTTTGAGAATATGAGAAATCTTGTCGGTGGTCCCCTGTATAAAGGGAAGTTGAACAGACTTGTTGGGTTGCGAGGGGCTCTCCTCTTTCCCCTGTAGTTGCCAACTTATTCATGGAAGATTTTGAGACCAAAGCTTTAGTCTCTGCTCAACTCCACCCCAAGCGATGGAAGAGGTTTGTTGATGATACTTGCGTCGTGTGGCCCCATGGTCATGAAAAATTAAATTTGTTTCTCAACCATCTTTATTCCTAATCTGACTCCATCAAATTCATGATGGAAATAGAGGTAGATGGATGTCTCCCTTTTCTTGATATTCTCCTCTAGAATAGATGATGGTTCTATCTCTCATTGGGTTTTTCGCAAAAAAACGCACAGGGAACAATATCTTCATGCCAGTTCTCATCATTTTCTAGCACAAAAACTCGGGGTTCTCAACGCCCTTGCAACTCGTGCTCTAAGAATTTCTGATGAGAATCACTTAGAAGAGGAAAAATCTCATCATCGTAAAGTTTTTGAAAATAACGGCTATAGCAGGCAACAAGGCCTCAAAGATTTTCCAAGGGCTAGTAAAGAATCAAGGATTAAACCTTCTCGTGACAATACAATTTCTAGTGTTCAACTTCCCTTTATACAAAGGACCACTGATAAGATTTCTCATATTCTAAAAAAAACAAAGTTTCTGCTACCTTCAAACCCCTTAATACCATTAGAAATTCTCTTAGATCCGTCAAAGACCCTGTAAACCCTAAAGACATGAAAGGGGTCTACTCCATCCCATGTTCTTGTGGGATTCCCTACATTGGGGAAATTGGTCACTTCATTAACCAGAGAATCCAAGAATGTGCAGCAGATATTAAGCACAACTGCTCTCGTTCCTCAGCTTTCGCTGAAGATGCAGTGAAATCCAATCACCATGTTTGCATCGAGGATTCTCAGGTCATCACCAAGGTTGATCACTTCCATCATAGGAAGCTTCGAGAAGCCATTGAAATTGAAAAGTGTGCTATTAATCTTAACAGGGATGATGGTTGGAAGTTAAGTAGAAGTTGGATCCCCGCCCTCTTTTCGTAAAATGTTCATTTTATATATAATAATAATAAAATAATAATAAATAATAATACTTAATAAATTATTAATTATATTTTTACTTTTATATTGCAATATAATCCTCTTTGACCTCCTCTATTAAAATATTACTCCAATATTTAATATAATAATAATTTAAACATACTGTTGAATCTTATTCATTTTTAATATAAATATAAAACTTTTAATATATATTTAACAAATTTATATATTATTATTAAATAATCTAACTAAAATTTGGAATTGAATATTATTTTAATTAAAAAATTAATAAATTAAAATAAACATAACAAAATAATAATAATTTTATTCAACTAATTTTTAACGGCTAATTCCTAACGGTTAACTCTGGAACCAGATGCATCCTTGCTATTTAAACATTCTGACTCACTGATTTTTTCACTTTTGTCTTGAGGATGAACCACATTAGATGGTTCAAAACGTCGACCAAAAACTCATGATGTGATTAATCCGAAAGAATTTATCAAAATGATCTAGTATGGTAATATACATTGAATCTAGACATTAGGAATCACCTAAGACATCACAATAAAGCCACGCTCTAGCTTTGGGTTATATTTGAGAGAAAAACTCAACTAATTGTTTAGTGTAAAAAAACACAAATAATTAGCCAAGGAAAAAATACTCCCTAGAATGAACTCGCTAGTAAAGTCCTAAGCTACCTAGGCCTATTACATAACTCTTTTTCCATCATACTAGAATCATTTTACAATGTCCTTGTAGGGCTACGAAATCTGAAGTACAAAATGATGAGAAGGAGAAAGGGAAACCCTGATGAAGTCTGGCAATTTGACTGATCTAATGCTCTAAAGTAGTGTTGATAATATCGCGATATTTTCGGCAAAACGATATATCGCCAAGAAAATATCGCGATATTTTCCGTCTTGAAAATATCGGCAAAATATCGCGATCTTTTGAAAATATTGGCTATGTTTAAAAATCTGAAAAAAAAAAAATTGATTTTTTATGCTTGCCGATATTTTCGTTGATATTGCCAATAAGATGCTTTTTGGACCCTCACCTATATTTCGCCGATACCGATATTATCAACGCTGCTCTAAAGTGTAGTTTTGGCATGGAGTCTTTGACAAATATTCAAATTCAACTTTAGTGGTCAACAGGGCACATAGATGACAGAGCCTAGTCGTAGAGAATAGGCTGCATTGTTGACTAGGTCTCACCATAGAAATACCTTCGAGATAGACCTTCTTTGTACGCTAGAACAAAAATTCCCTTGCCAACGAAATCTCATATCAAGATGCGTAATGAGCGTGTTGCAAATGAGCCACAAAATTGCCTATTATATAGGCATTAGATTGGGTGAAAGGGTGTTAGTGGTCACCAATAGAGGAGCCAACCTGAACTTGTTCCAACGCGACCTTCAAATTAGTGAGACCGACTTGAGGAAGACCTTTAAAATTTTCTCTTGATGTTGAAGTTGACATGATTGCTTGTCCAAATAGATTTATGCCACATGAAATAATAATGAGAGGAGTGCCAAAATAATACCAAAATAATAATTTCCTTTTATCAATTTAAATTCTATTTTGGGGCAAAGTGGTTTCGCCTTGGGGTATCTGGATTTCTCCTTGGGGTAAATGAATTTCTCTTCGGGAAATTCATTCTGAAGTTGTCCCAAATTTCAACTCTCCCAGCTACGGAGGAATTTCTGGCTGCACCATAAAACTTATCTTGAATGAACATGTCTCAATATAAGAGAAGCTCATCTCATCTCATCTCATCTCATAGAAGAATAATAATCCACAACCAATGGTAGGGGATATCGATTTACCACAACCAAGTCCATGGCACTCACAAATGACCTTGGTAAAGATCACATGAACCCTACTGGTCTCCAAGACAAGTTCCATGACTTCATCTCAACTAAACAATGATGTCTTGATCCATAGAAGAAGAAGAATGATCGACATTGACAATAGGGGAGATCAATCTACCATAACCAAGTCCATGGCAATCATAAATGACCTTGGTAGATATCACATGCACCCTATGTCCACTGACTGGCCCTCTCCCAACTTGATCCTCATCGATCAAGTGGTAGAACTCCCGCATCCAATACTTAGGGGGGATCATTTTACTATAACCAAGTCCATAGCAGGCGCGTCCACCCTTGGTAAAGATCACACACATGTAAGTCTCCTCTCCCATGTGGACAAGATGGGAGGAAATCCCAACAAGCTTAATCGTGTCCACGATCCCTTTATAAGGGTGACTTGTGGGTAGGATGCATACTAGGGTATTTACTCAGCCAAGTCCATGGCTTTAAGGAGTACACTCCACTAGGAATTTAGCTACAAAACCCCCTTCACCAAGTCCATGGCTAGTCATAAAGACGGAGGAAGCCACATGCTTAGTGTTCTCGATCAACAGTGTTCCCTCTCGGGGAATGATACATTCTCTTGCACTCTAAGTTGCTTTTTGAAGAATATGAACTTCAACGGCTTGGTGAGAATTTAGCAACTTGCTCATTTGTTGAAGTCTCACCATTTCAATTTTGCAACAAGTCACTATCAGAGCCTCATTGTTTCAATTCTGCAACAATTCACTATCAGAGCCTCACTGCTCCCATTGTGCTACAGCCTCAATGCTCCATCAGTGACACCATGTTTGGGAATCTCGTGGATAGCTTTTGAAGCCACACTTTTCGCAATTCACACATACATGCTACAATATGATCGCCCACCACTGGATTGGGTGCAATGGAAGTCTGCTACTTGCTCATCTAGGAAATCAAAGCAGGACCCATACTGAAGCAACACCTCAATGTGTTCTTAGCACTCGTGGTTCACTTGGCATTGGCATATCTCTTTAGTCACAACACTATTTCAATCCATGTAGGTATCTCAATACTAGCTTTGCAGCGTCCCAGAATCCATCATGTTGGAAAATCAGAAATGCAGAAAGATTTTCTTATCTTGACAATTACTTGTGATATTCTTCTATTCTTATTAAATTTATTTATGTTATTCTTTTATCTTCTTTTCATCAAGTAATCATCAAACCAAAACAAGAAGATCAATGACACCAGATATAGGCACTCAGCTAGGGCTAAAGCCCTTATGAAGGGGAAAACCCAATCAAACTCTTCCACTAGTAGATTAAAATCAAATTGAGACAATCCAAGACCTTAGACCTAAACAAAGATCCTCCTTGAATCCACCAGGTCAACCTCCCAAGATAAATAGATAAGCTTCAATGATCAAGCTTATTCAAACTGCTTCAACCCAGCTTCAACTTAGAATTTCAGTCCTCCAGCGTCAAAATTTTGGCACTTCTACAAACCTTCAACTTTGACCCTCCTGTAGCCTCATAATTTCGCATGTGTGAGTCAAAAGAGAGAGAAAATGGCCTCAAAAATTCTTTTCTAGGGTTCCTTTTCCTTCGCTATGGTTTTTTCTTCTTCTTTTAGGTATTTCACACTTCCTTTCTTCTCTTACGACAACAAATCGAACTTGCTTGTGTATCTCCTCCAAATGAGTTGAGTAATTGCTTATTTATAGTGGTTTCTGGCTCCTTTTCAGGCTGACTTGGTGGAGGAGGCCTATTTGACTCAATTTTATAAAAAAATAATTTTCTTTCTTGGAGTACAAAACCCAAGAAGGGTCTATTAAATGATAACAAATGATAGGACTCATGACACAAACACTAGAAGCCTACGATGTAGGCTCCGATCTAAAAATAAAATAATAAGAGCATGAAACCCATGCTAATAAATAATTTTCTTTTATAATATTCATTTTCTTTCTTTTGACAAATAAAATACATCATGAATCAAGTACAATTATGAAGACGGACACTAGTTACATTCTTCAACACTCCCTCTTAACTAGGGAGGCGTTGACCACACATGTTTCAACAGTCCAAGCAGCAGGATACAAAGCAATGGACAATTCTTTTTAAAAGATCATTGTCATCATTCGGCTTCATTTTCATAATTGTAAACCCAATTTTTACTTTTATATGGTAAATGATTCTAGTATGACTATTAAGCCATGTAACAACACCTAGGTAAGCCTATGACTTTTGTCAAAGGGTTTCACTCTAGGGAGTTTTTTAACCTTCCTCAATTATGCCAGTAATTGGGTAATGTCTTGAGGGTCTATGTCAAATGTGTATTTCCCCTTCTAAGGGTTGAATTAAATTGTAATATCTTGTAAAAAGTATTTTAGTGCATGGTTACTCATAATTAGATACAATGGCTGAAGTATTTGAGGGTGAAAAAAATAATTAATCCCCTCGAGTCTTTTAGTTATTTTTTCTGGCAAAAATAAAAAGAAAATAATTAGCTAGAAAAATAATTAATTTTAAGTCAAAAAATAATTTGAGAGAAATTAAATTCTCTCCAAGTGGATAATCATAAAAAATTCGTGGGTCAAAAAGAATTAAATTTTCAAGGTCCCCCATTAAGGGAAAAATCAAAATTTTAAAAGAATTTGACACCTTGGACGTTGGTGGTTAAGTCAAAGTAAAATTTTTGGTGGTTAAGTCAAAGTAAAATTTTTGAGGATAAAAGTCCAAAATATTATTTTTTGGACTAGGAAAAAAGGGTTTTTAAGAGAAATTTGAATTTTTCCTCAAAATAAAAGAAATAAAATTCCATTGACAAAGGAGACCAAGTTATTTCAAAAGAAGATCGATGGATGAGATTATTTTGATGAGAATCAACCCAACTAGCCGTTATTTCCACTTGGAAGGGTTTATCCCTCTCAAATTTTCTATATAAGGAAGTCTTTGAGCTCCTAATTGCATGGATGGTCTATTGTTGAAATTCTTTGTACTGGGCTAATCTCTGCTGAAACTATTTTTGAATAATAAAGCATTAGACTTTGGGGTTCAATTCATGGTGTTTCTCATTTGTTGATTTGTGGAATGTGTTGGATGAATTATTTTTATATGCTTTGAGCTATTACATTGTATTATTATTACTTCAATTGCTGGTAGTAAGAAAATCTATTAGCACAAGTATCTTGCTTTAGATGTTGCACGAGAGTAAACACTCTAGATCTAGTGAAGTCTAGAAGGTATCTCCAAATTTATAGATCTATTGTGTGAATCAAACCCCTTTGATCTAATAATCTATCTTTGAAGTGAATTGAGTTATAGGTTGCTTCAGCCCTGGGAAGCCCAAGTTCACAGATTGTGAAGAGATAATATTTCAATTGGCTCCAAGTCTTAATCTAACGAAATTTTTAATGTAGGAGGGTTTGGCCAAAATTTAAATTCAATTAAATTTCTCTCATCTATTTACTTGTGCCATAAAGTTTTAATATGCTAATCAGAGAAAAGTTCATTTTGTAAATATTTGTAAATACTTCTAAAATTATTTTTCCACTAACCCTTGTAGTTTTAAATACTAACCTTTGATTTTGTATAGCTATTGGGGTTTTGGGATTTTTTGTATATATTGGGTTCTTGGCTCTCAATTTCTCATTTTTGCAGGTGGCAAAGACCAAAATATCAAGGACAAAACTGAGAGAAGATGAGGGTTTCTTCATAAATTATTTTGCAGGGATATTTCAGCCTAAGGATCAAGTAGATTCGACTTTGTGAAGAAATTTGAACTCACAAACCCTAGATGTTTAGGGTTTTTGAGCTCATTTTTGTAGGTGGATTATTTTGAAGAAGAATGCCTGCAATAGTATCGTTAGAAGCAAATGAAATTATTGGAGATCTTACGAATAATCAGGACTTACCAATAGTAGAGATTTTACAATTTCTTCTTTCATGTTTTTGAATGTTGTTTTGTTGGTTTCATCCCATTTAAATTTGACTTCTTTCTTTATACATCTGTTGATAGGTTTGGTAACTTCAACAAAATTGGGAAGGAATCTATAGATGAAGTTGGTCTTGTTGAACTATGATTGCAATGCTTTCTGATTGTGGGGTGGATCAATTTCCATAATTCCTTATATTCTCTTTGTATCCATCTTCAAACCTTCATTTGAAGCAATGTGACTAAGGACCTTGTCTTTAGTGGCACCTGAAAATGTCTTCTTTGGATTTAATGAATAATCCATGGTTCTTTGAAATATAGCACCTATTTTGATTAACCCAAATGGCATCCTCAAATATTCATACGTACCCCAAAGTGTATTTAAAGTTGTCTTGTGTTTATCATTATCGTTTACCAACACCTGATTGTAGCTTCAAAAAACATCTAGGAAAGATAATATATATAATCCTATAATCCTTTGTAAGAGAAGCTTCATATTATGAAGTGGATAATTGTCTTTGATTTAAGAGACATTGAGGTCTTGAAATCCATTCATAATCTTAGTTCACTTGGTTGCTTTTGGACAACCATGTTGAATACCTTGTAGGAGCAATAATCCTTGCATCAAGTAACTTTTTCAATTCCTTTTGCACAAGAGGAGCCAACTTCAGATTTATTTGTTTGAGCTTTTTATGGAAAAGGTTGGGGTCTTCCTTCAATGGGATTGAATACTGAATTACATTTCCCTTGTGAGTCTTGAGATCTTCATATGAGCTATCCAAGACATACCTGTACTCAGTTACAAGATCTTGAAATGATTTTCTTTCTATATCTGTAGTTCTCAACTTGATATTCACAATATTTACATTCAGCTATGATCCAATGTTAACATCAACATACTCTTTGGGATTAACCATCTCAATTCTTCTTCTTCTGTGTATCATCTTTGAAGACTTTCCAGCGGACATGATTGTCACAGATTGATGGACTACAGAGGATTTTTTTTTCCACCTTCCATCAATTTTCGACATGGTTGAAGCAAACACTGCCAATGTATCATCTTTCTCATTTGACAAGATTGGTTCGGTTTCCAAGGCCAACACCTCAACTTATTTCATGACATCCAAAATTGCTTTTCGATATGTTTTCAAGTTTTCATTCTTACGTGCATATAATCCTTTTACTTGGCAAATAATAATGTCAGAATCTACGATAATCTTTAAAATCTTAATAACATATACTTTTACTAACATTAACCGAAGTAAAAGTGATTCATATTCTGCAATATTGTTAGTTGGTTCAAATTCCAAATGATAATAATAATAGAAAAGATGACCCAGGTGAACTGAATACAATACCTGCACCATTACTTGTATTAGAACTTGATCCATCACAATTCATTTTTCATATGTGGTGAAGGCCTTTTTGAGGAGATTCCTGTATGGTGAGTACTATGTATAAACAAAAACCATCTCTGTAGTTTACCATTTCGTTTTTGGGTTTCCATGGGTCTTCCACATCGTTCCTCCTCATTTGTTCCTTGTATACATTTTCAAAATTTCCACGCAGGGTAGGAATGGTATGATAAGATAAATCCATTTGGATGCATCCTCCTAGGCTAGCTACCCATTTTTGAGATAAAAGAATTCCCCAAGCTGGGGGAGTGTCGATGACTAATATGTCCATGCTCAAGAATATGTTGGGTGGGCTACTAGGTGGAATTGAAGATCCTTGATTAAGCCACACTTTGACCTCTCACGAATCCATGGAACATATGTTCTAGTAAGTTCTGGAAGGAACCAAACCCATTTTGTGCATTACTTCAAGTGTCATTATATTCATTGAGGCACTTGAATCCAATAGACAATTGTGCAATATCTTGTCTGTCACTATAAATGAGGTGAAGAATGGTTGATGCTTTGGGTTCTTTAGTCCATCCATGGTCATATTCTATAAAATGATGGGAACATCTTTGTTGTCATTAGTTAGTATTGCTACGCCATCATTCATCCCAAATCCCAATGCTTGGCTAATAAGTTGTTTCTTAATTGAATGGATCCCATCCAACTCAGTCATTGGTAAGGGATTCTTCATATTGTTGATGAAACTTGTTATATTCACCATTATATCAGAAGAACCTAAAGACAATTTTTCCAGATTGTTCTCTACATTGAGATTGGCTGCTTCACTGTCTTTTTCAGAGTAGCTAGAGGCTTTCGTGAACTAGTTGGTGGAGTTTTTCTTTTCCTTAGTTGATACAATGTTTCCTTGAAACCATTCTCTTACATCTGATTTATCTCATGTCTTGAATGCATCTCTCTCCATATAACATGGTCACAATTTTTGAGTCTAATAGATCAACCTATGCATGTAGCACATTTAATCCTTCGCATACCATATTGCAGGTATCAGGGTAACCTTCATTGTTCTCATTGTTTGTTTTCCTTGTATGATTGAAAAAAGCACAAGTTCTCTCATCATGAAAACTTCTACAAAGTTTGCAAAAGGAGGCTGACCCTCCACCATATTGGTTGGTTCAAGAATTGTAGGAGTCCTTTGATTTGGATGGGGCCCTATATAATCCGTTAGTTGGCTAGAACTTGTCCTATTGTTGGTTTCTCTTTTGCTGCACCAACTGGTTTTGAATCATGTTCATTGCTACTTGCATCTTTTCCCAAGGATAGTCATGGGAGGATTTGGAGAAGGCGCTGGAGGAGGAAAATGAGCCTCTGGTTTTGGATCACCCCTAGATCTGGTGGGGGCCAACATGTCTGGTCTTCTTGACTGTACCCAACTCTCATCCATGCTTTCAAATTTTTCTTTAGCTTCTGTCCAATTGTTAGGTTTTGCTTTGTTGAGGAGGAACCATAGGTGTACTTGGAATGCATTCGTATAATACATGAGGATGGAGACATTTATAGGCTTGTGAGTATTAGGGATTTCCTTTGCAATCTTGTCAAGTTTTGCGTTAAATACGTCAATAGTTTCATTTTCTTTCCTTATATTAGTCAAAGAACTTAGTAGCAATATTACATCTTTCTTTTCTACCCATTTATTTAAAAAAGTATCTTGAAAACCATTAAACGTACTAATTTTATTCTTAGACAAACTTAAAAACCATTTTCTAGCTTTTTTCTTGAATGACAAAGCAAAGCATTTAAGCATGACATCAAGATGAAAAACTATTAATCATATGCTCAATAAAAGCATCACAATGGCGTTGGTTGTTAATTGCATGATCACCCAGGAAGGTGGGAATCTTTTCCGATGGTCCAAGAAGATCATGTGGCCGACCTACAATCTTAATAAAATCAAAAGGTCTGAAAGAATATTGCAAACGTGGGGCATCCATTTGATTTAGACTTGTATCAATAAATAACCTTCTAATATAAGGAAAATATTGAAAACTTAATTGTTTTCTTACTTCCCTTGCCTTTTGCTTGTACCTTCTTTAGACAATTTGAGGCTCTAGGATAATAAGAAATTTACCATGGGTGTTTCTTCTTGTAGAGTATTTCTTGTGGAGTTTCTAGATGAGAGTGTTCAAGTTATTAATAATAAAGAATCTCACCAACATACAATACAAAAGAACTTACTAGTGTATGATAGCCATGTTAGGGGAGAATATAATTTTGTTGAAATATAATGTTGTTAAAGTGCCAGGATGATTGATCTTGTTCTTGGAAATGACAACAAAAAATGTTACAACCCAAATTAGCAACCTTTGCAAGGTGTGAGGTAGTTGAGGGTAAGCATACAGGAGATATGCACCCTATCAGATCAGCACGATCTCTCCTCACTTTAATCCAACTCCTAGAAAGCCACGGGGGGTATCCCAATCTACACACTTGAGCAACAAGGTAAAATACTAGTGCCTAGAAACACTTCCTTATGACGAAGGACAAGTGCTACATTTTGATATATGAATAAGTATGACAGAAAATACAAACCAAAACTTGAAAACCCACTCAAATACCACAATAAATGATTACCTCTGATGCTCAAGAGTGAGGGAAAGATACATACATTAAGCTAGATGAATTTCCCTTTATTATAACAGTGTGATTTTAGGAAAGCTTGCTGCTCTCCTATTGTTCTAGATCTGCAAGATATCAGAAAACTTAGAAAATCCTAGATTTGGAGTGTCTACAAGCAACCTTGAAGCATGGAAACACGCTAAAATGAAAGGTCCTTGGGTTCTTTTGCTTGGGTACTGAATTATGAGTGAAATTCAACCCAACAACTAAAAAGTGTGCAAGTAATAAAAAACTATGACAATTTGAACCAAACTTGCATAGAAAAGAGGGCCAATACCCCTAGTGTCCGTATAGAAGTAAAACAATTTCTAGCACTTTGGGTGTCTAAACTCACTTTGAAATTTCAGCAATAAGCACTTGAAACAATTAAAAAATGAAACTAGGGCTTGGGGAAGGTTAGAGGTAACTTTTCTTCACGAAGCCATATATGCCTTAGGGTCCAATCCTTGTGAGACTATTATTGTGATAGAATTCTAGAATTGAGTAGATACCTTACACCTTATAAATAAGAGGACTATTTTCCACTTGGGGCTGTCACTGCTCAAACTAGCAGGGGACCTAAAGGGAAAATGTTAGACCAAGGGCAACAAATGGAGACTTAGCCCACTGTCACCTTAGCTAAGGCTCCCTTCTATTTACGGACTTTCACCAATTGGAGGAGACCTGGTATATTGTGGAGTCACCGATGAAGAATAAATCAATGAATGGATATGAGTGACTCAAATAATCCCTTTCCTAGAAGATCTTGAAGCATGGAGATTTCTTGCTTTCTAAGAAAGGTACAACATATTCTAGGGAATTAAGGGAGGATTTGAGGGTTAGGTTTATGGGATATGACTTTGTGAAGGAGTTTCCCAATCCCTAAACTCCTTATTGAAATTAGTATCCCAGATGGTTCTTGAAGAATTGTCTTTTCAAAGGAACGGGACCAAACGGGACCAAGTGGACCTAGTCTAAGGTAGGAGGAAAGAGTATGGAAAACAATGATGTTCTTACCCTAGACAAGGTGGGGGAAAGGATCAAAGAAATAATTTTCACTTGAAGGTGTTGAATTGATCCTATGAGGCACTACCCTAGGGGATGCTAGGGCAAAGTTTGATCTCAGAGCTAGGGTTTGGCTTTTCTCACAACTCCACTTTCAGAATGGCTTCAAAATTGGAGGAGACATTGAGGAGACACTAGCGCAGAATACCCTAGGATATCAAACTTTTTGGAGGGATAGTTTGTCGGGAAATTGATGCCCTAGGTGACCCAACTTGGCTAGACCTGGAAAAAGGTGAAAAAGATGTGATTTTAAGTGACTACCTCTTGGTAGATTAGTGCCTTAGTCTTGGGAGAATGGAGCCTATGATGAATATGAGTGAGGGCCTTTGGTTCTTGGTTAAGGAGGCCTCAAGATTACTTCGCTAGCCTTGTAGGTCAAAGAGAAGCAATCTTGCAGCTTTTATACTTTGATGTACAAAATATATGGTATCAAGGTCAATTCATTGATAGAATTACCCCCTAGGAGATTTAGTTCACATTACATGGCCCATACATTGAGAGATGATATAATAGAAACAAAATACCACAATTTAAAGTAGTAAATGCATGCACCAATTAGACATAAAATAGCGAAAATCCAAGTCCAATCTATATGACAAAATAAAACAAGAATAACATGAAAAGAATGTACTTACATGTAACATAATATATCCAACCATCCACAATTGACAAAAGAGAAGCTCCAAGATAAGATAGACCAATATCCACACATCCAAATTCATCCATAAAGCTCCAACTCATCCTCTAGAAAAAGTGTGAAATTCTCAAGAGAGAGGAAAGATCCATCCAAAGTGATGATGAGAAAATGAACTAATTTCACTTGTATTTATACACAAATGAGGAATTCAAATTAGCCTCCTTGGCCTACATAAGCCCCAAAAATAAAATAATGTTTTAATAATCTAACTTTGGTGACAATCCCACCAAAATAGCTCACAAATGAAAGAATATGCCTGTTAAGAGGTCAAATGATGAATAATACATGTTATAGGGCCCTCTAATAGGCTTAATGAGTTCCATGGGTGCCATAATGAAGAGGAGAACCTTCAAAAGTGATGGACAAGGGGTTGGCCCCTTGTTCTCCAAATAATAAACCTGTGGTGCTCCCAATAGATGTGGGGGCACAATAATAACCTCTTGGGTCTCCAAATGAGTCTAAGATGCATGTAGATCATCCGCAAGGGCTCCGATGATGGTGTAGGGGATGCCACATCATCCTACAAGTCTTGGGTCAACTACCAAGTGCATGGTACATCTGTGGGGTTGGCTGGGCAAAGGTGAACCAGGGGCATCTTACACGTCCAATGGGAGTATCCCGAGCATCTCTGACAATCCTCGGGGATCCATGGAGTGTTGTCTACTGCTATGGAGGCCCATGGCTCTTAACATACACCCTACATGTGCCAATGTAGCCCTTCAGAGGATTAGGACCTCGTATAAGGAGACCAAACCCAAGATGGAGACCATCTGCAATCCTGCATAAGATCCAATGCATCCCCTAGCCTTGCAATACAAGAAGTCATTAGAAAATCGAGTAAATGAGCTTACCAACCATGGACCACAAGTGGGGACTTCATAATGGCCTGCCCTTCCATAATGGGCTTCGAGATATGCCAATATCTCCTAACTCCAAATGGAGCTAACCAAGTATCCTATTAGGCGGTTTCTACTTTTAAAGGGGATAATATGTTCAAGGTACATCCTTCAAAAGGTGGTGGCATGTGACGGATACGTGAATGAAGTAGGGGATGAGAAGGGGCAACCCTAAGCCACATGCTAGAGT
This sequence comes from Pinus taeda, assembly GCA_000404065.3. Lineage (NCBI taxonomy): Eukaryota > Viridiplantae > Streptophyta > Pinopsida > Pinales > Pinaceae > Pinus > Pinus taeda. The sequence continues at coordinate 232,082 of APFE031199542.1, forward strand.
ACAAGGGTAGCTAATAAAATGGAAGCCCACACTTGGGTTTTATAATGTATAGGAGGGAGCAATTGTGGTACATGAGGTGCTTCAACCTTGATTTTTTCACCCTTCTTTATATGCCTTTTGATTTTTTATGATTTTCTTTGGTTAATTGCTCGGGGCTCAAGGGGTAAGAGCACGCTGCATAAGATGTAGCAATGAATACCCCCTTTTGAGGTAGGGCGGTTCATTTCCCACCAGGGGTTGGAGCAATCATGGGTTCCTATATGATGAAGGAGGCTCATAGAACATGTAGGAACTAGGGTGATGGTCATGATGATGGGGTAGAGCTCATGTATTGGCTTTTGCTCACATGCTAAATGTGTTTGTCTCGGCCATCTTTTGCATTTTGTGGTACATTTTCTTGTTGAATGTGGCCAAATTTGCTCTTGTCTTTCTTTTTAGCTACATCAAACACCGGGGCATCATTCCCGACCTGACCCAAGGTGTGGGCAAGGGGAAGGGATGACTTAACCCTATGTGGACCTAGTGGAGGAATGTGGATTCGGGTGGGAGAAATGATGAACGGGGTAATAATGAGTGGAAAGGGGGTAATATAAATGGATAAGGGAGTGGGAGCACACAACCAAAATTGGGGTTTTCCGTGAAATACCATCCCTAAAGCGAAATGGTCAGTGAAGGAGATCCCATGAGACTAGAATCCAAGGTCAATATCCAAAAAGGGGTCTAGGGGACAAGAGCACAGGCCTAACCCATTTTTTCCGCCGAATCCCCCCATTAATCCATGCCCAAAAGTGTCCATGATAAGCAATCTACAATAATACTCAATTGCTAAATGACAAGGCATACCTTTAGGTTCGGGAGGCCCACCTTCAAACATACGATCATGGCTGATGGGTGACGGACCACATGGCTAGCTTAGGTGGCGGAGAAATGGCACAATGAGCTCGCTAGTGGTTGCCCGCTGAGGACCATCATGGATAAAAAAAAATCTGCTAGGGATATCACCCACCAAATGGTGGGTAACATCTGGCTCCAACTAGCACGTGATCTCTCGAAGAAGTGGGCGAAGCTACTCTAACGGGAGTTCATGAGAACTCCAACAATCTCTTGGTTACCGAAGACCTATCACCTCCACAAAATAATAGATGGAAAAACACGAGGCAACATGATTTGACAACATCTCATGTGAGCACATGCTATATGTTAGGCCATAAAATCGACAAAAAATAAAGTATGCAAATATGCATCTATCTACCATGAGAAATACCATACGACATTAATTCTAATGCAAAAAATGACCATGCAATGCATCCTACCCTAACATGCATATGACGAAGGTATTATTAAGCGTAACCATAAATCTAGTGCAACCAACATATTATCAAGTAAATATAAATATGACTGATTATATTATTACTTATGCAACAAATCTCAAAGTGAATGCAAACCCAAACACATGGAAATAATGATGGAACAAAGTGGGGCAATAGGGAAGGCTCCAAGCCACATGCCATCGTACAAGGGTAGCTATAATGAGGGAAGTCCAGAAATGGGTGTATAGATGTAGGAGGGAGCAATCGTGGTACATGAGTTACCCGACCTTTGTTTTTCCACCTTTATTCGTATGCCTTTTGGCTTTTATTAATTTTTCTTTTTATCACTGCTCGGGGCTCTAGAGAATGAGTGCATGATGTGAATGATTTAGCTGTGAATACCCTTTTAAGGTTGGGCAGTTCATCGCCCACCAAGGGTTGGCACAATTATGGGTTCCATCATGAAACAGGTGGCTCATATAGGGGCCCTAGGAACCAGGGTGATGGCCATGATGATAAGGGGTAGAGCTCATGCTTGGCTTTTGCCCACGCGCTAAATTTTTATGTCTTGACCATCTTTTGCATTTTATGGTATATTTCTCGTTGAGAGTGGCCAAATTATGCTTTTTACTTTCTTTTTAGCTACATCAACCTTTGGGTCATCGTTCCTGACCTGACCCAAAGTGTGGACAATGGGAGGGGGGAGGTTAACTCCTTGTGGACCCAATAGACAAATGTGGACCTAAATGGAAAATATATGGAAAGGGGTTATATTGAGAGGAGGGAGTGATGTATGTGGTGTCAAGAAGCAGGACAATGTAACAAAAATCAGGGTTTCCCATGGAGTGCCACTCCTAAAGCTAGTAGCCAATGGAGGAGATCCCACAGGACTAGGATACATGACTAACTACCAAGTTGGACAAGGGGACAAGAGTACAAACCAATCCCATTCTTTCCGCTGACCCCCCTGTTGATTTCTAGTAGCATTGGATGTGCTCTAAGTCTCAAATTTTGCAGAGAGGCTTAGACATTAGTATTCCACCCAAAAATCGTTTTGGGAAATTCCACCCGGAGACATTTTTATTAAAATAATTAATTATTTTTAATGGGACCCTAAGTCTAAACTTGGGAAATTAAAATAATTAATGGGTGTTGATCTAAACTGTGGGTGTAACTTCTAGAAGAAGACGAAGATAGAGTCCAAATGATCTAAGCCATTGGTTAGAATCTAATCTCGGTCATTGGTTCTCAACTGGAAGATTAGAAGGACATTGAGGGGCATTTGGAAACAAACTAGAGGTATATACTTAGTTACCCGAGTAAGTTCGATTTTTTCATTGGTTGAAGTTTGGCAAGAGAAAATAGAATCAAAGGGAGAGTTGCAAGTGAGAGGAGAGAGAGAGGGGGTATCAACATCAGCGTGAAGGTCAGTAGCAGAAGACACAGAGCAGAAGGAGGACAGTGCAGAGGCTGTGACATAGAGGACATCGCAAAGGTAGTGTGATGCTGGGATAGCATAGTTCTCATGTAGGGGTTGACGCAGTGAGACACAGAGGGGGTAGCAGGTCCTCTCTTGGATCATAAACTTGTCAACAAGTGCCTGTTAAAATTCTCACAGAAAATCCTCTTCTATTCTGTTGGTTGTATCTTGTACATGATATTTTTGCTGAAGAATAATAAAGAAACCCTCATTTGCTGCACTGGTTTTCCCGCATTGGGTTTTTCCGGGGGCATTGTGAATGCTGCAGTTGTATTTACTTTGATATTTACCGTAGAACACAATAAATAACTTGTATGGTTTAACAAGTAGGATAAGTAATATTAGTTGCTGCAGTAGGGATTCTAGGTTCAGGAATTTTCACATGGTATCAGAGTTGTAGGGGAAGCAAGAAGAATAGATTCGAAAGACCCAACGTTGAAGGAAGAAGGGAATTTGAAATTCCTGAAGAGGAAGCAATTCTAATCCCCAAAGGGTTTGCGTAGTTCAAGCCGAAGGGCTAGATTTTCGAGGGAAATTTCTCTCTAAGTGAGTCGACAGAGAGGTAAGATTTCTAGCTGGAGATTTGTTAGTGGCAAAGGGAGCAACGCAATAGAAGCTTTAGCGAAGAGGTTTTCTGGTGGGACATAGTTTTCTGCAAGAAGTTACAAGGGCAGGATAGTGTCAGAGATCGTTAGAAAAATAGCACAAAGATGGAAACTCAAGATGTGTCCGAATTATCTTCTAGATTATAAGAAGAATTCACATGCTTAGCAAGTTTGGTACATTGATAGCAAGGATTCAACCCATATGACTAGAGTGCGAGAATATTTCTCGAGCTATAAAGTAGAACAAATGGACTTCTAGATTACTATAGGAAACATAAAGTGTACTCCAGTAGGGAGAGGTACCATAGCATTTCAGATGGATGCAAGAACCAGCGTCTGAGCCACCAATGTTCTGCCCGAGTTAGGAATGAATGTGATTTCAGTGTCCCAGTTACAGGACAAGGGATACGATATATACTTCATTGGAAAGAAAGTATATGTCAAAGATCCAAGATGGAAGAAGAAGAGACAAATTGGAGCTCAAAGCAACAGACTGTATATGTTGTAGCTCGAGTCTCCAATGGCACTAATAGGCAACAATCATAATGGTGAAAAGGAACTGAATGAATTGTGGCACAAGTGAATGGGACACTTACACCATGGAGCACTGAGGATGCTCATAGAGACTGTTATAGGAGTTCCAGTCCTTAGTACTAAGCATGATGATTTATGTAGAGGATGCGTACTCGGGAAGTATGCTAAAGCAACTTCTCCAAAAGAAACAATTGAGCAAAATGTGTATTGGGATTGATACACTTAGATATCTGTGGTGCAATGTCCACGATAGCTCTTAGTGGTGGTGAATACTTCGTCACCTTTATTGATGATCACTCTAGAAAAACTTGGAGCTATTTATTAAAGACCAAGGATGAGGTCTTTGATCAATTTAGAGAGTTTAAGGCTCTCGTTGAAAACATGACAGGGAATAAGATAAAGGTATTGCATTCAGATAATGATGGAGAATATACGGACAAAGAATTCATAGATTTCTATGCAAAGGAGGGCATCAAAAGAGAATAGACAACTCCATATAATCCGAAGCAGAATGGAGTAGTAGAGTGGAAAAATAGAACTATTGTTGGGGCAACAAAAGCTATGTTGTATGATCAGGACTTGCCTAGATTCTTGTGCACAGAAGCTTGCAACATAGTGGTATATATCTAGAATAGAACTCCTCACAAAGCGTTGGGGAAGAGAACTCCTGAAGGTGTCTTCACTGGGAAGAAGTCGAAAGTAAGTCATCCCAGGATATTCAAAAGCGTGGCATATTGTCACATTCCAAACGAAAAACGCAGTAAATTGGATCAAATTGCAGAAAAGGGGTACCTCGTAGGATATAACGAGACCTCAAAGGCATACAAAATCTATGTTCTTAGCAGCAAGAAGATTGTAGTGAGACAGGGTGCGAAGTTCTTGGAGGATAGAGATTTAAGGAAACCTCGGGAGATGCCAGCAAAAGATCAGTCAGTAGATGTTCCATTAATCCAGCAACAACAGGGGCGGCAAGGAGGATAGGCAAGAGGATAGACACTTGGATCGAGTACGGTGACCGGTACAAGCATTTCCTCAGAAGAAGGAAATCCAGATAGTTCTCAGCAGATGGAATGACAGGACCAGGAGGAGGAGTTGATTGAGCCCCCCACCACCAGTGGTAAAACCAACAGGGAAGTACAACAGACGCTGAGGTATGCAGAGGAGTTTGTTGGAGCTCCTAGAACTGAGAAGAGGCAATGTAGACAGCCTGATAGATACCATGCCTTGGTAACACAGGTTGAAGAACCCTCTAGATTTTAGGAAGTCGTTCAATACCAAGTGTGGGTGGATGCCATGGTAGAAGAGTGTAGTTCTATCATGACGAATGATGTTTGGGAAGTAGTACCTAGACTAATGGATAGATCAGTTTTAGGATCAAGGTGGATCTACAAGATCAAGTATGCTACAAATGGCAGTATAGAGAACTACAAGGCTAGATTCGTGGAAAAGGGTACGCACAGAAAGAAGGAATCGACTATGAAGAGACCTTCGCCCCAGTAGCCTGATATACCTCTATTAGATTTGTTATATCCCTAGTAGCTCAAATGGGATGAGAGATTCACCAGATGGATGTCAAGACAACATTTCTGATAGAAGAAGAGGTGTATATAGAACAACCTGAAGGCTTCGAAACACATGACAAGAGAACTCATGTGTGCAGATTAAAGAAATCCCTCTATGGGCTCAAGCAGGCACCCAGAGTTTGGTATGGTCGGATTGATAGTTACTTGCAGCAGTTGGGATTCGTCAAGTGTGATGTTGATCCTAATCTCTACTATTTAATGGTAGAGAATGAGCCACTTATTTTGGTATTATGTGGGGATGACTTGTTTTTAACAGAGTCATCTAGGCTCATATAGGTCTGCAAGAAGAATCTTGAAGCAGAATTCGACATGAAGGATATGGGGTCGATGCATTATTTTATAGGGTTGGAAGTTTTGCAGAAGAATGGGTAGATGTTCCTTAGGCAAGGAAGATATGCTACAGAAATTTTGAAGAGATTCAGGATGTAGGATTGTCGGCCCATGGCTACTCCCATGATCACCAACTAGAAGAAAATAGATGCATCAGGAGACAAGGTGGTGGACCCCACCTTGTACAGATAACTCATTCGGTCGCTCATGTTTTTGGTCAACACTAGGCCAGACATTTGTTACGTTTTCAACACCCTTAGTCAGTTCATGGTGGAACTGAAAAGGGTGCAGTGGGCAGTAGCTAAGCACATTCTAAGTTATGTGCGTGGAACAGTCGGATATGGGTTGAAATACTCCTTAGGGGAAGACATTAATTGAATGGATTCACAGATGCAGATTGGGTAGGTAGTTCAGTAGACCGGAAAAGTACCTCTGGGTACTGCCTCAGTGTTGGATCAGGAATGATCTCTTGGTACAGTGGGAAGCAGAAGTCGGTAGCTTTGAGCTCAGCAGAAGCTGAATATATGGTAGCCAACATAGCTATGTGCGAAGCTATATGGCTTAGAAAACTGCTTGTGAGTTTATTCAGAAAAAGGATGGAAGTGATCAGGATTTACTGCGATAATCAGAGTTCTATAAAACTCTCTGAGAATCCAGTATTTCATGATTGGTCGAAACACATTGATATCAGATGTCACTTTATCAGAGACTGTGTTCAGTGTGGGGCAGCACAACTGTAGTATATTCCTTCAGGAGATCAAGTAGAAAATGTACTCAGAAAGGCTCTGGGAAGAGCTAAGTTCATTCAGTTCAGAGAGCATATGGGTATGGTAGAGAATCTGTATCAGTAAACATGTAATTTCTTAGTTACAGTGGCAGGGAATGTGAGAGATTTGTAGTACAAATGTAATGCTAGCAGTGGCAGGGTCAGCAGCGGTATAGATGCAACATTTGCACAGTAGTTGGTGCGCAGTGATGTCAGAGATTAGCAACGTAGAGGGAGATGTTACAGAACAGAGTGATGCTTTGGCAGGTCACATTGCTAGAGCACTTTCCTCGCTCAGAGGGAGTGTTCATTTATGGTAGCATCAGATGTGCTCTAAGTCTCAAATTTTGCAGGGAGGCTCAGACATTTGTATTCCACAATACCTAGAGATCATTTTGGGAGATTCCACTTGGAGATAGTTTTATTAAAATAAATAATTATTTTTAATGGAACCCTAAGTCTAAACTTAAATTGGGTATTAATCTAAACATATGAAATTAAAATAATTAATGGGTATTAATCTAAACTGTGGGTGTAACTTCTAGAAGAAGATGAAGATCGAGTCCAAATGATCTGAGCCATTGATTAGAATGTTTATTTGGGGTAGCATCGGATGTGCTTTCACCTCTAAACTTGGTGGAGAGGCTAAGGAACATGAGATCTCCAATACCCAGAAATGGTTTGGGCAGATTCTAAACAGTTTAGAAGATATTAAAATAATTAATATTTTAATTGAGTCCCTAAGTCTAAACTTAGGGAAAATAAAATATTAATGTGTATTAATATAAAACTGTGTTAGAATTTTCCAAAAGTCATGGATCAAGCTAGAATTAATCTTAGTCGTTGATTAGGGACTTAATCTCGGCCATTGAATTATCAACAAGAAAAGTATAAAAGGAGGCTTGAAGGTCACTTGGAGAACACATCGACATGATCAAGATTTCAATTTTCTAGGTCAAGGTTTGCTAAGTCGAAAGAGTGATCAGAGTTGCAGCTGAGGGGCAATGAATACAAAAGCAGAGAGGTAGAGAGTACCGGGAGAATCAGCGCAGAAGCCGGGAGAGATGGATGCAGAGCCAGCTAGAGGCCAGAGAGAGCCAGCTAGGGCCCACGTAGAGGCAGCCAGGAGCTGTGCAGTGCCTTAGAAAGCCAGTGTGGGTGACGCAAAGGCTCTAGAGGCTGACACAGTGCCTCCACAGGTTGACGCAGGGGTTATTGGGTTGACGCCAGGCCAGAAAGGGTTGACGTAGTCGCTAGAGGCTGACGCTGGGGTTTTCATGGGGCAGATTGGAGTTGGGAGCTGTCGGAGTGTTTATCTGGGGTTTCAACCAGAATATTTGTCTTTGAAGGAGAGCTACTACTGTCGAGATTATTCTCTGTTGGGTGAGTCGGCTTTGGCACCCAGATTGTATTCTGAAACTGCTTAATAATTAAAACCCTCGGATAGTTGCACCGGTTTTCTCGCATTGGGATTTTCCACGGACATTGGTCCAAAAACAATGGTGTCACTTGCGTGCTTGTTTTTGTTTCCTTTAGTTGATGATCTGTAATGTGTTGAGCATGTACTTGTATCTATTTTCAATATTTACATGGTAAATAACTTGTTAATTAATCAGAACAAGTAGGTAGAAATAAATCAGAAAAGTACATGAAGGGTTTCTAACATTTAGACTTAGAAATTCCAACACGGTATCAGAGCATGGTTGCAAATCACAGGAAAACTGAAGGCATCAGCCGAGCAGAGCATTTGCAACAGATTTAGCTATCCCGAGTGACAAAGCTGATCCTTGCCGAAGGCGACAGAGGAAGGAGTGACGCAGAGGGACTGCGTCATTAGTCTGGGCCAGAGAGAGACCAATGCAGAGGCTGAGAGAGGCAGAATCAGGCTCACGCAGAGCCACACAAAGGTTAGGAGGGCTGACACAGTTGGCTGAGGGACCTAATTTGTCGGTGTTGGGATTGCGCAGAGCCAAGTGGCTCAATTCTTTAGTTGATGGGGTATAGGAGGCTGTGGGTAATTTGTGGAGATAAGCTAGTGGGGTACTGTGGTTAGAACAATACCTAATAGGGCAAGACCAAGGGGGGAGGGAGTTGCTTCTGAGGTAGATTTTTAGCCAAGGAATCTGGATCAATGGTGTAGTTGCACAGATGATCAAAGTGGGGCAACTTGACATTGGCAGAGGGATTTCCAGAAGGGAAATCGACACTCAAAGGGAGTTGAACAGAATACTTCCAGACAGGAAGTTGAGAGATTCAACAAGAGTCAAACAGAGGACTTCGAGGAGGGAAGTAGAGAGACTCGGAGTAGTCGGAAGAAGAGCAACGAGATGGCTATGAGTGCGCTGAGAGATCAAGTTAGGTTGGACGGAGCGTCCAACTTTGTGGTCTGGAAGGCTAGGATCTTGTCCATTTTAGATAGACATTGCCTCAAGGGCTTTATCTCGAGAGTGATAGCTATCCTAGTTGACCTGGTAGCTAACAAAAGGTATGAGGAGGCAATGGCTAAGGCTAAGTGCATCATCCTTGATGGGGTCAAGGATCATGTGATACCACATATTGCTGAGAAGGAAACGACAAAGGAGATGTGAGATGCCTTGAAGAAATTGTACCAGCATACTTATGTGCAGAGAAGGATGCTACTAGAAAATCAGTTGCGGTCATACTGGATGCAGAAGGGAGAACAGATCGACACCTTCCTTGGTCGATTGAAGGAGATCCGGGATCAACTGACTTACATAGGGGCCACGTTGGATCAAGAATTGATGGTGAGAACATCCCTGAACGTAGTCTCTGAAGAATGGGAGGTGTTTGTCCAGAGCATACTAGGCAAGGCGACCCTTCCAGATTGGGAGGAAATGTGGGCGGCTCTTTGCCAAGAAGAGATGAGAAGGCTGAGCAAGGCGGGAAGCAGTGGCAAGGGGATCAGAATCAAGGAGGAAGAAGAGGATTCTACCCTAGCATCTGAGGGAAAGCAGGGGAAATTTGCATTCCCCCTTAAAATATTTTGTTTTCATTCTTTCCAAATATTACATAATATTATAATAATTGGGTTTATGCATGGAGTTGGGTTACACTTTTTGGCAAATCGAGGGTGCATTTTTGTGAAAAAAAGGAGCTCAATCAAGTTTCTTAAGGGCATAGAGATAGTTCGATCGAGCATTTAAACAAACCCTTATCGAGCTCTTGTGTAACCAGAGTTAACTCAGGAGCTCGATTGATTCACTATTTGTCATTAAAAGTTGCCCCTGCACTCTGCACAAGTCATTTTGCAAACCACGAGGTAGAAAACGACTCGACTGAGAAGTTTGGGAGATGAAGGAGCTCGATCTAGTTGCACATCGACCCCACCAATGTCCATGAAGATCAAACCAACCACTATCTAGAGGCCAAGGTAGGTTTCTATTATTTCTTCTCTATTTGAATTATTTTTTCTTGCAAAAAAAAATAATTTGAAGTGAAAATTCACCATACAAAACAAAAACCATGAAAACCACCAAAAAAACCCTTGAAAACCACAAAAAAGCGAGATAATTTAGATTTTTTTTTTCATTGTATAAGTTTTCAATAATCGCAATGGTAGCATGTTTATTATGATTTTTTTGCTAATTTTGAATGGTAAAAAATTATTGTCTAATTATTTTATGTTTTGAAGCTTTTTATTAGGAACTTAGTGAAATAAATTTTCAAAATATTTTGATTTTTTTATTTAAAATGCATTTTTAAAATTTGAATAAAATCTGATAAAAAAATTCCAAAACATAAAACAACCAAACTATAAACCAATAATAAGCATATTTATGAGCTTAAGATTGACATAAAAGAAATATAGTTGCTCATGCGGTAAACTTTTATTCTATTAAATAAGAAATTTTAATTTCATTTTCTTAATTTTAAATTATAAATTAATTTATATTTTAAATATTTTTTAATCATAAATATAGTACAATTAATAATAAAAAAATGTGCCTAAAATAAAATATTGATGTAAATTAATATATATATATATATATATATATATATATATATATATATATATATATATATATATATAATATATATATAACATATTATAACTATATTTATAATTATATTATACACTAGAATAACAAAACTACATATATTCAACTATTATAACTATAATATCACATAACTATATATAACATAACATGGTTCTATAATTATAATTTGGCATTCATATTATATAATATATAATAATTATAGTGCATTCATATTATATATATATATAGTGTTCAAGTTTCAACAATGCATCATTGATATATACATTAAATCCACGATGAAAAGAGCATTCAAAGTAAATAAAAACATTTTTTACTTTTTCTAATTTGTACCATATTGTTTCATTATGTAGTGTGTTGTCCCTGAAACATTGTCTTCATGTGCTTGGACTTTGTATATGTCATGTGTCAAAGACAAACATTATAAGAAAGTTTAATAGAGTATTTGGTTGATATGGAATTTTATTAGTTTTTCAAATAGGTTTATTTCAATTCTTTACATATATATTTACATATTTATGCTCAATGAATAAAATGCATTATTTAGAAATGGTAAAAAGCATAAAGGTAGATTTGATCACTTCCTTCAATTGTGTTTACGTAGAACTCAATATTTTAGTTGATAAATTATCAAAAAAATGACTGTAAAGTTTAGGATTTTATGCTAGATTATTCTACTTGAGTTTATAAATGGTTTTTTTGTCAACATTCTTTCTAAGTTAACATTTTTTCATGGATTAGTTTATATGTATTATATGTAATAGTTTAGTCAACATGTTTTTTGGATTAGCTTATATGTATTATATGTAATATGCAGATCCATCTCCTATACGCCCCCCAACCGTAGGCCATTGGAGTGTGGAGGGATCTGCTATACATGGTCAGGCTTGTGATAGATCACACAACCCAACCAAAGTGTGTGTTCCCCTTGTAAATCTTGGCTTCTACACCATTTGAAGTGTTAGAGGAAGTGTTTTTATCTCTGTTGACAATCATGTTACAGATAGTGGACCATATTCCCCTGCTGCAGGTGCATTTTTAAATCCTCTTTAAACTTTGTGTATATGTCTTGAATTTATCTTTAATTTTTAAATCATCTTCAATCGATGTGTTTGAATTTAATATATATGTTATTATGCTTCTAGTTTGTTATATATATGTTAAATTATGTTTGTGATTTGTAGACTGTCAGCAGGGCGAAGTTGAGGATCAGAATGTAGCGTCAATCCCTCTGTGGGACGATGCTACAACTAGTATCACACTAGAGGATGTTAAGGTCCAACATACATGAATCACATGACATTTGGGTAACATATTTGTTAGTTCGCCTACTAGGCATAGTTTGTCTTTGATGTTGGGTAGCATCGTTAGGTTGATCAAGACATACTAAAGGGAAGGCCCACAAATCTGCCTCCTACATTCCATACAAAGGATTAGGAGGAAGGAGTTTAGAGGCCCACATACTTGGGAAGCAGTGAGATGCCACTAAGGGCATACAACGAGGTTTGATTCCAATAAGATATTTTAAGAATGTTTATGCAACCCATTTTGTTTATGATCGATTCATTGGAGCTTGGGTTCAGTTCCCCCACCATGACCATGCCCCTCTTTACTTTGCAAAGCATATGTATATAGATTTCATGCTACATATGGAGATGAATTAGACCAACATCGGATTTGACTTTTATGGACCCGTCTTGTGACATATCTATGACTGTGATGGGGCTCGTAGGGAGCGTGGGCATGTATCACCACCTTCGAGATTGTTTCCACTACCAGAGCATGGTATTTCCTACAAAGCTAGAGGAGTCGTCGCATCTCGGTGTTGAGACTAGGCATACTGTTTCATATATCATGTAGACGACATTGGCCCCTGCGCATGTCGTGTTACGTGGAGAGATGGGCAGACCACCATTGTTGCCTCTGACTCGCTAGTTCCATTATATGATGATTCAAATCTTCAAGTCTAACCATCGACTAGCTTTTTTCATATGCATGTTTGTGTCATGATGCCATCCGTGATACTTGGAGGGTGCACGACCCATGTGACACAGACTAGGCACATATATACAAAACAATTGACTCTTATTGTCAAATTATACATAATTATTTATATTAATTTAGTTTGGGTTAAATTTCATTTATATTAATAAGTTCATGATAACATTAAAACACAACCTAGCTACATGGATGAGCTTCTTAGGTCATCTGAGGGGACAATTGATTACCTAGAGTAGTCTTCACCAGTGCTTGTTTCCATGGATTCTCTTCCACCTCCACCTCCACCTCATAACACTCATGTAGAGGAGAGTTACTATGTACAACCACATGGACCCAGAATTGAGGTAAACTTTTTTATTCCTAATATTTCAACATTTTCTTTTTTAAGTTACATGCATGCTAATTAATTCGTGGAGTAATTATAATTTTCCTTTGTCATTGTGTACACATGCTCATATGCAGAGTGTTGTTAATGTCATAGTTATGTGGATGGATGCAAGTCCATCAATGCAAAGGCCCAATATTTGAGCCACGGGCAAGGGAGCACCAAACCCAAATTCATAATACCCCCTACTTACAGGACTTTCATTTGGACTTGAGCGAGGCTAGTAGATTCATATATGTAATTAAATTTGGTTCAAAAATCATTTATTTCCATATATTTTTATTTATTTATTTATTTTGTATAAATAATGATCTAATTATTTCGAATGTGAATGTGTTATATTGCAGTATTGAATTATGGGCAATTAAGGTAAATTTTTTATTCCTAATATTTCAACATTTTCTTTTTTTTTTTAAGTTGCATGCTAATTAATTCGTAGAGTAATTATAATTTTCCTTTTTCATCATGTACACATGACCATATGCAGAGTGTTGTTAATGTCATAGTTATGTGGATGCATGCATGAGATGTTGGGTATAGAGGCATTGATGATGCAAGTCCATCAATGCCCCAATCTTTGAGCCACAGGCAGGGGAGCACCAAACCCAAATTCATAATACCCCCAACCTACAAGACTTTCATTTGGACTCGAGCGAGGTTAGTAGATTCATATTTGTAATTAAATTTGGTTCAAAATCATTTATTTCCACTCTGTTTTTTTTTTCTTTGGTATAAATAACGAACTAATTATTTCGAATTTGAATGTGTTATATTGCAGTATTGAATTATGGACAATTACTTTCTGCAGCGAAACTCACATAGGAATTCTAGTGATACTTAGATTGGATAGTTTGTATATTTTCAAGCCCATTTCATAGGGCACATTCACATGTGATAAAAAAGATTGTATACTTTCATACATGAACAATGTATGGATGTACATGGCCATTATTTCAGTTATGGATGCATATTATTTCAATTTATCAATGTTCATGTAACATTTATAATTTGTATATATTTTCGTATGGACAATTTATTGATACATTCATTATTTTAGTTTATGGATTTGTTAATTATTTTGCTAGATTAAATAAATTTCTATATATTATAACTTTTATTAAAAAAATATAACAAATTTGATTTCTAGTTTCATAGACTAAGAAAATAAATACAATCTTACTATGATGCAAGTCACTTTGATACTTAAAATAACTAAAATATATCATGGTTGAATTGAAAAGCACAAACAAGATTGAAATAAGTTTTAAATTAAATTTTAAAAGATGTTTGGTAAACAACAAATAAGTTTTATTCAATTTTATTTTTTTGGAGGTCATCCACGAGAGCTTAGTCATAACATGATATAAGTACAATCTTATTATGATGCAAGTCACTTTGATACTTAAAATGAACTAAAATATACCATGTATTAATTTAATATTGAGTGTGGAAAGAATTACAAATATGCTTCATATTGGCTTATAGAATGTGCCTTTCAGTGCAATCAACACGTATGTTATTACAATGATTTTTTAAATAAATTATTTAATTTTAAAAATCTGTATATGGAAAATGTTGTAAGCCACCCATATACCATTGCATGGCCAACTCTTTTTAAAGTATACTTTTCAATCAATTTTTTATCTCAAGGTTCAATTAAGAAAATACAAATAGGATTGAAATAAATTTCATTGAATTTTAAAAGATGTCTTGTTGTTAACAAAAAATAAATTTCATTCAATTCTATTTCTTTTGAAGTCATCTACAAGAGCTTAATCATGACACCATATAAGTAAAATTCACTTTGAGACTTAAAATGAACTATATCACGTATCAATGTAATATTGAGCATAGAAAGAATTACAAATATGCTTAATATTTACTTGTAGAAAGTGTCCAATCAACATGTATGTTATTACAATTCAATTTTAAAAATAAATTATTTGAATTCTAAAGTCATCCATATTATAATAAAAAATCTATATATGGAAAGTTTTGTGATCCACCCATATACCATTGCATGGTCAACTTTTTTAAGTATTTCAATTATTTTCTTATCTCAAGGTTCAATTAAAAAACACAAATAGAATTGAAATAAGTTTTATTCAATTGTAAAAGATGTAAAGTCTAAACAACAAATAAGTTTTATTCAATAATATCTCTTTTGAGATTATCTACAAGTGCCTAGTCATAACATGATATAACTCAATCGTATTGGAATTTAATATAGGTCAAAAAACAATATATGATAACCTTTTAGTAATTTTACATAATGTTATTAACTTTCCTAAATTTACTTAGTTATCCAAGTATTTCAATCAATTCCTTATGATTGACACAAGTTTTATTCAATTTTAAAAGATGTCAAGATGTAAACTACATATAAGTTTTATTTTATTTTATTTCTTTTAAGGTTATCTACAAGAGCTTAGTCATAACATGATGTGTGTGTGTGTGTAACGACCCACCTACAATTACAAATAGAATGTGAATATTAGCATGCATATGTAGCTACATCGTATGAATTGCACTAGCATACATGTTAACTAATTATGAAAAATCCAATAAATGAATTGTTGATACACTGAGTAAATACCAAACTCGACATAATATAATGTATATATTAAGATGGGTTACTTACTATGTAAACCACCATTGACATATTATCCAGAATAAAAGTGAATACAAAGTGTCATACAAAATAGAAAGTAACTATAATATTATGAATTATATTAACCAAATAAGAACTATAGCATAATATTATATTAATTATTGTTAATTATTAAGTATAATAATGAAATATATATTTTGTATTAATTACAATATAAGGAAGTTTAAGAAATATAATAAATAAAATTAAAAGGACATCGGACATAAACTTTTGTACAAATTATAACCTTTTAAATAAAGCCAAAGGATTAAACTTGTCGACTAAGCATATCCTTTAAAGGTGAATAACCTATTTAATCAAATTTATCAAATAACATAAGGTTAAAACAAATTGAAGAACATGTTGAGTTACACATAACAAGATACTGAGATGGTGAAAGGGAAGAAAGATCGTGATTCTGAGAGATATAAGGAGGGGTGTGACTTAGAAGGGGTTTGGTCTTTGGAGGAAGTGCAAGGAGGAATTTTGGGAAAATTGACAGAGAGATAATAGGAAATTCTGACGGTGTTACTGATTTGATAGAAGGCATTCTAAGCTCAATTGGTCTCGAAGTTTTGGGCACGAGGCCAGATTACCTCGAAATTGAAGTACTTTGGAGCCGAGTACTGAAGTTGCGCTGGTTTGGCAGGGATGTTTTGGTCATTTTGGTAACGTAGCGGGAGAAAGAGTTGAGACAGAGCAAACAGGTTGGTACTCAATAAAATAAATGATAAATTTTGTATTAAAATTACATATACTGGTATTTTGTGAGCAAAATTATGTTAAACCCTATTAAATTTTGAATTTAGGGCTTCATAGTTATTTTGAAAATTTATTTGTTAAACCTTGTTAAAATTATGAATTTAGGTCCCTTACGGTGTGTGTGTGTGTGTGTGTTGCACTTTTTACAATCTAATATGAAGCATGTGTGTAACTCTTGTGAAAATTTGGAAACCTAAATCCTATTGCAGCAACTGAAAATTATGCTCCTAATTGTTAATTAAATTTAACAATTTATTCATTGTTTCCTACAGTAAATACTGAATAACTCACACAACAACCTAGACAAATAAAATCGCTGAAGAAATAAACGATGGAAGAAATGATATCACACACGCATAAATTTACATAGTTATTTTTGGACTAATGTCCCCGGAAAAGCCCAACTTGGGAAAACTGATGTAGCAGTGGGGGTTTTATTTATTATGTAGCAGTTAAATATAAGTACATCTATGGATGCCCAATTGGAAATTAAAACAACAATAAGATCTGAGTAAAATACTGAAGGGAAATACCCTTCTCCCACAAACAATCTCTGGTTGGACTTTCCCTATCAAAACTCAGCCTCTTGGAGTACTGTGTCAGCCTCTACGTTCCTCTATGTACCTAGATGGATGACTTGCTTTGGATTAGGCTCAGAGGAATTTATTCTATGTATGGAAGTTGAGAAAATCACCTCTCCAGCCCTCTCGGACTCCTTTGAGGCCTCTGGAACTAAGAGAAAAATTTTCTCCTCACCAAATCGATATGCCTGACTGAAGCACTGCACAGTCGCTCAACGTTGTCTCTCTGGGATAATTCGACTCCCTTGATGTTGCCTCCCCGGATATGGAAAATCTTTCCTCCGACTCACTGTCCCTGCCCCTCAATCACTGATTTGATCTTACTAGCTCTCTCTTCAGCAACTGACTGTTGCTACTCTGGAAATCGATTTGCTCATGAAATCGAACTGTTGAAGTGATTTCTCCAAGCCCCATCAACTTCTTCTTATAATCCTCTATTGAGACTTCAATGACCAAGACTAGATCTTAATCAATGGCTAAGATTAACTTGAAGTCGATCTGTGTGAGTTTCTAGAACATTCACACCTTGACTTAATTAATTTTGATTAATTAGTCATATGTCCTAAGTTTAGACTTAGGAAATATTTAAAAACCGACTAATAATCTAATAAAGTTATTTCTAGGTGGAATTTCCAGAAACGATTTCTAGGTTTTGGAGATCTCATGTATTCTAGTCTGTCCACAAAATTTCAAGGCTAGAACACATCTGATGCTACAAAAACTAACACTCCCTCTTAGCGAGGAATGTGTTTTAGTGCTCCACTGCACATCTTGTGCCATCACCCTATTTTTGTGTCATCTCCTGTCACACGGATGATGTCTGGTTGTTTCTACCTACCAACCACTACGCAACTATGATATATGTTGTGTCTATTTTGCTGTTGACCCTGTCATATTGTTGCCAACACTGCATCTGCATTGCAACCCCTCTTCATCTATTGTTTCTGCAACTGCAACTGAAAACATCCTAAATATTGAATCAACTATGATCAATATGATACATCTGTCACCCGAGTCTTTGGCTGTTGCTAGTATCCGTGATGTCATTGAGGCATCTACATCGTTGTTGACTCGAAACTGTGCCACCCACACTGCTCCTCTAAGTACATCTTCCATTGCTTTGAAGTGCCCTGGTATAGCGTGGTGAGAGTCTCCCGCATCTCTCTAGTAGTCCCTTCGCTAGCCATGTGTGAAACAATGTGATCACAAACACCATCAAGGATCAAAATCTTTGCTCACACCATCTCCTTTCTATACTCCTTTAGCTGACATCCAGGGGCACAACTACCACTGCATCTATGTATGTCTTCAGACCAAACTCGTCCAAAAGGAAGGACATCCTTGCCTTCCATATGACATAGTTGGAAGCACCATCAAACCTATCCTGATCTTGAATCCTAGCAATGGCCATCTCAACGAATGTAAAAAATATCCTCTTCCCTTTTGCTTAGTTGTTGCTCAACTATTCACAATCCCTTATGGAGTGAGAAACTCTACACACAACGACCACTACTCTACAAGGGAAATCAAACTTCTTAAGGCTAGAAGTTCCCTGAGGAAAATGTTCCCTTAGTGTGTGCTCTTCTTCCTCCCGGCGCTAGCTCTGCTCTACCAAATTGTTGCAAAACTATTGCGTCCAGCTAGATATCTTCTCTGCGAAAATGCTGGGTTGCTCCCTCTGCCTGTAGAATACCTTGATTTGGAGGGATTGAATTTTTTTGCCTCACACTTAGAAAAAATAGAATCTCCTCAAGAAATTTGGCCTCTTAACCAAGGTGTTTGCGCTACCTCTGGGGTTTTGATCTGCTACCCACATTGAACAAAAGAACTCCCTCTTCCTTTATCACTAAGCTCTTTGCTTGATTAGTTGATTATCTACACTCTGATACCATGTGAAAAATCGGAAATCTAAATCCTATTGTAGAAACTGGAAATTATGCTCCTAATTGTTAATTAAATTTAACAATTTATTTACTGTTTCCTACAGAAAACACAGAATAACTCACATTGCGAGCTACACAAATAAAACTGCGGAAGAAATAAATGTTGGAAGAAATGCTAGCACACTCACATAAATTTACACAGTTATTTTTGGACTAATGTCCTCGGGAAAAAACAACTTGGGAAAACCGGTGCAACAGTGAGGGTTTTCTTTATTATACAACAATGAAATTTGAGTACATCTATGGATTCCCAACTGGAAATCCAAACAACAAGAAAATCTGAGTAAAATACTGAAGGGAATTACCCTTCTCCCATAGGCAATATTTGGTTGGACTTTCCTTATCAAAACTCGACCTCCTGGAGTATTACGGCAGCCTCTACGCTGCTCTGTGTCGCTAGTTGGATGACTTTCTATGGAATGGGTTGAGATGAAGTCGTTATGCCCCTAGAAGCTGAGAAAATCATCTCTTCGAGCCTCTGGGACTCCTTCCCAGCCTTTGGAACTGATAACGATCTTTTCTCCTCACCAAATCGATCTGCCTGATTAAAGCAGTGCACAATCCCTCAACGTTGCCTCTCCGGATAATTCGACTTGATGTTGCCTCCCCAGATCTGAAAAATCTTTCCTCCGACTCACTATCCCTGGCCCTTAATCACTACTTCGATCTCATTGGCTCTCTCCCCGGCCACTGACTGCTGCAACTCTGGAAATCGATCTGCTCATGAAATCGAACTACTAAAGTGATTTCTCCAAGCCCCATCGACTTTTTATAATCCTCTGTTGAGACTTTAACGACCAAAATTAGATCTTAATGAATGACTAGGATTAAGTTGAAGTCAATCCACGTGAGTTTCTAGATAATTCACACCTTGACTTAATTAATTTTGATTAATGAGTCATATTCCCTAACTTTAGACTTAGGAAATATTTAAAAACTGATTAATAATTTAATTAAGTAATTTCTATGCAGAATTTCCAGAAATGATTTATGGGTTTTGAAGATCTCATGTATTCTAGCCTCTCCATAAAATTTCAAGGCTATAACATATTTGATGCTACAAAAACTAATAACTATTTCCATGCTTTATACCAAACTAACACATGGCATTTATTAATTTAACATAAAAATATTTTAATGTTGTTCATAACTTAGATCTAGTTAATTTCCATTTTATGTAAAAAAATATTATATCAACATGGTTAAATTATTAATGGATTAAATTTTAGATATTTCTTGATTCTAAATCTATGGGGTTCACAAAAGGATCATATCCCTAAAAATAAAACCTCATTGAAATTTAGAAAACATTATTTTTACAAAGGCCTTGATCTAAGGTTTCTTAAACCCTAGATTAAGATATTTGAATTTGTAATTCAGGTGCTCAATGGAGTGTTTTAAGCACTCGATCAAGCTTTTGAGGTCCTAAAAACCACAATTTTAGTATCCCTTCAGCGTATTTCTCTATAACACCATTTTGTACCCTAGTGGACTTTGGACATATTTGTCATTAAGTAGTAGAATTGATCATGTTGGATTTGTAAAGGAATTTTCTATCCAATGACATATGATATTTTTCATTTAATTTGAATTTTATATCCAATGACATGATATTTTTCATTTAATTTCTTTTAAACATAATGTTCGATTTTTTTGGATAGTTTCAAAGAAGCTAAATAAAAAATCAATAACATGAAATACACACATAAAATTTGCAAGGACAAACATTTTATTTAATGGAAAACATTATTATTTTTTTTTTTTTTGCAAAAAATATCATTAAGATAACAACATAATCTCCACATTGTCACTGTGAATCAAAATTCACAATGCTTATATGAATTTTGAAAGTTTTAATTAGATAAAAAAGTAAATTTTCAAATTTCATGGCCATATTTAACCCAAAAATATAACCCATTTTCACCCATCCACCCAATTATATGATAGATAAATATAACTTCAATATTATATTATCATAATTACTCATTATATAACAATAAACCTATATAACTTTTCATGATAATACAAAACTATATATATACAATACATATATATATATATATAAACCACAAATCATAATTTTTAATTAAAAAAAATTGTTAACTATTATAAAAAAATAAAAAATAATTGTTATTAAAATTTTTAATAAAAATATTAATTTAATTTAATGATTGTATAACACAATTATACAATAATTTATGTGGATATAAAAGAAAACAGAAATTTCCAAAAAAATATTAATTCAATGATATCTTATATATTTGTTTAAAATTAATTATATGTTTTTAAAATAATTATAAATAATTAAATGTTTTTTAAAGTATAAATATGTTTTTTAATTAATTATATATAATATATATATATATATATATATATATAATTTTTTTTTAAATTATTATTACTTTTCCATATAAATTATAATAAGTATTTTTCTCTTCTCTAGGAAGTACAATTCATTATACGATTACATTATTGTTTTGATGTGTTTTGGTTATTAAATTGAATCAATGTTGTGATTCTATAATTCACTTATTAACTTAATGTAAAGTATCGTTGACTATATTATTATTTTAATTATCGAATTTTGATGATTAAAAAAAAGAGAGAGTAAATAGCAACATTGTTCAGTAGTGATTATAGTTTTTTTTTGGGGTGGATATTCTAGCTATATTGTTATTTTTCTTGTTTTTTATGAACTAATGATTTTGGGGAGAATTTATGTAGGATAGAAATTATCTTAAAATTCTCTATTATTTATAGATTGTTTAACATTTCTATTCATTTATATAAATAGAATCATATTTTTATCTACGATTTAAATGAAAATAATAAAAATGAAAATTCACATAGGACATAAATATAACAATAATATATCACCTATTAACATAAAATACTTTTGCCCTTAGAAGAATTTAAATGATAAGTAAAAAAAAATAATAAAAATGAAAATTCAAGCATGATAAAAACATAACAATAACATATCACTGATTAACATAAAATGCTTTTGTAGTTAAGAGTTGGATAAAGACTTTAAATGATAGGTAAAAGAAAAGTGAAGAGTCACAACTAAATATTAAATAGCAATTAACAATACTAAAATCATAATTAGATTAGATATATTTTAATGATGGCCACGAGACTCAACGGTATAAACGACCCAAACACCACATCAGACAAGACATCACACTCTCAAGTTTCCCTTTAAAATATCCTTTTTGCCGTGAATTTTGATCAAGAAATTCACAGTTTTGTGAAGCCTTGCTTCGTCAAACAACATGCTCAAACTATCCACCTTTAGACCACTTTCAAACTGATTAGAATGTCCTCATAGGCCGGACATTCCATTATGAAGTGTCACTCAGTTTCAACTGCTCCTGTCCTGCAAACGATACAAATTCTTTCTTCCCACTCTTCCTTGGGGATTATCCATCTACTTGTTTCACACTAAGATGGTGAGATCCGGTCCTTAGTTGCGCTGATAAAATTTTGGCCTTACCCTTGATTGGGGCACTCAAATAAGTCTTTTCTTCATGCGATTGTGTTAGGTTGAATTTTTTGACACACATCATTTTTTTCCTGCCAACCTGTTTCTCCCACATGGTAGTCCTAAAATTTTCAAACACCCAATTTTTTTATCTCCTCTTTAGAATTAGGACAATCTTGCCAACTACTTCCCCATTTGCTCATCCATTTGTCATTTTGCTTCCTCCAAGTTGTCTTCCTATGCTTTAGCTCCTCTGTGGCAATCATCTTGGGCCAATGATGTGCCGCCATTCTTTCCACCTTTTTTAGATAACTTAACAAACAGATGATTGTTGAAGCCTCTATTGGGAACATTTCAGCCTCAGTGAGCATGGTCTCATATGGGACAGTTCACTTGACTTTGAGGTTAGTAATGATTAAGTGCTTTTGAATTCTTTCTAGTTGTCTCCACTTGTGATTTGACATGTTGCTCCCTCAAACTTCACATCCATATAAGACAACCGAGGTAACCAACACTCCAAAAAGAGTTTTCTTAGTTCTCTAGTTCCATAATTCTGCTTTCATGAATCTGTTCTAAAGAAAGTAAGAAGCTCTCCAACCCCCTTGGGTCCTTTTACTTATGAATGTCTCCCAACGGAGCGTGTTGGGAAAAACAATTCCTAGGCACTTGTACTCTTCCACTATCTCCACGAGTTTTTCCTCAAATATGAAGCTAACTTGTTGCTTTTTCCCTTTCAAAGAGAAGATCATGACTTTGGTTTTGCTAGTATTTACTTGCATCTCAACCTCATGACAGAGGAGCTTTCAAATGCTCTCTCAACCCGTGGGCTGATTTTGCAATTAAAATAAAATTGTTAGCATATAAAATTAGTTTCACCACATACCCCACTAGTTAAATACCCTCTCTACTAGTGTCGTTTAGCCATTCTTCTAACTTATCAATATATAAACCAAATAAAGTGAAAGAGAAGGAACACCCCTACTTGACAGCAATATCACTACCAAAACTGGCTAAGATACAATGTTATGACAAATAAACCAGAATTACCGCTATAATAAATATAAAGTAAATATTCATATTTAGATAGCCAGAATTACCGCTATAAATCTTCATATCAAGAGATATAGTCTTTCTGCTTGTCGTTTTACTTGAGTTATTGTCAAAACCAATTATCAAATGTTATACGGAAAGTAAAGAGCAAACAAGTGTTGTTAATAATCTATCATGGACCAACTTTGGGAACGTCATAATGTTCACTAAGATTTGCTAAATATTGGTTGAAATCTTCAATTTGTTTTTATTTTTTGGGGGTGAGATTTGGTCGCCAACCTGGCTAGCCTTCTTGCTCATAATGTTTTGTTTTTTTTCCTTAATCCCCAGCTTTTATACCAAGAGCATTGCCTTTCAGCATCAGCTTTCCTCCCGCCATATTTCCATACGCTGACATCCTTAACCGTGATGAGCACTAAATAATTTAAAACCCAACTTCATTTTTTCCCTGCGAACTACTTTAACTATTTAAAAAAGAGTTTGATGAATTACTCTAGTCCGCACTCCCTTGCATGGATGCCAAAATCAGATTCACAGAAAATGACACAAAAAAATTTATGCTAAAATAGAGTGATGTATAGTTTCTGTGGTAAAATAGAATCTCAAGTAGCAGACTCGGCGTGCTGTATAATAAATGTGACCAATGAATCAGGTCAAAATAATGTATATCTTGAAACCGTAATCAGCGTTGCAGGAATTCCTATCAATAACTCATACATAAAAACGCGATTTCTCCCACACGGATGAGATGAATATTTTCATGGTACCTTTTATAATGTAATGGCTCCAGACCTGTCTGACCTGGTCTACTATTCTGCCACGTGCAGCGACTTTAGCCGCCCGATCTAGGCCACTATTTCCACCACGTGGCGCGTCCACAACTGCCCGATCTGGACCACCGATACCCGCCACGTGGTTCCTTCACAACTCTCCGATCTAGTTCACGGATGGTCACCACGTGGCGTCTCCACAACTGCCCGATCTGGTCCACTGATGGTGGCCACATGGCACCTCCACACCAGCACGATTTGGTCCACGGATGGTGGTCACGTGGTGCCTCCACAACCGCCTGATTTGGACAACCTCCACACTAGCGCGATTTGGTCCACGGATGGTGGTCACGTGGTGCCTCCACAACCGCCTGATTTGGACAACCTCCACACTAGCGCGATTTGGTCCACGGATGGTGGTCATGTGGTGCCTCCACAGCGGCCTGATTTGGACAACCTCCACACTAGCACGATTTGGTCCACGGATGGTGGCCACGTGGCACCTCCACACCAGCACGATTTGGTCCACAGATGGTGGTCACGTGGTGCCTCCACAACCGCCTGATTTGGACAACCTCCACACCAACACGATTTGGTCCACGGATGGTGGTCACGTGGTGCCTCCACAACCACCTGATTTGGACAACGGATGGCCGCCACCTGACACTTCCACAACCCCCTGATTTGGACAACGGATGGCCGCCACCTGACACTTCCACAACCCCCTGATCTAATCCACGGATGGTCGCCATGTGGCGCTTCCAGAACCGCCCAATCTGGTCGACAGATGGCCGCCACGTGGCACTTCTCCAACCGCCCGATCTGCACCACGGATGGCCTCCACGTGGTACCTCCACAGCCGCCCTATTTGGGCGATGGATGACCAGCACGTGGCGTCTCCACAGCCACCCGATTTGGTCCACGCATGGCCGCCAAGTGGCGTCTCAACAACCCCCGATTCGATCCATAGATGGCCGCCAAGTGGCGCCTCAACAGCCGCCCGATTTGGTCTACGGATGGCCGCCAAGTGGCGGCTCAACAACCGCCCGATTTGGTGCACGGAGGGCCGCCAAGTGGCGCCTCAACAGCCGCCCGATCTGGTCCATGGATGGCCGCTAAGTGGCGCCTCAACAGCCACTCGATTTGGTCCACGGGTGGCCGCCAAGTGGTGCCTCAACGGCCACCCGATTTGTCCATGGATGGCTGCCAAGTGGCGCCTCAGCGGCCACCCGATTTGGTCCACGGATGGTTGCCAAGTGTTTCTTCCAAGCCGCCCGATTTGGTCTATGGATTGCCGCCAAGTGGCACCTCCACAGTGGTCCGATCTAGTCCATGGATGGCCATCAAGTGGCGCCTCCACAGTGGTCCAATCTAGTCCATGGATGGCCGCCAAGTGGCGCCTCCACAATAGTTCGATCTAGTCCACGGATGGCTGCCAAGTGGCGCCTCCATAGTGGTCCGATCTAGTCCACGGGTGGCCGCCAAGTGGCGCTTGCACAGAAGTCCGATCTGGACGACCGAGGACAACCACGTGGCGCCTCCACAACCGCTCGATCTGGTCCACAGAGGGCTGCCAAGTGGCTCTGCGACAACCCACTGATTTGGAGCATCAATGGCCGCCATGTGACACTTCCACAACCGCCCGATCTGGACCACGGATGACCTCCACGTGGCGCCTCCACAGCAACTCGATCTGGACCACGATGACCCCCACGTGGCGTCTCCACAGCTGCCTGATTTGGTCCACCGATGGCCGCCAAGTGGCGCCTCCGCAGCTGCTCGATTTGGGCCACGGATAGACACCAAGTGGCGTCTCTATAGCCGCCCGATTTGATATACGGATCGCCGCCAAGTGGCGCCTCCACAGTAGTCCGATCTAGTCCACGGATGGCCTCCACGTGGCGCCTCCACAGCGGTACGATCTGTTGCGCGATGGCATCCACGTGGCGCTTCCATAGCGGCCCGATCTGGACCACGGTTCACTGCCAAGTGGCGCCTCCACAGTGACCCGATCTGGCCCACAGATGGCCGCAAAGTGGCGCCTCCACATCCGCTCGATCTAGTCCACGGATGACCCCCAAGTGGCTCCTCCACAACGACCCGATCTGGCCCACGGATGGCCACCAAGTGGTACCTCCACAACCGCCCGATCTGGTCCACAGATGGCTGCCAATTGGCTCTTTGACAGCCGACCGATATGGTGCATGTGGTGGCCGGCACGTGACGCCTCGAAAGCTCTCCGATGTGGCGCAACAGAGCCTCTTATCTGGCGCATGAATGGCCCGCCAACTGGCGCTTCTACAGGCCTCCGATACGGCGCACAGGAAGAGACCATACTTGGTCGATGTTTCGCCAAAAAAATACTCTTATTAGGCCGATAGGCCTTCTTCTGAAACAGTTCACCACGGGCTTTCGTCTACCCATTTACCTCTGTGACGACATCTGTCAAAAATTTGATTTGATCTATGAGTTATGCAACTTCAGTGGTGCCATTATCAGTTGGAGTGGTATTTTCATCCACATCTGCATACAATTGTTAAGCTGAGGCATAAAAATCGCCGATGTGGTTGGAAAGGCAGTTGGTACAGTCGAAGCAGTGGCTTGGTACAAGTTGCTCCAGGTTGTTTTTTTATGTTTCCTTTATTAACTGCCAACATACTTCATTCACAGCAACGAAGGTCACATGAACGAACTTCTCTTAATCGTATTTACAGTATACTTATTCACAGTGCTCTACTGCAATAATTGTGTCTGTTTATGGTCTTGCTGCTCCAATTTACATATTTTTTTTTGCTCCCGGTTGCAAGAATTTACTTTCTTCGTTCCCGGTTGCAAGAATTGCACATTTAAAGGAGAACCCTCTACAGCGTTCCTGCTCCAATTTACATATTTTTTTTTTGGCTCCCTGAGCTTTCTTACAATTCTTCGTTCCTGGTTGCAGGGATTGCACATTTAAAGGAGAAACCTCTACACCGTTCCCGCCTATGAGATACATTCTGTTTATTCCTCTACACCGTTCCCGCCTATGAGATACATTCTGTTTATTTTCTAGATTGTTTGTTGAAAGTTGTACAATTTATCATAGAGGAAATTAATCTTAATTTGAACACATCATATGGTTCTGGTTCTTCAACTGCAAACTGCTTTTCCATTATATGGAAAGTAAGCATATTCATCAACAATTGCTACATACTCATTTTATATAATAGAAGTCACCATAATTTCGTTACAATTGTGTTTTAGGAAGCACATTCCTTTCTGGAAACATTGTTAAGGTTTTTCCTGCCCCATTTCAACCTAAGAGTTGAGTAAACATGTAATTTGTTCGGGTGGATGTGGGTAGTTTTGCTATTGCTCTTATTTGTTGTGTATTCAAGATCTAAGTTGGTTACATACCGGTATCAAAGACACATTTAATTATTTTCCTGGTTTGCAAAATTATATATAGATATCTATTAATGACTCAAGTAATTAATTTTACTATTATTTTCTTATAAAATCCAGGACATGAAAGTGTTTGTCTGGCTGTTTGAGTAAAGAAGTTTCAACTCTAACGTTTTGATTTTAAATTTGAATAATATAT
>APFE031199542.1:278342-343578 GCA_000404065.3 Pinus taeda
ATGTAATATTCAATGAAAAGGTCTTGTATAAGAATCAGTTGCAGGAAAAGAAACAGGAAAAAGAAAACAAAGAATACATAGTTCTTAATGAGATCATTGAAAAAGTAAAGGTGTCTGAAAATAATAATAATCAACAACCACAACAACAATAACCACCAAAACAACAATAGGCACCCCAAACACCTGAAAGTGGTGTTAGAAGATCTACCAAGATAAGTATACCCCCTGAACGATACTCTCCTTCATTATATTATTTATTGTTGACTGATTCTGGTGAACACGAATGTTATGAAGAAGCAATGCAGGTTGAAAGCAGGAAGAAGTGGGAGGTAGCCATGGAAGAAGAGATGGACTCCTTAATGCATAACCAGACTTGGGATTTAGTCAGGTTGCATGCAGGAAAAACTACATTGAAGAATAAATGGGTTTACAGGTTGAAGGAAGAAGATGGAGGAAAACAGAGGTACAAAGCTAGACTTGTGGTGAAGGGGTTTGCACAGAAGAAAGGTATTGATTTGATGAAATATTTTCTCCTGTTGTTAAAATGACTCAATCAGAACTATTTTGAGTCTTGTAAGTATGCTGAAGATGTTGCATCTTGAGCAGTTAGATTAAAACAACCTTCTCCAATGGGGATTTGGAAGTAAGAAGATATAATATGAGCTAGCCACAAGGATATGAGTAAAGGAAGGAGAAACTAGTGTGCATTGAAGAAGAGTTGTATGGCTTAAAACAAGGCTCCAAGCAGTGGTAATCTAAAATTTGACAAGTTTATGTCAAAACAAGGTTATACTAGATGTCACTCTGATCATTGTGTTTATCTGAAAAAGCAAAAATGATGGCAGCTATATTATATTGTTATTGTATGTAGATGACATGCTTGTTGCAGGATCTAACATGCAGGAAATAAATGTGCTCAAAAGAAAATTGGCAAATTCATTTGCAATGAAGGATTTGGGAGCTGCAAAACAGATCCTTGGTATGAGAATAACTAGAGACAGGAAAAATCGTAAATTAACATTGTCTCAGAATGAGTACATACAAAAGGTGTTGAAAAGGTTTAACATGCACAATGCAAAACCAGTTAGTACTCCTTTTGCTAGCCATTTCAAACTTAGCAAGGAAATGTGCCCAAAGACCCAAGAAGACATGGATTATATGTCTAAAGTTCCATATGCATCAGCAGTTGGAAGCTTAATGTATGCAATGTTTTGCACAAGGCATGATATTGCACATGCAGTGGGAGTTGTAAGTAGGTACATGAACAATCTAGGAAAGGAACATTGGATGGCAGTGAAATGGATTCTCAGATATTTGAAAGGTACCACAGATCTAGCATTATGCTTTGGTGGTTCAAACATTTCTCTACAGGGATATGTTGATGCAGATATGGCAGGTGACAGAGATAACAGGAGGAGCACTACAGGATATGTATTCACTGTTGGTGGAACAACTGTCAGTTGGGTTTCAAAAATCCAAAGTGTTGTTGCACTTTCAACAACAGAAGCAGAGTATGTTGCTGCTACAGAGGCTAGTAAAGAAATGATTTGGTTACAAAGGTTTATGGGTGAATTGGGTAAGGAGCATGATAAGGGCACGTTATACAGTGATAGGCAAAGTGCCATTCATCTTGCAAAGAACTCATCATTTCATTCCAGGACTAAACACATACAGCTCAAGTACCATTTCATATGATCAGTGTTGGAAGATGGACAGTTGAAGCTGGAAAAGATACACGCTAGCCAGAATTCTGCAAATATGCTAACAAAAGTTGTAACCAGGGAGAAACTGAGAACATGCTCAGTTTCAATTGGTCTTCAAGGATGACGATGAAGATGAGAAACAACCAGGTCCAAGAGAGGAGTCCTTGTCCAGCAAATGAAGCAGCGATGGAGATGCTACAATCATTCTCCAAGTGGGAGATTGTTGTGTGTGGAGCATGATTGTTCAGAGGTCTTTGTTTCAGCCGGATGTATACCCCAACAAGTTTTGTACACCCCTCCACGCGGGGGGGGACTTGTCCCCCCCGCGGGGGTCCGAGGGGGCCGATCCCCCCTAGCGGGGGGGTCCGGGGGGCCAGCGGTCCCGAAGCTAAAAACATATGTAAATTTGCCTTGTAAAAGTATAGTAATTTCTAGTCAATCTGGGCCATTCATTAGGCGGATGATCTGATGGTAGAACTTATGTTTAGTTTAGGGTTTTTTGCCCTAGAAGACAACCCCTCTCTTTGTATGAGGGCATTGTATTTGAGGCTGTGACATAGATGTGTATTCTGTGTGAGCGAGGAACAAAGAGGTGAGACTGTGAGAGAAGACAGAGGATATTACATCGGATTTGCTGTAGGTTGTGTCTCTTCATTTTGCTGGATAATAGAAAGGAAGGACTGGTTGTTCAGGGTGGACGTAGCCCAAACTGGGTGAACCACGCATATCTGTGTCTCTCTTGTTTTGTGAGTTTTTTCTGTGTTTATATTTATGCAATATTTTATGTGTTCCATTGCTCAGTAATATTTAATTTTCTAACACCAATACCCAACATAGGTTGCATAGACAACAAGTTTTGTAGCCTTAATAATTAGAGATCCTTGAATAGGTAAAAGGAAAAATACCTAACAACCTCTAAAACACAAATAAATCTATTCATAGACTACTCTATACAAGTATAAGAATAGATTTAAGAGACTAGAACTTAAATTTTGCAAAGGATCCATGTTGGTGAAGTGAGCAGGATATAAACCCCTTTTTTATGAATTCAATAATATTAGAGCAGTTGCATCCTTGACAATGGAAATTGCTAAAAATTTGAGCATAACATTGCAAACCTTAGCATGGGTAAACCAAGAAAATAAAAGTTGGAACACTTACGGGCCAACAATGTTGATCTCTAAGAACAGAACCAACACTTCCAGGAGTAGGTCCAAATGTCCAAAAAAATGGTAGCATAGATGGAGAAGAACCTTGAGATATTTGCCAAATTTCTACCATTACTAAAGAGGAAGTTTAATGAACATTGACTCGACTCACTTACCATGGTCATGGAATATTGGGACAAGTAGAGAGTTCAACTTATACATATTGGTTACAAGGTCATCCAAATGGATAGCTTGTAAGAAGATAAGCTCACTCAAATGATGGGATATCTACAATAGGAGTTGGAAAATAAATACTAGACATTGGAAAAGCTAGAAGAAACTATCCAAGAGCAGCATGAAGTAAGTCCTGTAGGTTTTAACCCTGTACAGAAATTACTTGCACACGAATTCTAAAACACAAAAAATAAACAATGCGAGAGAATAACACATAAAACACATATACACAAAGATTTTCCCCTGGATCCCAAAATCGGGACTACTAGCTTGATTTTTCATTATATTCCTTTCAATGTTACAATACATATTTATAGATGCCAAAGCATCCAATACCATGGACTGAAAACCATCGCGTCCAAAACCATGGATCAAAAAACCATAGGTAGGTTTGCCCAACCTAATATAGGGTCAATTTTTTTTTTCCTGGGGTGCTACCCCGGACCCCATAGAGGGGGGCTACCCACCCCCCTCAAACCCCCCTATGACCCCCCCACTGCACAAACAGTGCAATGAAGGGGGGATCTACCCCCCCTCTAACCCCTCGGTTCACTACAAAGGTTAGTCATGGAAAGAATATAATACAACCCAACAAGGCCACCATTCATTGTCATTGCCTTAGCCAACACCATGATGAAAAATCACTTTGGAAATTTCACCTTCTCTAGACTCCTCTCAAGAAAATTTTCGTGATTTTAAGGAGTATATTAAAGGTATTAGTTCCAAACTCCTAAGGCATATGGGGTATGGTGGCCAAGGTCTAGGAAAGAGAACACAAGGAATATTGAGCCCCATTGTAGCTACATCATGGATCAAGCATGAAAGCTTAGGATTTAATGGAAGAGTGGAACAATTCATGACCATGAAGACCATTTTTGTAAAGGCTAAAGACAAGAAAAAGTAAGCCTTCTCATTAGGAGTAGCAGTAATGGCAAGTGAAAATGGAAACCAATTACTACATTTTTCTTCTTGTGGTGGATTGAAGGAGGGAAGTGATGCAATGAGTTAGATATTCAACCTACAACTACACTCACTCAAATAAAGAACCAAAAAAATAATCTAGGGATAAAAGAAGAATAAGACCAAATTTTTTGCCTCAAATAAGACATTCATTATTTTTCATGACTATAAGAAGAGAGCCCATAACACTACTAGTTGTTAGTATGTAGAGGCATGTTGATTATATGCAAAGAAACGCCATATTGAGGCATCTTACTAGGATAAGTAAGCCCTATCTCATAAGATTGGATGTTCCAATAGGAAGAAGAATAAGAATACTTATATAATAGGATATCGAACTTAGAAGCACAAGAAGAGGGGGACTATCTCCAGTAGCCTATAAAATAGTGCTTCAGATAATCCATACCATAGTCCATAATAAGGAATCACAACAAAGTCCCATAATATAGATTCATAAAGTGTTGGCATTGTAGTGTTGGTATTGATGTCAACAGGTTCATGGTCATGGTCATATGTTTCATATGCATGTGTAATCGATTTTTGACTTGGTGTATTATTGGTTGGCATTGATGTATTGACAATGAGATGGCTATGTTGGCATTGATGTCAACCCTTGAGGTCATGAACTTATGTCAACCTCATGATGATGTAGCTTGATGGTAGCATGTTTTTCATGGAGGAGTTGGCATGTGTTGGCATGTACATTGATGGACATGTCATGATGATTATGGATGGTGTTGCTACAGGTAGAGGATGTTGCTACAAATTGATCATATAGTATACATGTGATGATGATGGTTCATGACACACTAGTTGATTTGTCAACTAGGTATTCAATAGGTCTTCATATATATTCCTATGAGGATGACTTGTGGTACTGATGTGATGGCTTGATGATAGTGCTACGGAGGTGTTTTCAAATCTGTCAAAGGTGTTGCAGCTTGTTTAGAGTTTTGATGGATAGTGGAGGACTTGTTGGCACACTTGCCAACCTTGTTTATTAGCCCTTGTAGGTCAACTTGGTAGTGACACTTGGGAGGCATGTTTGATTTACTTGTAGATGTGTCAAAGGCCATGTCAGAGTTCTGGAGGCTAGTACAGATGCTTGAGAAGAGGATATAATTGATGGTAGAGGTTTTGAGCTAAAGGCATGGTGTTTTACCTCATCTTTAGACACACTCGCATGGAGCTAAGCCTATGAAAGAGGCTAGAAGGCTCTAGTCGCTAGAAAAGCAGCCTATGGGAGTGGTTATAGGTCTCAGTCACATGGAGCTAGTGTCATGCATGTGACTAAGGGATTTCACAACATTTTCTCTGCATTCCTCACATTGTTTAGAAGGAAATTAACTTGGAAATTCCTAGAGGCTTCCATAATTATTTGAAAAAGTAGAAAATGGTTTGAAAAGGCCCTCTCATGATGTCAATGCATTTAATGCAATACTAGTGACCTTAGTGGATTGATTTGGTCAGATTTGTCAACCTTTGATCCTAGCCCCAAGCTCAATTTCTCCCTACATGTTTTATATTCTTGATCTTAGAGCTATGTGATGGTTGATTGAGTTAGATGTCAAGTGTATGTGTGGAGAAAATATTGGATAGTGATATTATGCTTCAGACCTTGAGTAGAGCATATATGCTTCAGTTTATGAGTGTTAATGACTAAATAATGTGCAGCATGACACATAATAGATCAGAATTGAATCTGCTAGAGTAGAGATCATTTGGATAAGTTTTGAATGATGTTGGGTAGTGTTTATGTTAATGATTCTCACACTTGTTTTATGCAGGAGTTTCTAATGTATTTTAGATAGCCATAGTGTCTCTTGTTGTTGATTGTATTATGCAACATTATTTTGTTGTGAGGGTCTAATTGTATTCATATTTGATGTGGCCACAATTTTACTTGTTTATATTTTATTTGATGATCTTATCTTGTTTCTAAGTGCATGTATGAAAAGTTGATTTCTTGTTGAGCATAGTGTCTTGGATCCAGTTTGAAAATAGATGAAAGATGTTCTGAATAATGGTGAGGAGCAGTGACTTCATGGAGGTGGAGCAGAGATATCAAAGCTTTAGTGAAAGGAAAAAATTTCCCATCCAATGGCAGTTGGGCGAGGATCAATTGATCATGGTGGATTTCAATATATGGTAGGTAGTAGATCCGTAGGGAATAAAATCTTCTGAGCTAATCAGTAGTATCGAGTCTCCTACTCGATCGATGTTGGCATTTTGTATATGAGGTTGATTCTCCATGCCAATGGGAGTCAACAAGCTATGTAAAACACCAATTGCTTGACATAATAAAAATTCATAGCAGAGAAGCAACAATAAGGGTGGTTTTTCTCCCATAAGAGTTTCCACCAGAAATCTTGTGTCTCATGTGTGATTGATGTGATGTGCATGTTTATTGTTTTTTAGTTTCTTATATTTTTCAGTTATGCTTATGTGATGCACATGTTTAATGATTTGTTGCTAATATGTATGTGATTCAGTAAGTGAAGTTAATAAAATGTAAAAATCGTATATAGATCACACTATTGATTCACCCCCCACCCCCAGTAGTGCTCAAAGGTTTCCAACAATTGGTATCAAGGCAGATCTCTTGGTTGTAGCTTGATCACTGGAGAGTAGATATGGGATTTGTTACTGAAAATTTCAATTTTTTTTAAGAATGGTTTTCCTTATTGCTGCAAATTACAAGGTATGGAGAAAAGATGTAAAATCTCAATTATTATCTTGTGGATCTAACTTTTGGAAAGTAGTATGTGAAGGTTGTGACAAGGATCCAATTGCGACAGGATGCACAAGATAAATGCATAATATACAAGAATCTTCACGATGATGATATGAAGAGGCTAGTAGGTTTGAAATATGCCAAGAAAATGTGGGACAAGCTAGATCTATATTTGGTGATGGTACTAGCTGTAATAAGGAAAATGAGAAGAAGAGGAACAAAAAAAAGAAAAAGAACAAGAACAAGAACAAGGGCCTTAAAAAAAAAGAAGCTCAGCCATAAGAGTCTCATCTTTCTAGTGCACATGATTCAACAGATGATGAGAAGAGACCATAAAATCATGAATCCAAAGGTATAAACATTAATTATTTTCTTTTGAATTATAATTTTGATGATTCAGATTTAGATCATGTTGAAGCACATAATGAATATGATAATGCTATTAAGGGTCTTAGATCTGATATTTCTAGACTAGCAACTGCATGCAAGGATCAAGAAAAATTGTTTCAAATTTGTGATGATAAGGGTGCAAGCTAAAGGAAGATATTGTCATCTTAAAGATTAATTTGGAAGAATCAGAAAAAGTTGAGGAAGGTATTAGGAAGCAATACCAAGTGAAGGTAGAAGAGGTTGAGAGATTAGAAGTTGAAGCTGTTTCCTTGTGAAAGAAATGAAATATGGCGAAGAGCATGACAACCTTGGATAATTTTCTTGAGATCCAAAGATCGTCATTGGATAAGTCTAGTCTTGGATTTCAAAAGGGTGACTCTAGTTTTCATGCAGGTAAAAACACCAAGGAAGAACCAAAGAAACATGTAGCAAACAATAACAACAACAAAAGTGAGATCCAAGGAAACAAGAAGCAACCAAATATCCAACAAAAGAACCAACAACAAAAAATCAAGCAGAACCAACAAAAGATCAAGCAATAAAACTAACAATAGAGAAGAAAATCCCAAGGAGCACCTACATTTAGAAGACCTTTTTCTCCTAGAGATGATCATGGCAGCTCCATTAGATTTCAAAGGAAGAAAAATTCTTTTTTTCCTTTGATGCGTGAGGTACAATGATATAACTGTCACAAGTTTGGGCATGTTGCAGCAAATTGTTGGAGCATAACATATATACCACATCAGCAAAGATTCCAGCAATATCAACAGCCAAGGAGAATGGCCAACATGTATTCTTGTGATTTTTATGGTTATTGCTACTCATGTCACTTGTTTGGCCATAAGGCAATATATTGCAGGTCTAATCGTTGGAGGAGAGACACATTTGATGCAAGGTTTAGATCTGGCATGAGAAGAATAAGAATTGATCCTCTCATCCATGTGGAGTGTTATATATGCCATAGATTTGGCCATATGGAAATATAATGTGTGTTTCCCTGTTATTCAAGCCAAAACCATCAAAAGCAGCAAAAATAAAGAAGATCTAACACAAAACCAGTGAGGGGAGAGAAGACATGAATCAAAGAGGAGAAGAAGTAGCCCAAAAAATTGCAGCGAAAGGAGGAGTGGCATCTCTTCAACTAGTCAAGATCATTCCATCCTACAATACATGACTATTCATGCCTATTTATAGAGGATTGCAGAATTTATGAGAGGTGGATAACCTCAGGGGGATTGTATGATGAGTTGTTGCAGCAACATATGATGAGTTCATTTGAGTGTCATGCACATTCAAGTCCACATGATCAGCTTGTATTTTCGCGGTATATTGAGCTCAGGAGGGACTATGCGTGGTTGGATTTACATGTGATATTCAACATTTTCTTCATTGTTTTGAACTCACTCATTTGTGGAAAATTTATATGTGTTTTCATGAGTGAAAAAAAAAACAAAATTTTCAGCCATGTATATGCTTTTGGTTTCCACTAATAGCTGGTTGAAAAGATGTGCAACCATGCATAGATTGTGATCATCATTTCAGGATGTATAATATGACTTGTGACATGGACCAACCATGTATGAGTTGTTGTATGATGATTACTACAACCATGTATTTGTTGTTGTTTAATCATTATGTATTGGTTGAGAGTAGAGTCAATAGTTTTTGAGTCACCATGGTGATAGGATTTCTTTGGAGGAGTATTATGGAGCTGTATTGCAGCCACATATATGGGCTAAAGATGATGTAATAGTCATGATGTATTATGTATTTGAGTCACTGGTCCATAGGATATTATCATAGAAACTATGTATTCATTGATATAGTCGTGTAAAATTTTCATGGAGCCATGTACTTATGTTGTACTATCATTTGGGTGATCTCTCGTGTTTGTCTTGCTATCTTCTTGTAGTATTCACCAATATTTTCTAAAATCAACTCTTTTTCAACACACATGCCATATATCATTTGGTATTGAAGCATTGCCTTAGCCCAATTGTTTTCTCTCTTCATGTGTATACTTCTTCAACTTATTTTATCTCCATACACCCTCTCTACGAAATCAAAAAATATGTCTTCCACCATCATTATCAAATCAATCATCATATGGATGTACATATCATTAATAATTCCAATTAGAAATATCATCTCACACAATGTATTCTCCTAAATCAAAACTTCCTAGTAACCCACATCATCAACCTTATAAGCTCAATTAGGTTAACCACTACATATTCACCTTTTCCATTCATGAATTATGTGACATTATTGAGTACATTAATACTCCCCTTTAGTTGTGTAGATCTCATCCTTGGCCATCCATATCATTTTTCACATCATTTAATCCATTATGGTCACTTGAATACATACATTTTCAATTGAATTTTATAAATTCACCATAGCTTCCTCCCCCTACTTCTCATCTCTGAATAGTGATGATTCATTGGATCAACACTCTTTTGTTCACTAAATTATCCTATTTTCCCAAATTTATCTCTCTTTTTCCACCCTCTAATCATTGTATGCACTCTTTACTACTCATACACTCATAGGTATATATACATGATTGATAGGTTATTTATTTCCCTTTTCAGTTAAAATTAACGGATGTTGAAGAAGTATCAAAGTGTAGGTGGCATGTAACTCAATGTATATATGTTTATGCTTAAATTTTGGTGTGCATATAATAAAACTATGGACTAAATATAGTGTTAAAAGGTTTTCCTAAGCTACTAGGACAGTTATCAACAACAATATTAGTTTTTGTCAAGCACTAAGGGAGCAATGATAATCAAAGACTTTAGAATCCTAACATTTTGATCGAGAATCAAGGACTCTCGTTAGAAGTCAAGGACTTCCAAGGGCCTTATTGTTTTGATCAACACCAAGGAATTTTTCTAGGGGCTAATTAATCATGTTTCCATGGGCTATATTGTTGTTTTGCAACCAAATCTAAAAAACAACCTCAATTATCTTGTAGCCACGAGGATCAATCCCATAAAAAAAAACTAGACAGGTCAAAGATTCTCATTAGCACCAAGTATCACAAGCCAATGGGCCAAATTGCAGGGAATCATATTCACTCTAATAACATTTACCATCATAAATTGTTGGGAATTTGATACCCTATGCATGTGGTATTTTCCAAACTCTGACCAGCTCTTGGCATCTCAGGAGTGGCCACATCCATATTCTTTTTTGTAAGTTCAAAATTGGTGAGGCTACATCATGGTCATGTCCAAGAATAACACCAAAATAGGGTGGGGAATTAAACTGGTGATGTAACATATAGGATTTCCTTAATAGCGCACTTGATCACCGTCTATCTAAGACCCAATGGACACAAGCACATCCATAGTCGAGCAAAGCACAAATCAAGATATTTACATTGGATCAAGGTGCAATATGTGTATCCATCGATAGCTTTCACGTTAACCATGAAACATGAAAATGTTATTGTATGTTTTTTTATTATTATCACACTACTATTTTTATCTCTATTCAATCCACCAAACATTATTATCTCAAACTGGAATTAGACTCTTGAAATTTCATATATATGTATGAGCACCTATTGTCGTTGCTACACCACCCTCCAAAATTTCACTACATTCAAATTTTGGAGCCTACTATCGTCGTTTCCTTGATCATCCAGTGTTGTCTCATATTATTCTATGTGTTTCAAGTGTCCTTGAATGGTTTCAAGTGTCCTTGAATGGTCTCAAGTGTCGTCGCATTGGTTAGAAAAAATTTAGGTGCATTTCATGGTCATAACATCTTTTTTGTTGTAAAGTAACACTTTCGGTTTGTATTCCCACATTCTTCACTCGTTGTACTTGGGGAATGTGTGTACAAAGTGGTGTTTTTATGTATATTTATCGTTTTTCAAGCTTGTATAACTTTTTGCAATGAGTTGGTATGTGTCACATATGGTTTTATGTCTAAAACCATCATGTTCACCCCTCATCCTTTCATCTCGACTTAGACAAATTTTTGGTTTCAAAGTGAACCCATTGAGGCCAAGAGCACATGAGTGCACTATGGGGCCTTGATCCAGAATCCTTCATTGTTCATAAGTGTGCCATGTGCCCTCCAAGAGCATGAAGCACACTCCTTAAGCTCTTTCCCCTTCCTTGTTTCAAACTATTCCCTTTAAGAGACCAAGTCTTCCTTTGAGTACACTCCTTCGTCTCAAAAAAGTGCACCCTACTTGAGTGCATGAGTGAACTCTAAAGGCCTTAAGCCCAACCCTTCAGCCTTCAAAAATTTTCCATGCACCCTCTTGTTTAGTTTGAGCACATGAGCGCACTTTGAAAGAACGAAGCATCAGCCTTTAGCCTTCAGACTTATGCACCCTCCTAGGCCTCTTGAGTGCATGAGCGCATCCTGAAGGCCTAAAGCCTTCTACCTTCAGACTTCAGGAATGCGCCCTACACCCTCCCTCTCTCCCTTGGGCACACAATTCACTTTGGAATCCTGAAGCCTCCTCCTTCATCCTTCAAACTTGTATCATGTCCCCTACCTTGATTATCTTTCAACCTTGAGCACATGAACACATGTCAAAGCCCTGAATTTCCCTCCTCAACCGTTCAACCCTTAAAAGTGTGACAATGCACTGAGAAGCTCTCCTTGTCCATTTTAAGTGCATTGAAAGGGAATGAATAGAAATTATGCATAAAACATGCTAGAATAGGAGATTTTTGGGTTAATGGTTTCTTGTCATGAGTGATTGCAACCACAAGTATCTTAGAAACAACATGTCAAGCACACATGAGGAAGACCGAGAAGTGATTACAAATGAAGGATGCATCAAAGTAAAAATAACACATTTAAATATTGATGATCAAAGAACCCTAAAGATTCCAATATCAAAGACCCTTTGGAGGGTGAAGACATCAATGATTAGAAGTTGTATGAAGAACGAAGACAAGAGTGGAAGCCATATCACCACTGAAGAAATTCTATGTCATCAGTCACTATTAGTCCCAGTCACCATGTATAGTGACACATCATGTATTAATCATATGATTATGTGCAATTTATGATGTAATATTGTAATCTTTGAAAAAAAAATGGAAGTCCAAGATTCATGTATGGACAAAAGAGTCATGGAAGTCCAAAAGACATGTAATACCAAAATTTGTATGTAATTCCAGAAGTCATTTGGAAGTCCAAAGGTTGTAGAAGTCGAAAGGTCATTAAGAGTTGGAAAATGAAGAATCATGGGGATGTGAAAATTCATGCCTCAAGTTATAAAAGGGTCCTCACTTCTCATGTAAAGGACTTTTAACCTTGGTTTATCCCAAAAGGCATTTGAGAGACACAGTTAGTAGTTTTGGGGAGAAAGTAGTGGCTTTAACGCTCCATTGTTGGAGCTAGTGATGTCCATTTTATTTATGTATCTTGGAACTTTTTCTTAAGATTGAAGCCCTTTCAGGCTAGAATAGTTTAACACATGGATTGTGAATTCTTCTAAGACTATTCTCTGAATTTTTATGGTTCATGTTTTCTTTCACCTATACTGGAGTAATTGAACTATTTCGGTGACTTCAATGCTTAACTTATTGGAATTATGTCGTAATGTTTATAATGATCGTCACATCCATGTGAACTATTTCATTTTATGTTAGATGAGACTTTCTCTTTCTTTGTGTGTCTCCTTTAGGGTAGTACTATTACTTCTCTCTTAGAGGCTCACTTTTTCCCCTCCACAGTGAAGGAACCTTGATACATTTACAATCACGGTTACAAAGCACACTCGCTTGCTCATTCAAAAGGAAATTTTCACTTCTCTCTTGTGTTGACAGCTAAAGAAAAGGCATATATTTAAGTAAATGGAAGTCATGCCATATTCTGGATGGGAATCCTACATCAAACAATATGAGGTATAATTGGGAACTTAAATCGGGAAGACCCACTATATGTTGGTTGTATCTAGCACCGTCAACAACACCCTATAGTGTGTAAGTATTACTAGGTTTATAAAGTTTGCAATCATTTTTTTCTTAACACATAATCAATATTTCAAGTTGTGAATGTAATTTCTATCGACTTCTATGGCTATGTTTTCATGTGTTGTTGTGGATAAATTCAAGATTTAGTCTGAAGGCTGTGTCGATCGCTTAATAATGTTAAAGAACTAGTTGGCCTTGAGTAGGGGCCCTGATCCAGGTCTGGGTGTGATGAAGGACCCTTCCAAGACCTTTTACTTTCATGATGTGTTAGGTTTCATTTTTAAAAGAACATAAATGAATACATCTGCATGCTGTAAAGAAGAGGAACATGACAATCATCAACACATGAAAACATAAGCCATTGATAATGGAGTTCGTCCAGGAGGGATTACGTCTCCAGTGCCTAGTGTCAAGATGGTGTAGGCCGCTACATTAGGTGTTGTCAATAGCGATGATGTACATAAGAGGTGATGTCACTATCATACAAGGAAAATTCCCTCACGTAGGAGTGGTGCCAAGAGATGTTCCGCTTCAGGAACTCTCAGTCAAAAGGACTCCTATCAGTATGACATAAACTCATGCATGATGATCATGAGCATCCTGCCAACATGGCATAAAAGGGATCTCAATGCAAACAAGCATAGCGACACATGAGTATCCCATCAACATACAACAAAGGGATCTAAAAAAAACATGATGAATCATGACAACAAGTACATCACACAGATGATTCCGCATCACATCAAGCAGGAATCATGAAAACAAGTAAGAAACAAGATCCCACTTCAAACATCAAACAAGGATCTATGCAACACAATGTATAACAAAAGAAGTACATGAACACACTGCATATATCTCACATCTAGGGGCCATCTGAAGAAGCGGATGTCAAACTGTTGAAGCTGTTCGGACTATCGATCTCACAGCATTGAATCACATGGAAATGATTGCTCGCACATGAATGCTGACACCTGCATTCCACTTAGAAAAGTGGCTGAAAAATAGAATGAGAAAATAGAAAATCTTAACACACCATCAGATTTGTGGTGTCGAATAATGCAAAATCGACTGTCAAATTTCTAAATTCTGAGAAAGTGAAAATTTAGGGCTC
Source organism: Pinus taeda (assembly GCA_000404065.3). Lineage (NCBI taxonomy): Eukaryota > Viridiplantae > Streptophyta > Pinopsida > Pinales > Pinaceae > Pinus > Pinus taeda. Next base: position 292,577 of record APFE031199542.1, read on the forward strand.
AAGGAATCTTTTAGATTCCTCAAAGATTCCCTCCTCTGGGTCCTCTGCAAATCAGTTGCTCAGATAAGGAAACTGACTACTCCATCAAGTTCGTGTCACTAAGAGGTGTAAGATCAACATAAAGTTTGACCAATTTGGACAATGAAAAAATTTCACCCTCCTCGAAGTTTCACTCAATCATAGTTCCACCTGCATTAAAAATTAATAAAAAAATATTATGTCTCGATTTTTGTGCCCACTCTTGGTTCCTCCATCTGCCTGGGTGCAATGTGCAAATGAAATTTTATATTAATTCTCGGGTGGATAAATTAATAATTCGGTTTAAGTGGATTGGTTTACTCTTCGAATAATAAGGAGGAGGTCGGGTGGTCAAACACCAACCCCTCCATTTAATACACCATTTTTTTTTGAGTTAAACAAAATTAAAATTTTGGGGTCGGGTCTGCATTGGGTGGCCCACCCCATAACTCCCACAAACTTGTATTAGGATTGGGCACATTTACTTAGGGGCGCATTAAGGTTAGGTGGCACATTTAATGTAGTTGGTTGGACTTATGGGTTGGCGTTACATCATGGGACCACCACATGGGCAGGGCCGGCCCTCCTGCCAGCCGTGGGTTCAACTCCCACCGGCCCTATTTTATTATGGCGATATTTGATATGGTAAGGGGTTATGTGGTTCCTAGGGTGGTGGGGTCATGGCTGCCCACTGCACGTGGTATTTGGTTGAGTGGTTCCGGGGGCAGCGAGGTCATGGCCGTCCACCCCATTAATAGTAATATATATATATATATATATATATATATATATATATATATATAATATATATAATGTTATATTAATACATGGAGTATGAGGGGTGGCGGGGTTCATGGCCCACCACCCCCAAATTATATATTTTTTTGTTTTATTTAAAACAAACTTAGTCATTTTTGAAAATTCGAAAAATGACCGAAGGAGACAAATAAACTAGGCCAAAAATTCTTCCAGAATCTAGCCCAGGTTGGCTAGAATCCAATGGCCGGGTTCTGTCCAAATTGTGGCCTCCTTAAGCCTGCGCGGTCAACAAATATTCAACCGAACTTTGACTGCTTCTAACATTCACATATGGACTTGGCTTGACAAACCATTCACGCCACCACGATTAGGACGACAAGATTTATGCTTTGATCATGGTTCAAAATCATTCTAATCACTTTGATTTTAGAGCTTCCATAAATCCTCTTTGTCCTGTGTGTGTCTCTAGAGCCACCTAGATCAATCCTCCCCACTAAGGAGCTTTTGGTCCTCCAAAAGCATGAAAAATAATTTGCAACTTCTCTGTACCTTGTTTTCTGAAAGGTCTTTCTTCCATCTCCTTCACCTTTGTTCCTTAGAGCCTTAAGCGATGAGCCGACACTTGCAACCTCGCAACTTGTAGTACATTGTTTTTGCAAATTACATGCTTCACTTTCATGAACAACTAATGACCCAAGCGTCCAACACTTTCCACGAGTTTATAACACATACTCGGTGGTCAAGTTTACATCAAGATGGACACAATACCCCAACTACGAAAACAAGGCCAACATATTATTGTTGCTCCAATAAGTGATGGAAAACTCTCCATAACTGCAACACATGATTTACAAAGATAAGGCCAAACACCATTGTTTTGACAAGTGATGAAAACACGACATCACCTTCACAGTTTGTCATGCAACTCAAAATAAGACCAGACATCATTGTTGTTGAACAAGTGATGGAAAAAACATCATCACTTTTACATTTTAAAATGCAACAAATTATTTACAAAAGTACGACCATGAAATGCTAACATATCTAGAACCCATTTTTCACTTATCGTTGTGAATGGGTCACCCCCCTGTGGTGGTTTTGCTTATCGAACAATTGTTTCACCTCGTTCATGCACTGACACTTTGTCTTTAAGGTGCTGCTCTGGATGGAGCCTCCAACAAGTGGCTCTTTGGTGGCCACTTTTGTTGCAATGACAACAATAGGTCTTCTTCCTCCATATCTATTTAACTTGTTGTTGAGAGGGCCTTTCACGCCTCATCCGTTTGTGTGCTGCCATTCTTTTCCAACACTTAGAAAATGTATGGTTACGTAATCCAGAAAAGGTACATATCTTTCGATTCCATGTTTTACGTTCATCATTAACAACATGATTATAATTGAAATGAACATTCAAACGTTGAGAGTGGTTATACCTTCCCTTGTTGTCTCTGATGTCATTATGGTGATGAGAGCTTGCCTCAGCTCTTTCCTTGCCATAGAAACTTCCATGGGATGAAGTGAATGTGTTCCCATCATTCTCTTTCCTCGATGATTTCGATGATGTCTCGGAAGAATTTGACACCTTCGAGCATTCTCCTTTGGTGTATCTCGAGCCTACAAATTGAGGTCTCTGCACAACCTCCAATGGTTGAGTTATGTCTTGGTTATTAACACCAAGTTCTTTTTCCTCCTCGTGCCTTGTCTTGGTAAGGAGCCTCATGTTTGTCCCTGTAATTGGAATCTCCACATCTCCAAAAGAAATCATACAATGTGAAGATGAAACCAAAAAGAAATCAACATCTTTTACCTCCTCTGTCGCTTTGGAAACAACGGATGAGGGCTTCTCATCATTTGTTGCTAGTGGTTCGCTAGCTATTGTGGCGCGTTCCCCAACTTCCTTTCTGACATACCCAAGTCCTGTTCGACAAGGAAATTCTTCTACTTTGATTGGGTTGACAATGCCTTGGCCATTAATGGCTAAGAATTTTCCTTCATATCCCATCTTCTTCAACAGTTTGGAGCCAATTCCTGTGGTATGATTTTAAAAAACAACAAAATCATCATCACGACACATACATGAATTCAAAGAACTTCTTCTTACGTTACATGAGTCACGTTGTAGCTCTTTCAAGGCCTCTTCCTTATCTTGTAGACATCGTAGCAAACTATGTTTTTCCTCTTTCTCTTCATGTAGACACATCTTCAATTCAACGTTATCTGTTTGAAGATTTTGGTTGTTGTGCTTCAGTTGTTCCAGGGCCTCTTCTATGGCTTGTAACTGAAGCTGAAATCACTCCTTTTCCTTTGTCTCTTTTTGTAGAGTTTCATACATTATTTCCACTCTTTTCGAAATTTTGAGCATGGTCTTGTACATCACTTTTTCAGCCTCTGTCATTGCACGTTCCATTGTTCATGCTTTCAATTCACATCCACGCAAAGACCACTCCGATACCACTTGATCCAAGTCTAGGTGTGACAAAGGAACCTTCCAAGACCTTTTACTTTTGTGATGTGTTAGATTGGATTTTTAAAAGAACAGAAATGAATACATCTGCAAGCTGTAAATAAGAGGAACATGACAATCATCAACACATGAAAACATAAGTCGTTGATAACGGAGTTCATTTAGGAGGGACTACGTCTCCGAGCCCCAGTGTCAAGATGGTGTAGGTTGCTGCATTAAGTGTTTTCAATAGTGATGATGTACATAAGAGGTGATGTCGTTATCATACAAGGAAAATGCCCTCACGTAGGAGTGGTGCCAAGAGATGTTCCGCTATAGGAACTCTCAGTCAAAAGGACTCCTATTAGTATGACATAAACTCATGCATGATGATCATGAGCATCCCACCAACATGGCATAAAATGGATCTCAATGAAAACAAGCATAGTGACACATGAGTATCCCATCAACATACAACAAAGGGATCTCAAGCAAAACATGATGAATCATTTCAACAAGTACATCACATAGATGATTTCGCATCACCTCAAGCAGGAAACATGAAAACAAGTAAGAAACAAGATCCCACATCAAACATCAAATAGGGATCTGTGCAGTACAATGCATAGCAAAATATGTACATGAACACACTGCATATACCTCACATCCAGGGGCCATCTGAAGAAGCAATTGTCAAACTGCTGAAGATGTTCAGACCATCGATCTCACAACATCGAATCACATGGAAATGACTGCTCGCACATGAATGCTGACACCTGCATTCCACTTAGAAAAGTGGTTGAAAAATAGAATGAGCAAATAGAAAATATGAACACACCATCGATTTGTGGCATCAAATAGTGCAAAATTGACTAGTCAAATTTCTGAATTATGAGAAAGTGAAAATCTGGGGCTCAAGGAATCTTTTAGATTCCCCATAGATTCCTCAAAGATTCCCTCCTTTGGATCCTCTGCAAACTGGGTTTTCAAATCAGGAAACTAACTATGCCATTGGGTTTGTGTCGCCAAGAGGTGTAAGATCGACATGAAGTTTGTCCAATTTGGACACTGTGAAAATTTCACCCTCTTGGAAATTTCGCTTAGTCATGGTTCCACCTACATTAAAAATTAATAAAAAAATATTTTGTCTCGATTTTTGTGCCCGCTCCTGGTTCCTCCATTTGCTTGGGCGCACTATGCAAATGAAATTTTATATTAATTCTTGGGTGAATAAATCAATAATTTGGTTTAGGTGGATTGTTTACTCTTTGAATAATAAGGAGGATGTCAGGTGGTCAAACCCTGACCCCTCCATTTAATACGCCATTTTTTTTTTGAGTTATACAAAATTAAATTTTTGGGGTCGGGTCCGCATTGGGCGGCCCGCCCCATAACTCCCGCAAACTTGTATGAGGATTGGGCGCATTTATTTAGAGGCACATTAAGGTTAGGTGGCGCATTTAATGGGGTTGGTTGGACTTATGGGTTGGCATTACATCATGGGGCTGCTGCGTCGGTGGGGCTTTCCCTCCCGCTAGCCATGGGTTCAACTCCCACCAGCCCCATTTTATTATGGCGGCATTTGATATGGTAAGGGGTTGTGTGGTTCCTAGGGTGGCGGGGTCATGGCCGCCCACCCCACATGGTGTTTGGTTGAGCAGTTCTAGGTGCGGTGAGGTCATGGCCGCCTGCCCCATTAATATATATATTTTGTTATATTAATGCATGGAATATGAGGGGTGGCGGAGTTGGTGGCCCGCCACCCCAAATTATATTTTTTTTTGTTTTATTTAAAACAAAGTTAGTCATTTTTGAAAATTCGAAAAATGACCGAAGGAGACAAATTAAGTAGGCCATAAATTCACCCAAAATCTAGCCCAGGTTGGCTGAAATCCGGTGGTCGGGTTCTGTCCAAATTGTAGCCTCCTTAAGCCTACCGAGTCAGCAAAAAGTCAACCGAACTTTGACTGCTTCTAACTTTCGCATACAGACTCGGTTTGACGAACCGTTCACACCACCACGATCAGGATGATGATATTTATGCTTTGATCCTAGTTCAAAATCATTCTGATCACTTTGATTTTCGAGCTTCCATAAACCCCACCTAGATCAGGCCCACTGAAGGTGCAGTTCTATGCTAACTCATTTTATGTTTTTTCTTGCAAATAGGATTAGATTGTTTGTTTGTTTCCAAGCATTTAAATATTTATGTTCGGTTGATTTCTATTCAGTTTCATGTATTATCATAGAAATGATTGTGTGGTTTCATGCTCTTTTCACGCTCATAGATTAGTTGTTATTTCGAGTTAATTGGGGGGTATGCTAGTCTGCTTCAAAAGTATATGTTGTGGAATTAGGTGGCTGTAGAATTGCTTGGATTCAAGTTCACCGAGTGATACTGAGCTAGTCACCCTTAAATGAAATCTATGTGCATGAGGCATCACTTGATCGAGTAGTGAACTATCCTTAAGTGAACCCCTCCATTTGAGTGTGCATTCCCATGATTTATCTTCCTTGGGTCATTAAGAACAGTGTGAGGAGCTTGCCTATTATGGATATTGCATAGAGTGAGGAGAAAGTTTACCAACCTTGGTTTGACAAATTAAATGTATCATGCAGCCTAATCCCCATTAAAATAAGAAACATATAAATATTTACACCATCATTTTTGGCATTGTTGTCAGGAAGGCACTCAAAAGAATCAAGAATCCTCACATAATTAGGATAAAATATATCAAGGCTAGAAGTGACCAAAGGGTCATTAATTATCCCTTTCAGTAACCTACGTTCTTATTATACTATGCATTAGGACATGACAGATGCATTATAACACCATAGGTAAACGAAAAGAAAAATTATACTAAAACATCATGTGATGTAATACAACCACCTAAAGCAACATTCTTGCAAGTGAAAGAGGAAAGAAGGATCCTTTGGAGGCCACCAAAGTCCAACATAATGTACTAGGGAAAACACCTAAAGAAGAACCACTACCAAAGAAAGAGAAGACTTTATTGGACGAGGAACTAGAAAGTTTTGATTTTTCCAATAAGATTCAAAACCATAAACATTCAATTGGAGTAGAGATAGGGGATGAAGAAGTAAATAGAGCCAAGCAAAATGAACTTGTTACCTTCAAATTCCCCATTTAAGATCACGATGGATTGGTCAAAATCAAAAATATTCCCCCCTCTACCCTTCCAAACTTTCATGGCCTTGCCAAGGAAGATCCACGTACCTTTTTATTCGAATTTGACTCTGTTAGATTTGATAACCACTTATTTCAAGAGTGATGTGAGGATTCTTTGGTTATGCACACATGTAGATTGTTGTGTTTTCTTAAGATTTATAGAACAAGCATGATCTATGGTTTTCTTGTGAAATATAGCATTTAAAGCCATTTCTCTCTTTGTCTTTGGATTTGATGTTTTGGAAGAGATTCATATCTCATCCATGACCAAATGGTATTTTGGTGGACGTTGTATCCAAACTAGATACCCATTTTTCCTCCTCTAAGAGTTAATTGTATTCAAATCTGCGAGGAGGCAGATTTCCAATCTAACTCACGAATGCATCTGGTCATCCCAACATCTAGATGTGTTACATTTTCATACATATGAGAAGTCCCAAATAGGTTTGGGATTAGATCGTCATTGAACATGCACATGATCTATGGATTTGGGAGACCGAGGCATGTTGATAGTGGAAAGTAGTGTGCACCCTAGTTTCCTTTGGAACCAGATATAATGTGTTCTTTTTACATAACGTCAAAGGGAAGTATCCAAGTGGGTCACATGCCGATCCCACATGGATAATTGACCCCACTCGTCGCCTCTTTACCTTTGTCTAACCTTAAGTGCCATGATGGTGATAAACTTATACGATATGACTTGGACATGGAGGTGCACCCCTTTTTAATGACTTGTCAGGTGACATGGAAACCACATGGGTTCCACATGACCTTACCACCACCAACTACCCAATGTTAGAGGTTTGAGTGTGTATTATGGGCAAATTTGTGAAGGAGCAACTAACCCAACCATGGTTCTGGTGTAGAACCTTTCCACTATTCATTACACATCGTTGGAACTTAGGTGTAGTTAAACCTGGAATGAGCAGTGACAATGACAAATGTCATGAACTTTCCCATTTTCAGGACCGTCAACTAACATGATCTTCCCCCATTCATTGGATTAGCCTCATATTAGAGACTAACTTGACCAATGGCTCATATTCAATCCGAGACTTCCCTTGTCTGTTGTGAGTTAATGGGGGGCGGGGGGGGGAGGGACTCTAACATGGGATTCTTGCCGAAGGTCCCATAATTAAAAGGATGCCACCTCATGACAAAATGATCATAGGGGGACTCTACCATGGGATTCTTGCCGAAGGTCCCATAATTAAAAGGATGCCACATCATGACAAAATGATCATAGAAAGGTCCAATAGATGACTTGTGTTCACCCAAGGTGCCCCTTGTTCATCATGATTGAACAAGGGGGGGTGTCCAAAACTGGAAACCACTAGTTTAAACCCACTTCAGTATTTGAGAACCCCAAAATTGACATAACGGGGAAACACCACAAACCACAATGGGGAAGGCTAGGTGGGGCCCACACTTGAGCTGACATGGTAGTGCCACATGGTAACTCAATGCTCATGTTGTGTAATATGATTGGCTAATATTCAAGGGAACATAAATTTCAATCTGGGAGTTGAATTGAGATAAAATTTATATCATTAGATGGTTATTGACAAGTTGAACGTGATGGTGATATCATAATTTAATTCCACATGTTTTGAAAGAGGAGGATGTTTCTAACTCTGTCTTCATATCAAACCTTAGAGGTAAGGATAATTCAATAAGAAAAACCTCCCACGACCTAAGATAGTTCAAGGGTGTGGGAGGAAGTGTTACAACTTTGAAGTTAAGATGCAAAAACATAGAAAAATAAAATATTATGGAAGATATTTGGTGATATTTGGAATATTATGCGAAAGAAAACGAGGCCAACATCACCAAACTAGAGATAGAAAGAAAGAATTTGCATTCAATATTTTATATCCTCAACAATTTAAACATATTTGTCTTGTTGAATATTTCCCAATTTCACTCCATTTAGGAGATTGAATTTTGGCTAAAAATTAAGAATAGAGAAAATGTAAAAAGGGCAATGTTGATAGTTCCAAATTGATGCAAGATTTTTTAAAAGTATCATTTTATCAATCTAAAATTTGTTACTCAAAATAATTAGTATTATCTATTCTTAATGCAAAATTTTCCCTACTTACCATATTTTCTTCTACAAGTAACAATATTTAGTCTTTGAGCTTGATTATAGTGTTGAAAGTGTTGAAAATGAACAAAATTGTTGATTTCTTAGAGCTATACCTTTAGATTTGAGCTCAAATTGGAGCATAAGTACATGATTCAAAGGAGAATATGCATGGATTCTTAGAATAGGATAAGTGCTTAAATACTCTTTAGGAATTAGGAAGGAGGATGTGTAGCCTTAATAATAATAAAAATTGACAATATGTATAATTTTCATAATTAGAAAGAAAATTAATACAAATTTGGAAATGAAGTGCATCTAATGGTTTTATTTGTATGCAAACTTCCTGCAAAACCAATACTACAACGAGGACAATTATGCTAAACAACAATATTGAGGAGGATACATGGAAGATTCATAAGGATTTTACAACCATGGAGAAAATGAACAATAGTATGGGAAATGAAGAGACAAATTCTAATAGACATAGAGATAGAATGGAACCATTGGGATCAATAAAAACCATGAGTATTTTGAAGATGGAAGTGTAGAGTTATACTTCTAATAAAAAGAGGCTATTAAAATCCCAAAAGAACAAAATAAGCTAAATACTTAACTTTTATAAAGTTTAAATTAGTTACAGAGGAAATTAAAGAATGGATCAAGTTCAAAGCCTGCAGAAGTACAAAAAACTCATGTAAGGATGGATAGTGTTAAGGTCCTATAAATATAGTGATCAAGGTATCATTGTCTAGCCATTTATCCCAATCGAATGTTGTAACATTATTTTTCATTTTAAATTGTTTAGACGTTTAAAAGAAAAATAGAAAAAGAAAACAAAAAATGAAAAATAGAAAGAAAAAAAATAGAAAAATAAATATAAATATAAATATAAATAAAGGGAAAAATATAAAAAATATAAATAACAAATAAATAAAAATATAAGTCCCCAAAGGGCACGCCAGCAAAAATGCCGCCCAAGGTTGTTTTGTTTATCCTTAAAGCTTGATTAAATTAGAAAAAATATGTTTTTAAATTCTAAATAAACACTGACAGGGTGTTTTGTCGTTTAGTAATAAAGTTTTGGTGCTTTTGGATGGACGATATCGGCCCACCAAAATCAATAATAGGGGACGATGTTCGGGCCCCCTGACCTCTCGAAGGTTAATATGGAGGTGGAGGGGGAGGGGTGGGGGGTCCGGGAAGTGGTTTGCTGGAAACCAACTTTCACCACATGATGACTCCACAAACATTTCGAGGACCTCTCCTCCCTTACCACTTACTGCCTAACCCCCCCAAAAACTACTTCCTGTTTCCACTTGCTCCCACTCGCATTGGATCCCGTGCAAACACATTCACCACCCCACTACATACATCCACGTCATCCCATCTTCAATGTCACCGTATCCCCTTACGTCATATGATCGTTGGCCAAATCTCCTACCAACAGTCATGTAAACGTTGGGTCATTAACTCTCGCCAACATTTAAACTATTAAACGTGACACTCCAAAAATGGTAAATTTACTGTTGATATCCTTCCCCTTTTCGTTTTAAATATCTCGGATCACCCAAATTTTCTCCATTTTCCATTTCATTGTATTACATGAAGGTTCATGCTCAAAGATCGTTTAGTGCACTAGTGCCCTCTACAATCTCCATCTTCTTTCAGTACCAAACAAGCACGAATTAGGTAATTTCATTTGGGCCTCTCTGTAATCTTAAATGTCTTTACAGAAGAGAAAAGATAAAATGGTGGTAGAGAGTCCAACCTTATCCTTTTTCCCAATTTAAATGAGCTGCCATTAGTTGACACACAATATAAGATAGCATAAACTCTATGTGAATTTGAATTGTATGAGCTTCCTAATTGGTCGAAATAGAAGTATTTAGATAATAGCGATGATTTTAGCATTTAGGAATCATTTATATTGCTATTTTCCTTTCCCCATACTCATATTTTCCCAGAATTCGCTACCTGGTGTCATCTCAGGTACCTCCCCAGCCAAAAAGCTGAAATTTATCAAAACAGTGAAATCCTATTCTCAATTACCCCATAAGTTATTTGTCAAGCCTTTCAGATTAATACTCAAACCCCTTTACATCCATTTTCTATTGATGCACTCATGGATATATAAAAAAACATTACCTTCCCCCAGCGAACCCATATTTTTGAATGTTTTCTGTTTGAAAATTCTAAATTGCCTAGAACAAATTCCCCATACTCTGCTTCTATTTTCCCTAAGACGTTAAGACAAGTCATTTCCATGGTTACTTTCCTATTATTTTGTCCCACATACTAATGGGTAGATGAAGTCGTGTTAGGTTTCTTGGTCATAAACCATCACTCATTTTTAATTATAGTTAATACTTGTCAGATATTATTCATGAGAAATTTCTGAAATTCAAGGTTGAAGGTGCACTCAAACACCAATCAATTTTAGTATATTTGATGTTATTTTATCAAGCATACCGGTTCAAGTTCCAGTTATAAAATATGGATGATCAAAGGATCTTACTATTAGTCATCCACCAAACTTCTTTAGTCAGAAGGAATTTAGAAGATTATTCATTCAACGGTTTTGTGGATTAGTTTTTACATACATCCTTGTGTCTTCTTAGCAATGATGTTATACCAATGATTTCACCATAGATCAAGAAGGTTTTGAATCTTATGGAATAGGATAAAGTTGGAGACTGGTATCTCTACCATAACTATACAGAGATTCGAATCTATGGGTGTGAGCTTCCTCCCTATAGATTGCCTCTATTTGTACCAGTAAGGATTTTTGCCTTGGAGTACATTAGACAAATGCTAAACATGGATGACCTACATTTTGTATCAAATAAAAACAAGGCACAATTTAAATTGAAGGCAAACTTTGGGCTTTATATTGTAAATACCATAGCAATAACAAAGGAAGTGGATGAAATACTAAAGAAAATGAAAGTTAAGCTAAGATTCACATGGTCTTATGGATAATTTTGATACTAAGAGTCGAGCAGAAGACCATGCCATATACACATACACCCAAGACAAAGATAGAGCAAAATGTCAATCATGAGAAATGCACAAAGATTACACTATAGGAGGCTGAAGAGAAAATTGTTAGTTAATCATCTCTACAAAATCCTATTCCAAAGGGCAAATAAATCAAGAGACCAAGGGAAAGTATGTCCCCTAGAGATTTGGAAGCTCAAGCTGCAGAATTTCATGTTTTCAAGAGGAGAAAGGAGCCAAAGACTGATACTAAGGCTGGCACTAAATTTTATGCTCAGATAATAAACATTCAAGAGGAATCCTCAGAAGAAAAAGGCTCATAAGAGAAAAACAAAAAGGTTTTGAAATGTATTTGCACCACTTCATTCCCATATGTTGAGGAGACAACTGAGTCACCTATTTATTCTACATTTCATATTCCAGTACAACATAATATTTTTTCCAGATATAGGGAGATTATTAAGAAGAAGAATGAAGCATTGAAGGCTTCAACATATTCAGAGTTTTGGAAACAAACTGCCACTACTCAACATAGGTTGTTGTCTACACTCGACAGAGAGAAGGGGAAATTCCAAATGGCCTTTTTGGAACATATAGGTCTAGTTCACAAAAGTGTTGAGGACTACAAAGCCTCAATATTTTCTTTTGATACCAAAAAGTTTCATGCAATTGATCAAAACAATTTGCATAAACAAGTAGGAGAAATGATATATTCAACACTAGCAAGTTCAGCCATGGCTTCTTCAAAACTACAAGGCTCCTTAAATAATATGCATTTGCAATTAAAGATAGAGAAAACTTCATATTTGGCCAAAGAAAAAAAACTAAACCTTTGGAAGATTTAATGATCAAGCTAGGATATGATCCTAGTAACAACTGTTGGAAATAATACTGAGAGGCGGGGGGGGGGGGGGGGTGATGAATCAGTATTATCAAATCAGTAAAACCTTTTCATTTCCATACTTAGATACATATACGCTACTTCAGTTAAATTAACCCGCGTATATACACGACTGTGTCTAATACAACTAGCGTATATTCAGAATACTTATGATTTAGATAATCCATTATATGTTAATCCTTGAATAATGCATCAGAACTTCATTGATCATATGAACAGTAGACAGAAGAAGTAAAAAAGAATAGATCATCACACACAAGAAGCACACATGAACACCATGATATAAGGTGGAAACCCAATGTGGGTGAAAACCACCTGCTGCAAGTCGTCTCAATCTTCTTTGATAAGAAATGCTTTTTACAATAGTTTTGTACTGGTGCAGACTTATACCAGTACATAGGCTTCTACCTGCAAAAGGCTACTACCTTCTCTCGTTCTCTAAACTCTCCTGGAAGAGAGCTACAACCCCTTTTTCTCTTGTACTAGCTGATGTACTAGTACGTAGGTGCCGACCTACCGAAGGATACAACCTTCTCTTTCTTCCTCCAGGTACCACGTTTCATGAATTTTCAGACTGGATACACTGAAGCACAACTCTAAAATTTGAAGGCCACGTTTCATCCAATTTTCATACTGGACCCATCAATATCATTGAAGCACACAATCACTATCATCATCAATCTCTTAAACACCCAATACTGAAAACACTGAAACCCTATCAACAAAAGCAGTCACCAGAACACAGAGCAAAACACTAAACTCTGCAACAATATTCAGAACCAACTGTATCATCAAAAATCATAGCTCAAGTGCTATACACTACTTGGACGAACCAAACCCACGTACATACACGCTTTTACCAAAGCTAACCCACGTAAAGATATATAAATAATCAATCATGACTTGTAGCTATTTCAAACTTAAGTTATACCCAGTTCAGAACATTAAATGTGTCAGTATATAGATCCAGAACAAGCATAATCAACCATGTAGAGATAGTTCATTTCAAACCATTTGATCCCGATCTATCCTTAGATCTTGTTCTCCATCAACCGTTGAGATCCCTCCTTAGCTTAGATCAAGCAATGCATCATAACCCATATCCTGCATACTGGATCTCATCCTTTATCAGATATTCAAGTATCTTGCCTAATGATCTTCTTCTCCTTTTATAGTCTTAGGCCTTTTACAATACCACGATCCAAAACCATAACAAATTAATACCATGGACCCAATACTAGGGATCAACACATTTGACGAGATACTACGGTCTAAAATCATAGGTTCAAGTACCAAGGACTAACTACCATGGACCAAAAGTAAGTTCTCCAACATATACGCACTTTTCTTTGCATGAAAGTGCGTGTATACGCATACGCGTCTTGAGCATGTCCAACCTGCATGTATACGCGGATTTGTCAAAGTGAAACTGTGTATATATATTTTCTCTTCATTCTTGTAGACTGATCATCAATTCCTTTTTGCTGACCTCCTGCACTATGATTTGTCATCTATGTGATTTGCAATCAAGGACAACACTTGTCTCATAATTCCAACAACAACAAAGTAGCTGAGGAGATAATTAAAAACAAAGATGCAGATATTCAAGCTTTGAGGAGACAACTCAAGCTTCCAACCACAGAGCACCCTCAGGCCAAAGAAGTAACCAACCTGGAGATAGAAAAGGAAAATTTGTTCAAACTAATAGTTGAACAGAACACTGAAATCAGAAAATGGAGGCAGTCATGGAGGTTATGTTAAAAGAGAAGGAACAATCAACAACTCTAGGTACATCATCACAACATGAAGGACAACAAACAACAGAGACGCCCATTGTAGATTCTTTTGAAAGGCTAGTCAAAGATTTGGGATAAATATCAATAACAAATGGGGAAAATGAGAAGTTATTGGTAGCGTTGAAAAATATGGAGGAAAATAAAATAAAATTTGATAATGCATATCTAGTAGAGGTGCAGAGAAATTTCAAACTAACAAAGAAAATTGATAAATATGAAAACCAATCTCTAACAACTCAAATGTTGGCAGAGGCCAAGAAAAGTATATGGCATAACATCAATGTCAATATTATAGAATTATGGCCACCATTTCAAATTATTTTTTAGCAGGAGGAGCTAGTACAAAGGGTCAAAGCAATCGTTGAGCAAACAAAAGCTGACATTCAACACAGACCAGGGGAAGCACATAAAAATATTAAAATGTTGAATTCAAAGACTAGAGATGAGCTAGAAGAAGTCCATATTCAAGACAAAATAGGCACAGTTATGGAATTGAAGAGAGTTTTGACAAAAAAGAACCTCATGATACAACTAGGGAATAAGTGCAAAGAGTTGGAGTTACAGGTAAAAATATTTAACAGAAAATTTAATGTATTGTAGGAAAAGGGACTTCCAACTCTGAAAGCCTCCAATGGAAACTTGATTCCGTTAGAGAACTATCAAGACCAGTTATGCAACATAGCTACAAATGCTTCCAAATTCACCAAGGTTAGAGGAAAGATAACTAGAGAATCTTTCCTGGAAGGACTACAACACAATCTCTACATTTAACACGAAGTTAACCATCTATTTCTCAATAAGCCAACTTTCCATACATATACAATGGTAGATGAGATATTTTGGAGCATGGTAAATTTCTCCATTCCTAGTGAAGAGAGGTGGGATAAATTTTTGGAGCTCGTTGGATAAGGTTAAATATGAATCCTACAAATTGGGGAGCAGGCAAACAAAAGAAGCACAATAGTAGCTACAATCAGCAAGGATTCTCCTCAAAGTCTAAACAAAGCATCAAAAATAGTCCATATTTCCTATTACTTAGTTCTATTTTTGAAATATCTACATTATTATAGTAGATATTATTTTGTGACAATTTTTATTTTGAAGTCCAAATTAAATTCGAGACGGACTCTATAAATATTTTGTAAAAATATTTAGAAAGGGTTGGATTATGAAAAAGAGAAGATCTCTTCTTTGATTGTAAGAAGTGAAATATATTTTGATGTAATCAATTCAATAATACAAAGGCAGTTTGGTTTTAGGATTCTTGTGTCAAGAAAATGGTGATGTTTCCCTCTTTGTATGTTTGTTTTTCTTACAAGTTTCCACATGGATTTTCCTTCTTGATTGTTGCAATAAGATTAAAGTTGAATTTACTTATGGTACTCTTCTCTAGCTTGTTTAAACAATCTTAAATGTTTTATTTATAGTATTAAGTGTAGAATCCATATGTGTATGCTCTATATTTAATTTATCCTAATTCTAATTCATATCATCCACACCACAACAAATCTACGAGATCCACGAGTTTTCCTACCTCGCCTTGTTTCCTCTCCTCTGTTTATTTTTTAAATTGATTACTGAATATTTTATAACTCCATGTCCAATGGACTTTTCTTTGATTTTACAACCAAAAAAAAAAAAAACTATCTTGACCTTTCATAACTAACCTAATATCTAAACAATAAGATTAAAATCATACAGAGAAAGCCCTCTTTAAAGCTGGAAGGGCTAGATCCTAGCTTTAAAATTGCTTTTTGGTTACCTCTGCAGTTTTTCTTTTCATCCTAGGAAACTTACATAGTGGTAACATTCTAGCGACCATACTAGGGACTCTTCCTTATTAACTTTGATTACAAAATCTTAAACCTATTTCTTGTGGGTGAGAGTGAGTTAGGAAATCTTTAGGCTGAATTCTTCACCCAGAAGTTGTGTTTTTACCCAGTTTTGACAAGTTCCCTTGGAAATCTGGCTCCTAGAAAGATTTATATTGGATCAAATCTAGATCCTATCCTCCTGAAGTTGTGAATGATCCTGAGAAGTTTATTAAGAAAAAGAACCATTGAGAAAAGCAAGCAATAACCTTCTGCTCAGATCTCACTCACTCCCTGAAAGCTTTCCAACACTTGAGGATATTTACTCTAATTTGTCCTTTGAATTTAGTCTTTTTAGAACCAAATTAGAAAGTTTTGTCCCAGAAACAATCTTTGATGAATCCATTTTACAACCTCATATCTTAGCACATAAGCTTGTCATTTTAGATTCTTATGAAGATGTTGTACACCAGTTTGAAAAGCTTGAATATATAGTAACCCAATTAAATCAGCCTGCTCAAAAACCATTTGTAGTTCAATAAACTACCATTTTTTCTTCTACCTCATTGTTGACCTCCCCTATGATTTCCCTTTTTTCCACTATCCCCATTTCATCTCTCATTCATACTCCTTTTATAGAAACTCATCAAGTCACAGTTCCTCCTCCTTTATCACCCCTAACATCAAGAACAACCATAGTTGCATCCTCCTCTCATATTCCAATCATGGCAACTCGTTATGCCCCTTTGGTTTTGCAACAACCACTAAATTTTATGCCATTGAAATACTCACCAAATATACCACAATTTGATGGCATTGGGCCCACTACAGCTCAGCAGCACATTGATAAGATGAATGATTTTACATCCCTAGAAGAGGTTGATGGTGACGATGTTCGAATAAGGTTGTTTTCTCAAAGTTTGATTGGTGAAACAAGAAAATGGTATAGGGGATTAGCAATGGGTAGTATTTCCAACTTGCAACAATTTCATCAAGTTTTATTTCTCATTGGGAGGTTAAGAAGAATCCACTTCAGATTCTTGTAGAATATGAAAGTTTAAGAAGATCTCCAAGAGAGTCAGTTCAAGATTATTCAAATAGATTCACCAACCTTTATAATTATATTCTGATAGAAACAATGCCCCCTCTAGGATTTGTTCTACTTCGATATACAGATGGTTTTGATGCTAATATGGCCTATCAATTGAGGGAAAGAAAAAATCCAACCACTTTAGAAGAGATGTAAAATAATGTTGTTAGTGTAGAGGCCAATCTGCTAGCCAAGAAAGCCAAAATTGATGGCTGAAAGAGAGTGACTATTAAAGAATAACCTTCTTCGTCATCATATGTGAAACTAGACACTTCGATTAAATCTATGGAGAGAATGATGGAAAGAATGAATTTGATAGATAGAGATGCACCAAGAGAACCACAAGGGGCTCCTTAGATCAGGAATCGAAATTTCATAAGACAACAACCCAAAATCAAACAAAGAGAGCCAAGAAACCCAATAGATCAACAACAAATAAAACCTTCTTTTCATGAAAATTATGCAGACGAAGAAAATGAGACAACATATAAGCCAAAAGAGAATCAAATAAATCTCTTTGGTGAAGGAGGAATAGATAATGTTTTCTTGACCAAAGAGGAACGAGATTTGTTTTTATTAGCACAACAAGATGTGATGCCTACATAATCATAGGATTACAAAAAGGGTCATCAAGATGCCATCATGGAAGTGCACAAACAATATAATCTGAGAAATAGTAAAGCTGCAACAAATCCTCCTAAAAAGATCCAAATTGATACACCTTCTACAAGTCAAACAAAGATTGATCCTCCAAAATAAGTTCCTCAAAGACAATATACAACTTAGAAAGAGGTAGAAAAGCCTCAACCTTATTTTAACATTGAAAATGAGTTGTCAAAGGTTAAAATTTATGTTCCTCTAACTGAATTAATGAAAAAGGATGTATATAGGAGTCAAGTTATAAAATCACTAAATATAGTGTTAGCACCTAAATTCGCCTTAGGCTGAAAGAAGGCAAAATTCAGGGCAACCACAGACCACGCTTAGTTTGGTAGCTAGCCCTACCAGAGCAAGAGAGGGCTCTCTCTGAGTCACACTCAGTGAATTGATAAATGAAATGGCCTGAGATGACTTACACTGAACTATTTATCTTAGGCTAGTAAGTGAATGTGGAAACAAGAAGTGATTTTTATGAATGATTGTGTTTCTGGGATGTTATGGGACCACTTGACCTCAATGAACATAAAACTTAATACAAAGGCATAGATTATTTCATGAGGCAAGGTAGGCGGAAAGCCTAGCAATTTAGTTTTAAGATAGTGCAGAATGGAGAGATTGATTTATGAGGGTGAAAAGGGCACGGACAACATGAATCCTTTTCAACAGAAGAATGAACAGTGAACATGAAATTTTCTCACAGGCAGAGCAATAAAATTGTATTCTACCTTAGCTAACTTAGAAAATTTCAATGGAAATGAATATGAAATGAGATATGAAACATAACAAGATACATATGAAACATAAGAGACACATTTTCTACACTCACAACCACATGAATCTCATGAAACAGAGCCATTGCCTTTCATTAATCCTCTGTAAAAAATATACAATGTAGAAATAGAGTTCTTTCGCACAGTCTCCCAGAAGTTACAAGCAAACCAACCCTTTGCAAATGGTTTGCATACAATATATAGAATGTTCCATGAAGAGATAGAACACCCAAGGGTTGGGGAGTTACCTGAATCATTACAAAATGAAGGCGGAGAGCCAAACAACAGCTACAGGTGTAGCGCCACAAACATGATAAATGGCTTGGGTGGCCTTTTGCCTTCCTTTGCCACTTGGATAACTGACCATCTAGAGTGAAAATACTTATAAAACCACCTTAAGTGCCGAAAAACTAAAGTGCATATGAGTGGTCCCACTTACAAAAAGTCGGGAAGCGAAATTTTGCGAAACAGAGGCATTCTGGGCCTTTTTTCCTATAAGCGCCGCGCCACTTTGAGGCCAGTTTTGAGGCACTTTCCGGAGTCAAAAATGTGCCCAAGTGTGCTTGTTGGAAATATTTTCCTGTATACTTTCCAACCCAAGTGGAAATTTTTAAATTTGGAGCTCATTTGCCCCTCCAAATCTTCATTCTCCCAAGACTGCTTCCTGTGTGTCAAAATAGGGGCAGTGAGGCCATTTTTGAGTGTTTTTTGCCCTTTTGGTGGCCAAGATCTTCTCCAAATTTCTTGCTCCGTGTACCAGTAGTCATGATTTTGCATGCTGAATCCAAAAATGCAAACCATTTCTCATTTGGAGCTCCCAATCTTACGCGTCGCACCGTTGGCGCGGCGCGTATAGAGAAAAAACCTATGTTTGTGCCAAAAATTTTTCATGTGACCAAAATTTCCCCAAAGTCCTTGAAATTTGGGCTGGAAGTCCTCTATGAAGTGGTATGCTGTGCCAAGGAAGCTTCAGCCAAGATTCGAAGCCAATCTTGCTCTTTTCCCTCTTTTTCTTCTTTTGTTGCTTTGCTCAATTTAGCCTTCAAGCTCCTTATTCGGGACTTTGGGCTCATGTTCCGTGCCCTGTAATGACAAGCCATCCTCCTCAATATGGTCTTGTCCCTGTTTTCCTTCTCCAGCAGCTTCTCCAAGTGTATATTGACTCGATCTAACCAAGACTCACGGTCGTTGTTGATCTCTTGCTCCAAGGTAGTGAGCTCGATCCTCTTCTGCTGAGCAGCTTGTCGATTTTCACGGATGCTTTGCAGCTCCATGATCATCTGTTGGTCCTCAAGCTGTTTGTTTCTCTGCTCTAGATACTTGATGACCCATCTAGCTCTCTCCATATTGAGTATCAAGTCGTGTATCTCCGAATCCTGCTCTTGAATGGTCATCCTGAGTTTGGCATTTTCTGCCTCTGTCTCTTCATTCTGTATGAGGATGACATCGGTCTCCTGTACACCTGATGGCCCCTCATCATACACGGGCTTCTTGCCCTTGTCCAATACCTGTGTAGTCGATGCCGGAAGTGAGGCCCCTTCCACCCCAGGTGGAGATAACACTCGCATTGCTGCTGCAAACAAGTTCCTACTGCCTTTCTGATATGTCACAAAAAATGGCGTGATCGTGGTCTCATGGTGCTCATGCTGATAAGAAGAACCACCCAACTCCTGCTCGAGCTCTAATAGTAGCTATGATGTGCTGAAGAAGTCACGGGATATGAATTCCTCCCAAGAAATGCCTTGCAATCCCAACTGATGATCTACCAAAATCCGGATAAGAGCGAAGTGATACACATTGTTAAGTTGCTGCTGAGGGGTCTTATGCAACATGAAGGTGTTCATCCTCTCTATATTCCTACAGATGAAAAATGGGAGGTTCATCATCCTCACCCTGGTAAAGTGCATGAGCAAGCGGATGTGATAGGCATACAGTCAAGAGAACCTCTCCTCACAGCTGAAGTATTTCATGATCAATCTCATGAGCGGAGCATACTCATTCTTCAAGTATCTGAAGGGAAATACTCTTGTGAGCTCATTCAAGAATATGGTTTTGATGTAAGGCTCATAGTGTTGCCTTTCCACCTTCTTCTTCTAATGCCACTGCTCCCCAACATTTGGTATACCTGTTGCCACTGATATAGCTTCGGGTGTCAATGTGAAAGTGTCCCCGACCAAGGTAGACTGACCCCCATGTAGATGAATCACAAATAAACATGCCAACTCATGATGAACTCTGACATTTGTCACCCTTTGACAAAATTCAAAACATGATAGGTGCTGGAAGCATGACATGGCAAGAGGGCATGCTTGCAACTCGGTGAGGGTAGTGGGTTCATCCCTGACATGTTTGCCACTTTTGTGGTGTCTCCTGGGAGCCTTCTCTTCTGAGGATGAGTCACTCTGTGTCTCCCTCTCATACTCAGACGAATGCTGTGATGACATGACTGCAATGTGGACTATGATTAGGCTGCCCCTTTGATGATGGTGTGAGGCTGGGTGCCTTTGTAGTATCTGTTACCAAGGGGAACAAATGAAACAGGGAATGTTAGGAAGGGAGTGATGAAATGGGGATAGGGTTTATAGGGATAAATTTGTTAGGGATATGGGAGGAGTTTGGGTATTTTGATGGGGTAGGGTTGGGGTTTTTAATTGAGCAATAGGAGAAGGGGAAAGGGAATATGATTTTGGTAGTGTTAGGGTAGTGATAATAGGGAAAAAAATGACATAGAGGAATAAGGGACAGGGGTAGGGTAGGAAAAATAACCTTGGTAGCAACAACACTGTTACACAACCCTAGCAAAATGATTTTTCTTTGGTGTCTTCTTGTGTTTGCTTTATGGAATGTTTTTACATTCAATCACCGGAAATAACCACCATCTCTTTATCAAATTTGATGCACAAGTGAGTTTGAGAGTGTACCTTGCAATTAGAGGGGCTTCACAAAAAATTTGAGGGAGTTTTGGCACGTTCTGGGTGATTTATCTTTGTGCGCTGCGCTCGTTATGGGCTTGAACGGTGGGCAAGTGCTGTGTGCGTCGTGCCCCTGCCTGTGTGTGTCGCGCCATTGTATTCACCTCCATACTGACTCCAACTCTCCTTTTGTGCCTATGACTATATGCGCCGCGCCCTAGGTATGCATTGTGCCCTTAAGAAACTTGCACTGTGGGCAGGCTGCATGCGCCCTCTGTGTGCGCCGCGCTCCTAGTTATATGTGTCGCGCCCTCCAAGGTCACCTCCAACTCGCTCAATCGCTCACCAATGCACACTCATGCCTTTCCAACACTTCTCCAAGACTTGTAATGGCACAATGCATTTGTTTTTGGCAAAAATTGGTATATATAGCCTTGGAAGAGATGGGTTTAATGTTTTTCTCTTCAAAAACCCATTTTTCTAATGTTTGAGTTTTTCACTTTTCATTGAATTTAAAACACACTGATTTTCACTTTCCCTTTGAAATTTTAGCTCGAATGATGCAATTTTCAGCACTCTTTGTGGGGATTACACGGCAGGAGATTTGGCCATGGAAACCATGACTGCATCTGAAAAAATCACTTGACGACTTTTTGAAAATTTTGTCATAAATGACACTGTTTGACTTTTCTTCAAAACAGAGTTTTGAAGAAGAGTCAGAGTCTATCCACATGATGATGAAGCTCTTTGAACCATAACTATGTAAGGGCCTCACTCTGGCCTGCATGGCTTTACTGGACATGTTCAAAGACCAAATTGATGAATTCCTAGACCTAGACCTCGAAATGACCTTTGTCGCTTAAAGGACTAGACCTTGACTGTCATGGACTTTGATGATGATTGACAAAAGACCTGATCCAGCAGGAGCTAGACATGAGGGGGAATGACTATAATGACCTTCTCCATCAGATTTATGGCATGCCCCTAGAGAAATGCAACTGGGAGAATGGAGCGGGACACCTAATCATGAAATGCATAAAGAGTTTTGATCTCTAACGGAGGACTGACCAGACCGACTCTAACAGATAGAAGAGGGAACAAATACTGTAAACATAAGTGATGACCAACCTAAATTGTTATTTGGACCTGAAGTTGAAGGAAATTCAAAAGATGGTAATGTGCCACCATTTTATGTTAGTATGAACATTCATGATTTCATTTTTCACAATGCCATGCTAGATTTAGGGGCTTCACATAATCTCATGCCCAGAGTAATTATGGAGAAACTCAGATTAGATATAACCAGACCATATAAAGACCTAATTTTCTCTTTTGATTCAAGCAGAGCAAGATGCTTAGGTTTGATCAAGGAATTATGTGTAACCCTTTCCCAAATCCCAACAAAAGCGTAGTCAAAGATATGGTTGTGGCTGATATACCTCCTAAATATGGAATGCTCTTGTCAAGATCTTAGGGAGAAAAGTTGCAAGGCATCTTGTAGATGGATATGACATATGCAACTATTCCTGTTTTTGGACAACAAAGGAGGTTGTACATGGAGACCATGATGAAATATATGGTAAGTAGCTAGGAAAAGGCTAATAATTACCCACTTTATTTTGTACATTCAGACATGGATTCTTTCATTTTATATAATGACATATGTTTAGAAGAGGAAATGTCATACATGGAAAGTCAATCAAGAAAAACAGGGGATGTGAAGTTAAAGGCTGAAGCAAAAGATGATAATGATGAAGGCCTTTGGCATATGGATTTTGATAGGGTAGTCAGCAAGGAAGGAGCAGGAGCTGGTGTATCGATTTTAGACACAAACTTAGGCATATCAAAGACATATTCCTACAATATTTCTTTCCAATGCACCAACAATGTGGCTGAGTATGAGGCACTTATTTTGGGCTGCAATTATTGAAGATACCAGGAGATAAAAGAATTTCAAACCATGGTGATTCAGAACTCATCACAAATAAAATCAAAGGTGAGTATTCAACTAAGAATCCTACATTGAGGGCATACAGAAATGTTGCCTTAGTTTTTTGTAGTGCTTTTCAGAGTATCAGTTGTCTTTGATTCCTAGAAATCAAAATGTGTTTGCTAATGAATTTGTTGCCTCAGCAAGTACATGTAAAATTCCTTCCCACCCAAATAAGAAATATGAGATTGAAGTAAAACATAGACCTATTGTCACGGATAACATAAGGTACTAGAAAGTGTTCGAGAATGACAAATAGTTAGAAACTTTTTTGCAATTAAAAGAAGAGTTTGAAAATTTTCTTATTGATATAGAAAGTAATGTTGAAGATGATAGTAAAAAAATTATTTTGAATATGATCAATGAGAATTTTGATGAACATGAACTAGAGCCTGAAGTCCTACTATTAAAGGACAATGTAATATCAAGAGGTTTGGTACCACTATAATAATTATGTGATTTTAATGATGTGGCTCAAAACCCCAAAAGCAGCCTGTGGGAGCCGAAGTAGAGGATTGTAACATAGGGAGTAAATACAATCCAAATATTGTGAATATTTTTAAGTGTTTACCTCCTGAAGAAAAACAGAAATACATTGATTTGTTGAAAAAATACTCTGATGTTTTTGCATGGAGATATGAAGATTTGAAGGCCTATGATACCAGTATTATTCAACATACTATTCCTATCAAAGAGAACAAAAAAAAAAAACTAAGGATAGTGAACCCTATTCTACTACCTTTAATTGAAAAAGAGGTAAGGAAGTTTTTTGATGCCAATATTATTGTACCTTTGAGATTTTCTAAATGGTTATGAAATCTAGTACTAGTGAGGAAAAAGACTGGAGAAATAAGGTTATGTGTGTATTTCTGAAACCTTAATAAATTTTCTCTCAAATATAATTACCCCCTACCAAAGATAGATCATATTCCACAGAGAGTAGTTGGTTCTAGAAGAATTTCATTGCTTGATGGATTTTTAGATTACAACTAGATTTTAGTGTGTCCAGATGACCAAGACAAAATGACCTTCACAACACCATGGGGAACTTTCATGTATGTGAAGATGCCTTTTGGTCTTATGAATGTAGGGGAAAAGGACACATTTATTTTGATATATCTATATGACATCACCGTGTTTTCTAAAACTGACGAAGATAATTTGTTTCATTTAAAAATTGTCTTTGAGAAATGTAGAAAATTTGGTATTTCCTTGAATCCTAAAAAGTCTCAGTTTGGTCTGGAAGAAGCTAAATTGCTAGGTCATATAATTTCAAAATATTGTATCCGAATCGACCCAAGTAGAATTGAGGCTATCATGAAAATTGATCCCCGAGAAACAAAAAGGAAGTACAATCTTTCATTGGTAGAATAAATTTTCTGAGGAGGTTTATCCGAAATTTAGCTGAGATCTAGTTATCACCAACATGTTGAGAATGGACACTGGAGTAAAATGGAATGCAAAAGAAAAAAGGTCATTCAGTGAGGTAAATTCAAGTTTGACTCATGCCCCTGTTTTGGCCAGTCCTGATTTCACTAAGGATTTCATTATTTTTACTTTGGCTTTAGAACATACTATTGTAGCAGTAATAATGCAAAAAAACAAGGAGGGATATGAGCAACCCAAGGCCTTTTTCAGTAGAGGTTTAAGAGATGCTTCTTTGAAATACAATATTATGGAAAAGCAAGATTTTTCCCTGGTAAAATCTTTGAAAGATTACAAAGTGTATATCTTTCATTCTCATATAATTGTGTTTCTTCCCAATGCAGTAGTAAAGGACATCCTTACTTGAAATCATCCAGAAGGAAGGAGAGGTAAGTGGATAGTTGTTATTTTAGAATATTATATTGAGATTAAGCCCACAAAGCTTATTAAGGATCAGGGACTGGCAAAATTAATGGCTTAATCAAATTTTCATGTATTGGACATCAATTTTATTGCTACTTTAGATGGTGAAGAGGAGTTTGTCCAACAAGTATCAAAGAGTTTTGTTACTTCCCCTTGGGACACAAACATTGTTTATGTTTTACAACATTTACGAGCTCCACCAAGTTTGACAAAGACTAAATCAAGATTTCTGAAATTAAAAGCTATTAAATTTTGCGTTCTGGATCAAGCTTTATATTGGAAGGACACTCGCGGGATTTTATTGAATTGTTTGTTAGAAGGCGAAGCAGATAAGATGATGGAATAATTTCATAGAGATGGCTGTGGAAAGTATATTTTATGGAAGACTACAACAAATAAAGTCTTGAGAGCTGGTTTTATTGGTCTACTTTGTTTGTTGATGTTCATAAAAGGGTTTCTACTTGTCATTAATGCATATTTTAGAAGGAAAAAAAAACTTTTACCTTTGCCTTTGAAGCCTATTTCAGTAGAAGTACCTTTTCAGTAGTGGGGTTTGGATTTTATTGGGGATATTCATCCTATTTATTCAGCCCAACACAAGTGGATTATGAAAGCTACATATTACTTCACCAAATGGATAGAAGCAGTTACAACTAGGCAGGCCACATACTCAGTAATTATTCAATTCATGGAAGTTAATATTATTTCTAGGTTTGGCTGTCCACACAAAATCATCACTAATAATGTTGTTGCTTTCAAATATAAAAAGATGGTAGATTTCTACAATAAATATCATATATTTCTAGGACATTCTACTACCTATTATCCTCAAGGAAATGGATTAGAAGAATCTTCTAACAAGAGCCTGGTCAATATAATAAAGAAGTTGTTGCTGGAGAATAAGAAGTCTTGGCACAAAAAGTTGATAAATTCTCTATGGGCTGATAGGGTGAGCACTAAGAAATCAATTATAATGTCCTCTTTCCAATTGGTTTATGGAATTGATGCAGTTTTCCCTACCTCCCTAGGAATTCCAGTGTTGAAATTATTGAAAGAATTAAAAATTGAAACGAAAAATGTGCAGAGAAGAATAAATCAAATGGTACAATTGCAGCAGACTAGAGAAGAGGTCTACAATAACACATGCATAATCCATGATAATAATAAAAGGATTCATGAAATAAGAGTGAAAGTTGACGATTTTCAGCTTGAAGATCTTGTGTTAAAATGGGATACAAGAAATGAGGAAAAAGGAAAGCATGGAAAATTTGACAGTTTGTGGAAGGGGCCTTATAAAATTGAAGCTTTTTGTGGGACTAATGATTTTATGTTAAAGGATCTAACAGGAGAATCACTTGCTGGGGGTCTGTCAATGGAAGGTTGCACAAACATTACTTTACCTAAATTCAACTGGTTTAAACCAACATCATTGTACATACCATTTTATTGTTCCAAGTACTGTAGGTGCAGGTGGTTGTCATAAAAAATTGAAGCCCGCAGTGAAGATCCTAAGTTTCAAATGAATTTCTATTGTATATAATGAGTTTTCAATTAATCAAGTCAGTTTCAGTTGTTTGAAGATTGACTAAATGCCAAACGGAGAAGGATATTAGTTTACGATGTTCTTGGCACCTCATAGGGAGGATGCCATCCCCATTGGAGCCACTGTTAGGTTTCTATAAATGTAGTGATCAAGGTGTCATTATCTAGCCATTTATCCCAATGGGATGTTGTAAAATTATTTTTCATTTTAAATTGTTTAGTTGTTTAAAAGAACAATATAAAAAGGAAAGAAAAGAAAAATAGAAAAAGAAATAAAAATAAAAGGGAAAAGAAAAAGGATGAGTCTCCAAAGGGCATGCTAGCCAAAATTCCACCCAAGGTTGTTTTGTTTATCCTTAAAGCTTGATTAAATTAGAAAAAATATGTTTTTAAATGCTAAATAAACACCAACATGATGTTTTTTCATTTAGTAATAAAGTTATGGTGCTTTGGATGGATGAGATCGTTCCACCAAAATCAATGGCAGGGGACGATATTCGCCCCCCACGACCTCCCAAAGGTTAATATGGGGGGGGGGGCTGAAAAGTGGTTTGTTGGAAACCAACTTTCACCATGTGGTGAATCCAAAAACATTTCGAGGGCCTCTCCTCCTTTACCACCTACTGCCTGACCCCCCCGAGAAAAATACTTCCTATTTCCACTTGCTCTCACTCCCGCTGGATGCCGCACCAACACATCTGCCACCCAAGTGCATTCTTCCACGTCACTCCATCTTCCACATCACTGTATCCCCTTACATCATATGATCGTTGGTCAAATCTCCCGCCAACAGTCATGTTAATGTTGGGTCATTAATTCCCGCAACCATTTAAACTATCAAATGCGACGCTTCGAAAATAGTAAATTTGTCATTGACCTCCTTCCTCTTTTCATTTTAAAGATCCTTCATTGCCCAAATTTTCTCCTTTTTCCATTTCATTGTATTAAGTGCGTGTTCATGCTCAGAGATTGTTCAGTGCACTAGTGCCCTCTGCAATCGACATCTTCTTTCAGTACCAAACAAGCATGAATTGGGTAATTTCCTTTATGCCTCTCTGTAATCTTAAATGTATTCACATAAGGGAAAAGAAAAAATGGTGGTTGAGAGTTCAATCTTACCCTTTGTTCCCAATTTAAATGAGATGACTTTAGTTGACACACAATATAAGATAACAGAAACTCTATGTGAATTTGATTTGTATGAGATTCATAATTGGGTGAAACAGAAGTATATAGATAATAGTGATGATTTAAACATCTGGGAATCATTTCTACCACAATTTTCCTTTCCCAAGACTCATATTTTCCCAGAATTCGCTACTTGGTGTCCTCTCAGGTACCTTCCCCAGCCAAAAAGTAGTAATTGTTTAAAACAATGAAATCTTATTCTCAATAACCCTAGATACTATTTTTCAAGCCCTTCAGATTAATACTCAAACCCCTTTACATCCATTTTCTACCGATGCACTCATGGAGATATAAAAAAAAGCTTACCTTCCCCTAGCGAGCCCATATTTTTGAATGTTTTCTGCCTGAAAATTATGAACTGCCTAGAACAAATCCCCCAAACTCTACTTCTATTTTCCTTGAGATGTCAAGACAAATCATTTCTATGGTTTCTTTCCTATTAGGTTATCCCACAGACCAATGGGTAGATGAATTAGTTTTAGGATTCTTGTCAATATTTTCAGTTGGTCAGAAACCATCACTCATTTTCAATTACAGTCAATACTTGTCAGATATTATTCATGAGCAATTGACGAAATTCAAGGTTGAAGGTGCATTCCAACACAAATCAATTTTAGTATATTTGATGTTATTTTATCAAGTAGACATATTCAAGTTCTAGTTACAGAGGATGGATGATCAGGGAAGCTCACAGTCAGTGATCCACTTGACTTCTTTACTTAGAAGGAATTCAGAAGATTATACATTCAACAATTTTATGGATTAGGTTTTACATACATCATTGTGTCTTCTTAGCAGTGATGTTATACCAATGATTTCACTAGAGCTCAAGAAGTTTTTGCATCTTATAGAATAGGCTAAAGTTGGAGACTAGTATCTCTACCATAACTATACAAAGATTCAAATCTATGGGTGTGAGCTTCCTCCTTATAGATTGCCTCTATTTGTACTAGTAAGGATTTTTGCGTTGGAGTACATTAGAAAAATGCTAAACATGGATGACCTAAATTTTGTATCAAATAAAAACAAGGCATAATTTAAATTGAAGGCAAATGTTGGGCCTTATATTGTAAATAATAGAGCAACAACACATGAAGTGGATGAAATACTAAAGAAAATGAAATTTAAGCTAAGCTTCACATGGTCTTATGATCCATTAGGGATAATTTCAAGACTAAGAGTCGAGCAGAAGACCATGCCATATGCACATACACACAGGCCAAAGATAGAGAAATATGTTAATCATGAGAAATTCATAGAGAACACACTATAGGAGGCTGAAGAGAAAATTTTTAGCCAATCATATCTACAAACTCCTATTCCAAAGGACAAAGAAATCAAGAGACCAAGGGAAAGTATGTCACCTAGAGATTCGGAAGCTCAAGCTGTGGACTTTCTTGTTTTCAAGAGGAGAAAGAAGGAGCCAAAGGCTGATACTAAGGCTGACACTAAATTTCATGCTCAGATAATAAATATTCAAGAAGAATCCTTAGAAGAAAAAGGCTCACAGGAGAAAACCACAATGGTTTTGACATGTATTCCCACCACTTCATTCACATATGTTGAGGAGATAACTAAGTCACCTATGTATTCTACATCTCAGATTCTAGTACAAAAAAATATTTTTTCTAGATATAGGGAGATTAAGAAGAAGAATGAATTATTGAAGGCTTCAACATATTCAGATTTTTGGAAACAAACTGCCACTACTCAACACAGTTTTTTGTATGCACTCGACACAAGAAAGGGACAGTTCTAAATGGCCTTTTTGGAACCTAAAGTTCTAGTTCCAAAAAGTGTTGAGGACTACAAAGACCCAATATTTTATTTTGATACCAAACAGGTTCATGCAGTTGATCAAATCGATTTGCATAAACAAGCAGGAGAAATGATATATTCAACACTGGCAAGTTCAGCTATGGCTGCTTCAAAACTGCAGGCCTCCTTAAATAATATGCATTCAAAGTTAAAGATAGATCGAATGTCATATTTGGCCAAAGACAGAAGAACTAAACATTAGGAATATTTAGTGATCAAGCTAGATTATGATCCTAGTAACATCAAAGTAGTTGAGGAGATAATTAAAAATAAAGATGTAGATATTCAAACTCTGAGGAAACAACTCAAGCTTAAAAACACAGAGCACCCTCAGGCCAAAGAAGTAACGAACCTGGAGATAGAAAAGGAAATGTTTTTCAAACTAATAGTTGAACAGAGAAATGGAGAAATTGAATCAGGTGCAGTTGGTCAAGAATTGAATGTAGCAAAACGGTTTGGCTCGGGAGAACGGGAGGGAGCGCGAACATGGTAATGGCACCCAGCTAGGGTTTCTGCAGACTTGCGGCGGCAGGTGCCCTGCTCTGTGACGCTCAGAACTGACAGCGACAGAGTAAATGAAAGGGAATGGTTTGAGAACAAAGATCCAATGGATCCCCCGCAGGGGGATGGAACAGAGGCTCCACCCGACGAAGAAAACCAACAAGGAGCTGAGGTTAACACCAATGACGTCTCAACAAACAACAAATCCGCAGAGGAATCGCAGACCACGAAGGATAATCAAGCCCCACACGAACATCCAAAGGTTAGTTCATCTACTTGCAAACCTGTTGCTTCTCACAGGCCAGAAGTAGAACTACCTAGCCACCGAATCAACGCAAGAATACAATTTATGAGAGATCATGCTCTCATAGGTAAATTTATGGGATTCTGTCCAACAGAAAAGGCACTAAGAAGCTGGATCAACAGAAAATGGAGACCAAAAGGAGAAATAACCCTACTTCTAGGGCCAAAAGGGTTCTTTACAGCCATCTTTAACTGTCTGGAAGACAGAAATAGAGTATTTGACGGAGGGCCTTACTTCTACAACTCTGCAGGGCTATTTCTCAGAGAATGGACGGCACGGTTCAACCCAAATAAGGAAGATCTAAGCTATGCACCAGTATGGATTCGATTATACTCGCTACCGTGGGAACACTGGGATGAGGACTTATTAAAAGCCCTTGGATCGGCGCTGGGAGATTTTGTTAAGGTCGCAGAAGAAACAAAGACTATGAGATACACGACTTATGCCTCTTACGCCAGGATCTGCGTATACATGGATTTGAAGCAGCCCCTGCCAGACACGGTGCGCCTTTTTCATGAAGATCAAGACTGGATCCAGGTTATTGATTATGAGCATGTTCCTTTTCGATGCAGGAAATGTCATACCCTGGGACACCTCTTCAGAGATTGCCCCTTAAATAACAAGCCTGACTCTCAAAACAATCAAGAGACACAATCTCAGGATGGGTTCACTAAAGTCACAAACAGAAGACGCGGGAGCAAAAAATCCAATGCAACACCCAAAGCAGCGCCAACACCAGAAGATAAATCCCAGCCCTCTACAAGTATAGCTTCGGGATTCTTGCACAAGCAGAACTACAGGAAGAGCCCAGATTGGAAACAACGACACCTCATTCCACCAAGTCAGGAGAGCAAAAGAAGAATCCGGAAGGCGAAAAGATCAAGCCCGCCATAGAAACATGGAATAATCCAGCAATGGACATAGATAATCCATAATATAGCAAGGACAAGGGAAAGGAGGCTGAAGGCAGCACTCAGGAACCACAGTTCATGGAAGACGACAGCGAACAAATTGATATTGGGGAACTTGACATTCTAGGTCTGGAACAAGCTTGCAAATCAGGTAACTTTGACAAAATCCCTGAAACACAAGTAGACAACCTAGTAGAAATTCTGAATTAAGCTCAAAAAAAGTATTCTCTTGGGGTCCAGACAGGCAGTCACTGGGATGGTAAATTTGTATACAAAGATAGCAAAAAGAGGGGCAGGAAGACAGCTCTAGAAAGAACAATTAAGATTGGAGAGGTCTTGGTCGAGTCTGGCAGATATGCTAAACTCACCAAATATTATAACACCAACCCCAACACTTCTAAATGAAGTTGATATCTTGGAACATCAGGGGGCTCAACTGCCCAAGGAAGGGGAAACTTCTAAAAAACTTGATAATGGAAGACAAGCCAACCATTCTATTTCTACAGGAAACCAAATGCAACTCGATAATCTTGGAGAAAATTGCAGCCAAAGCTTGGCCAGGAGGGCAAGTTACAGCTGTAGATGCACAAGGGGCTTCCGGAGGCCTGGCTATCCTCTAAGATGCGGGGAAAATACAATTAGACAATATCCATGCAAACAAAAATTTCATTCAGGCAGTTTTTCATCTTTTGGGCACAAACATTCATGGCCACATCACTAATGTTTACTTCCCACAAGAAACTCTGCAGAAAGCCGCAATCCTAGACACCATATCGCAGCTCAACACTGATCGAACATACCCGCTTTGGGTGACGGGAGGAGATTTCAATATGATCGCATCAACAGAAGAAAAACAAGGAGGGAGATGCAGAACTAATAGAGACGACTCTCTACTCAAAGATTTTGTTCAAGAAAATTGGCTGATTAACGTGCCCACAGCTAATGGCCTATACACCTGGACGAATAAACGAGCAGCTCCACTGCAAATTGCTTCCCGCCTGGACAGATTTCTAATATCAGACAATGCCATTCACATTGGAGGAGAATTTACAGCTCACATAATTCCTCTTTCCGGATCAGATCATTGGCCTATTGAATTGCACTGGAATAGGCCAGGAAATAACATTAAAAGGCCCTTTCGCTTCGAAGCTTTCTGGCTTTCCCATCCAGAGTTCAAGGAATTCATCAACACAACATGGCAAAATTGTAATCCAAGTGAAAACACCAAAATGGCAAGATTCCAAAAAAAGTTGAAGATGCTAAAGGCAGAAATAAAGCGCTGGAGCAAAACTACTTTTGGCAACATTTTAAAGGAAAAGGAATAGCTTATTCAAGAAATCAAAAACACGCAGCAACGAATAATCTTGGAGGGGTGATCAGAAGAACTCACCCAAAAGGAACAAGAAATGGAAGGAAAACTTCTGGAACGGGATCGATAGGAGGAGGTTCTATGGCGGCAGAAATCCAGAATCCGATGGCTGCAGGAGGGTGAGAAAAACACCAAGTTCTTCCATAAAACCACAGTGCAAAGAAGAATGCGAAATCAAATATCATAGGTAAACAATGCTCAGGGAGTAAAAGTGGAGACACAGGAAGGAATAGAACAGGAATTTGTACACTATTTCAAGGAAATGAGTAAGGAGCCAAATATCAACAGAGCGGAGGCAATAGACAGCATCACAAGGCAAATACTGCATCTCATCACAGAGGAGCAAAATACTCTGCTTCTCAAGCCGATCAGCCTTCAGGAAGTGGAAAATGCAGTTAACTCCCTAAAAGCAGGTAAAGCTCCTGGTCCTGACGGTTTCACGTCAAATTTCTTTCAGCACTTTTGGGAGTTAATCAAGTGGGAAGTGTGGCAAGTAGTAGAAGAATCTCGCAACGTGCGATGGATGTATCTGGGCTTGAATGCAACATTCATTGCCCTAATACCTAAATCGGAGGAGTCCAACACGCCTGATAAGTACAGACCCATTGCCTTATGCAATATCATCTACAAGATTGTTTCCAAGGTAGTGGCACTGAGGTTAAAACCGGTGCTTCCATTCATCATCTCACCAGAACAATCTGGCTATGTAGAGGGACGTCAAATAACGGATGGGATAATCCTCACCCATGAGATTATTCACTCCCTCAAACATTCAAAAAAACCAGGTATGCTTCTTAAAATTGATCTATCCAAAGCTTTCGATAGCATAAGCTGGGAATACATGCAAAAGATCCTAACTGCTTTTGGGTTTGCCAATGCGTGGATACGATGGATTAGTAGTCTCATATCTTCCACATTCTTTTCAATTCTCATTAACGGGATTCCTACCTCTACCTTCCGCTCATCTAGAGGTATCAGACAAGGGGATCCCTTGTCGCCTTTTTTGTTTATAATCATGGCGGAAGGATTAGGTCGATGCATTAAAAATGCCATCCTTTCACAAGACCTCAAAGGCATTAC
Source organism: Pinus taeda (assembly GCA_000404065.3). Classification (NCBI taxonomy): domain Eukaryota; kingdom Viridiplantae; phylum Streptophyta; class Pinopsida; order Pinales; family Pinaceae; genus Pinus; species Pinus taeda. Next base: position 326,564 of record APFE031199542.1, read on the forward strand.
CCTCCACCAAGCCCCCACCGTCTCCCATCAGCAATTTGTAGATGGCAACATGATATTTGGGCATTCATCGGTTCAAGAAGCTCGATCCTTAAATTCCTTACTTAACATCTTCTCTAAAGCCTCTAGAGCTCTTATTAACAAAGTAAAATCCCAGATCTTTTTCTTCAACACCCATCCGACCACTCAGCGAGCAATCGCTCGCATTCTAGGCTTCTCCATTTCTACCCTCCCATCCAAATACCTAGGGGCCCCTCTCTTTGCATCTACTCAGAAGCACTCCTCGTGGACTTCCCTTCTTGAAAAATTGGAGGCCAAATTATTCCTCTGGACTCACTGCTCCTTAAATATGGCCAGTAGGCTGGTGCTCATCAAGGCGGTTCTTCAATCTATGCCGCTTTACCTATTTTCCATATTGGCGGCACCAAAATGGGTCTTAAAAGCCATCAAAAAATTACAGCAAAACTTCCTTTGGGGCAGCACTGGACCTAACAGGAAATGGGCTTTGGTAAAATGGGAGAAAGCTTGTCTCCCAAAAAGTGGAGGAGGAATTGGCCTCCGAGATCCAGAACACAGCAACTTGATCATGGGAGCAAAAATATGGTGGAAATGGCTATCATACCCCAGCACACAATGGGCCAAAATATGGACAGCCAAATATGCAAACAACCTACCCCTGGAGGAGTGCATAAGAATGTTGGAAATAAGTAAGGGATCAACAATATGGAATTCAGCAATATTAAACAGGGAACTTATTCAAAAACATAGTTTCTGGGAAGTGAAGGACGGATGCACAGCTCGTTTTTGGACAGACTCATGGCAGCAATTCCCAAGCATAACAAATATCATCCAAGGCATACCTATTCAGGATATCAACCAACAGGAAAAGATCAATCAATTTTGGGAAGCAAACAATGAATCTGACCACCATGATTGGAAAGAAGCCAGTACTATATTACCTCATAGTCCGGAGGCAATTCAACAAGCCCTAGCAGAGGAGTTAACAAAAAGGAAAATCCTTAAGGAGACAGGCCACGATAAACTAAGATGGGGCTATGAAGAGAAAGGAACATTTACAACCAAGGAAGCTTACCAAATCATCCTAAAAGGTCAATTCACCAAAGATAAGCTATGGGAGAGAATTTGGAGCACCCCCATATGGCCGAAGATTTCCACCTTTCTCTAGCTTCTGTCCCATAATCGGATTCTCACCTGGGATAACCTCAGAAAAAGGAAATTTGCTGGACCCTCAATTTGCCTCAACTGTAAAATGGCGGAAGAAACTGCGGTTCATATTATGCAATCATGCCCATTTGGCAGAAGAATATGGGAGAAAGTCTCATTTCGATGCCAGAAGGAAGGCAGAGTGCTGGGTGACATCAATAACACCTTACGAAACTGGCCCCAACAGCCTTTTCAATGTACCATCCTCAACACTCTTAGGCAAATAATTCCAGGTACAGTAATGTGGAACATTTGGAAAGAGAGGAACAGGAGAATATTAAAAAATCAGGCAATGGAATTGGAGCAAGTTTGGACAATCGTACACAAGAATATTCAGGAAACCCTTTCTACTAGAGGCTGGTCCCAGGAGGATTTCCCTTCCAGAAGTAAGGAGCAGGCCATATGGAATAACTGGCAAATCCAGATCCCACCTCCCAACTCTCCTCAAGGCACCTCTGTCAGGCAGCAAGCTACGCCTACCAACTGGAAACCTCCACCGACCAATACATACATGCTCAATTTTGATGGAGCTTCCAAAGGGAACCCAACACTACAGGATATGGGGCAGTGATTCGCAACTCTCAGGGCAACCTGCTCAAAGTCTTCTTTGGATCTATAGGATGGAACACAAACAATGCAGCAAAATTGGAAGGCCTTTGGAGAGGACTCAAAATTGCTCAAAATCAGAGATACACTCCCCTTATAGTAGAAGGAGACTCTCAAATTATTATAAACATGGCCACAAAGATTCAGCAAGGCTCAGAAGCTCAGAAGGTAAGCAGAAGTTGGAGAATGGTAACCAGGCTTGAGCTTCTTCAACATTGGCTACAAAATAACAAAGCCATATCCTTTAAGCATATCAGGCGAGAAGGAAACAAGTTAGCAAATTTTCTGGAAAATCTAGGAGCAGAGCGAGGAAAGGAGCACCATGAAGGATACTTACAGGACATTGTCTCGGAGACAGAATGGACAACTTTCCAGGAGATCCTTAAAAATGATATGCAGACGAAAGAAGAGGCACACCCGGATGCGGGTGCCAGCATGACAAACAGAGGGCCATGTGCCAGCCTCGCGGGAAGTACAGCGAGCCGGTGCCTCGGAGATGAGATATGAGGTTTCTTAATGAGGAATTAATGGCATTCAATGCCATTTATTCTAGTTACCGTCCCAAGGGAATAACGAAGGCAACAGCAGAATGAATACCAGAATGTTCGCGGAGATTGGCATGTCTGAACAGGAGAGGAATTGGAGGCCAACGGTGGAAGAGTATGATGGTCTGGTGAGGAATGAAGGAGGTGTTAGAGAGAGTAAGCCTTCTCGCAAAGCCAGGCCCTATGTAGGGACGAAGCTCTACTCACAGCATTTCCAGAAGATTGTAGTCGGGGTTCAACATCGGTATCGCTCCTTACAGGCACTGCAATGAGGAAGACTTCTCTCTTCAGCGAGAGTCTTTGAATTACCCACTTCTGAGGTGAACAGGGAAGAGATAGTGGTTAAGGGTAAGCTTTGGGAGGCAACGGAGCATCATACGCCTTCTATGGCTCCTCGTCAGCGCGCCACTCCCCGCCGTGGGCGAAATTATGGACAAAGGGGAAGTTCTGGAGGCAGGGGAATTCAAAGCCCGCGGTGTATCTCCCCACTTGCTTGCGCCTCGCCAAGCTCAATTGGTTCAGAGGACTCTGGTTATGCGATAAGCAACACTGTGCAATCAGCGAAGTTCAAATATAAACACTGAACCAACAAGCCTATCATCTCAGCGCTGATTACAGTCATCTTCACTGAAGAAGATGAAGAGGAAGACAACGGGAAGGAGGAAACAGAGGAAAAGGAGCCCAGCTCGGATAATTCCTCTCAGAGGAGGGGAAAGGAAGACAGCTCATACATTCCCTCCTCTCAGAGTAGGCTTGAAGAGGATAGCACCTGTGTTCATTCGGAGGAGCAGAACGAGGTCCTAAAAGAAATTGGAAGCATGATGGCTGAGGATACCACCAATATTTCTCAACAACCTTCAGAGGATCCTCAGGCAATGGAAGTCTCCAGGAAGGGCAAGGAGCCGGACGACACCTTTGCCAACATCCTGTACCTCAAGCTCCCACCAGGAATTCAACGACCTGAAGACATCCCGGATGGCATGGAGGTGACCTGGGAGCCTGATCCGGAACGGGAAGCAGCGGAACGGGAGGCTACGGAACGGGAAGCTGCGGAAAGGGAGGCTGCGGAATGCTCCAAAAAACACAAATGATATTCACTGCTATGCGGGTAAGTTCTGAGGCTCCGGGTTTGGGGATTATCCATATGTTTTTGCTGTTTCCATTACAACGTGTTCTGTTCGTGATCGGCCACCTATGTCTGGAAACCATGGTGATGTGTACTATGGCTAGCGACTTTCCTAGACAAGCAAGCACCTGTGCTCTGATTATTTTGAAAATGCTCTGTTTTTTGGCAAAATTCCAAGACTGTAATGTCTCAATCTTCAGCTTGGAAATGTTTTATTGATGATAGCTTTCATGTAAACAGTGTAAAAGTCTACTACTGCTTTGATAAGCTTAAGTGCTGCTACCATGTTCCTCTATATCAGCAGGAAAGATCTTTTTGTGGAAAACTTTGACAGAGAGTTGTTTACTCACTCTCAGAGGTTAAAACCTCTTGTACATATTTTTTCAATTTCCTTAATATAATTAGTTTAGTCTTTGCCCAAAAATATAAAAATAAAAAATAATAAATAATAAATAAATAAATAATAGTTGAACAGAACACTCAAATTCAGAAAATGGAGGCAGACATGGAGGTTATGTTAAAAGAGAAGGAACAATTAGTAGCTACAGGTACATCATCACAACATGAAGGACAACAAACAACAAAGACACCCATTGTAGAGTCTTCTGAAAGGCTAGTCAAAGCTTTTGGATAACTATCAATGACAAACAGGGAAAATGAGAAGTTATTGGTAGCACTGATAAAGATGGAGGAAAATAAAATTAAAGTTGATAATGCATATCTAGCAGATGTAGAGAAATTTCAAACTGACTAAGAAAATTGGGAAATATGAAAACCAATCTCTAACAACTCAAATGTTGAAAGAGGTCGAGCAAAGTATATGGAATATCAATTCCAATATTATAGAATTATGGCCATCATTTCAAATTATTTTTTAGCAGGAGGAGCTAGTACAAAGGGTCAAAGCAGTAGCTGAGCAAACAAAAGTTGATATTGAGCACAGACCAAGGGAAGCACACATAATTATTAAAATGTTGAATGCCAAGACTAGATTTTAGCTAGAAGAAGTCTAGATTCAAGTCAGAACAGGCACAGTTATGGAAGTGAAGAGAGTTTTGACAAAGAAGAACCTCATGATACAGTTGGAGAATAAGTGCAAAGAGTTGGAGTTACAGGTAAAACTATTTAATAAAAAATTTAATATATTACAGGAAAATGGACTTTCAGCTCTGAAAGCCTCTAATGGAAAATTGATTCCATTAGAGAACTATCAAGATGAGTTATGCAACATAGCTACATATGCTTCTAAATTCACTAAGGTTAGAGGAATGATAACTAGAGAAGCTTTCCTGGAAGGACTACAACATGGCCTTTACATTCAAAATGAAGTTCACCATTTATTTCTCAATAAGCCAACTTTCCATACATACACAGAGGTAGATAAGAAATTTTGGAGCATGGTAAATTTCTCCATTCCTAGTGAAGAGTAGTGGGATAGATTGTTGGACTTCATTGAATAAGGGTAAACATGAATCCTAAAAATTGGGGAGCAGACGAATAGAAGCAGCAAGAAATTAGCTACAGTCATTAATAAGTCTCCTCAAAGTCTGAACAGAGCATCAGAAATAGCCCATATTTCCTACTACTTACTATTATATTTGTGAAACATCTACATTATTTCAATAGATATTATTTTGTAATAAATTTTATTTTGAAGTCTGAATTAAATTTGAGAAAGACTCTATAAATATTTTGTAAAAATATTTAGAAATGGTTGGATTATGAAAAAGAGAATATCTCTACTTTGATTTTAAGGAGTGAAATATATCTTGAAGTAACCAATTCAGTAATACAGAGGCAATTTCTCTCAAGATTCTTGTGTTAAGAAAATGGTGATGTTACCCTCTTTGTAAAATTGTTTTTCTTTCAAGTTTCCACATGGATTTTCCTTCTTGATTGTTACAAGAAGATTAAGAGTTGAATTTAGTTATGGTACTCTTCTCTGGCTTGTTTAAACAATCGTAAATGTTTTCTTTCTGATATTAAGTATATAATTAATTTGTGTATGCTCTATAATTAATTGATCCTAATTCTAATTCATCTCATCCACACCACAACAACTCTACGAGATCCCGGAGTTTGCCTACCTCACCCTGTTTCCTCTCCTCTGTTTATTTTAAATTGATTACTGAAGATTTTATGACTCCATTCCCAATGGAATTTTCTTTCATTTTACAACCAAAACTTTGAAAAACCTATCTTTACCTTTCATAACTAGAATAAGATCTAAACAATAAAATTAAAATCATACAAAGAGAGCCCTATCTGGAATCACTAAGATATATAGGGTTTATTAAGAAATAAAAGGTGAATATGCAAAGGTTCTTAAGTGCACTACCATCATTTACAGATAACAAATCTACTTTGATGAACTTAATACATTGGAAGAGATTATTAAGAAGGAAAAATACCTATATGACTAGGAGAAAGGAAAACCAAACTTCTAAAAGTCGTATAAAGATAAGATTAAGGAAAATTTGGATTAAAGGAGGAAGGGATTCAAACCACTTATCTTCACAAGTAAGTCTAATACATATCAACCAAACCAATTAGCTCAAAGTGGATTCAAAGTGATAAAATCATCATGAAAAAGGATGAGGAAGCCAATAAAATGTTGAGTATGTGAAGAAGGTCAATTGTAAAAATATTTTCCTCATAAGGGAGACTAAGTGAGGACTATATACAATGTATAGGAGGAAACTACAATGGGATATCTGAGAACAAATTCCCTATAATATATGTAACCTTGGATAATTAACAAGCATATAATTGGTCAACCATAATTGAAGTTGAAGGTAAGATTGAAAATAATCCTATTCCCATTTTAATTGATTTTGGATCAAGTAATGGTTACAGTATGCTTGATTTGGATGAATGATTGCACTTGAAGAGAAAAAAGCATGAGAAATCATGGTTGGTTCAATTAGCTACTATATAAATATGGTGACAGAATTTCAATTGCTCAAGAAATTTAATCTAAAATCAAGAGACACAATTCTACTCTACTAATATGTGGAATTTAATTCACATTTTATAACAAAATCTACAAACATGCAATAAAAAACAGCTAGACATGCACAATATTTTTCTAGGGGAACCGAATTGGCAAAAACCCCTCAAGCCTATTTGCATTAATCAAATGAATAGAGAATGTATTACAATTGTTTGCTCGCTCTGAGCTCAACATGCAAGTGAATAACCTTTTTCTCTATTCAATGAGAAGCTCTGAACCAGAATTAGTCAATTTCTTCCTCAACTTGAGCCCCTATTTCCTTGTGCAAATACTAAGGAATTAGGCCCCTGTTTTTAGGAGTTTTCCTCCACTTGATTGCACAATTCCAAAGGATTTATCATCTGACCTGTACACTCAAACTATTTTATAATTTCTTGTTACACTACCTTGGAATTTCTACCACAGCTGAGGAAATCGAATTTCTTGCATGCACTAGCTATTTTGAGCTTATTGATCAATTAACTGGATAATCATTGAGTGAGACTATTGTCCCACTGCACCACTGACCTTCCACTAGTTCTCTCCACCACATGCTTAACTGAACTCCAAGCCTTCTAACTCAAATTTACTGAGCTAATTGAGTGAAAAGATCCATGTCACCTCAGTTAACTACCTCCAAGCTGTCTGTTGATGTGGAAATTCAAACTTTCTCAATTTGACCAAGGCAAAGTCAAATTCAAACTTTCTTGCTACACTTCTCAATACTCCCTCTTGGCAAGAAATGGATTTTCAACCACCCCTATCCAACACCTATGGAATTTGAAATTCCCTCTTGAAAAATGCCTTTGTTGAGATGTCAACATCTTGTTCCTTTGTCAGAATGGATTGTAACAAAATTATCCTCCTTTGCACATAATCCTATAAATGATGATATCGATATCTGTATGCTTGGATCGATCATGAAATATTGGATTTTCAAAGAGCTTAATGTAGCTCTGATTATCACAATAGATCATAATTGGATCCATATCTTGACCAAACAGTCCCACAAGTATATTTCTCATCTAGATCGCTTCACATGATTCTTGAATTGAAGCCATGTATTCATCTTCTACCGAGCTAAGCGCCATAGACCCTTTACTTCCTGTTGTACTAAGAAATGATTGTGAAACCAACACTAGAAATTCACTTGATGTACTCTTTCGGTCAAATGGACTCCTTGCCCAATCTACATCTGTGAATCCATACAACTTTACTCCCTCTATCTGTTTGCACCATATTCCATACTGGGTAGTTCCTCTGAGGTACCATAAAACATGCTTAGTTTCCTTCCAATACATTTTGGTCAGCCTTAGCTAGTTCACTGCATAGCACATATTTGATCGTGTGTTCACAAGACACATCAGGGAACCCACTAGCTGCCGATAAATGGTAGCATCAACCTCTTCACTTGAAGTGGCATCCTTATTCCTCCATTTGGTCACTAGAGGTGTCTCCATGGGCTTACAACTCTCCATGTGAAATCTATACAATATCTCGGTGGCATACTTGCCTTGAGACACAAATAATTCCCCATCACCTTGCCATACGTCTAGCCCGGGGAAGTAGTACATGAGAACCATGTATTTCATCTGAAATTCCCTTGCAAGGTCCTATTTTCAAGAGTTGATCAACTTCTAATCACCTGTCAATATTAAATCATCAACATATAAAACAATGACAAGAAGTTTACCTTATACAAAAATATGATAGAGGTTCATATCAGCTTCATTTTTGGTGAAGCCCAAATCACTGAGATAATTGTCGATCCGAGTTTACCAAGCTTAGGGTGCCTATTTGAGACCATACAAAGATCGCTTGAGTCTAAACACATGAGACTCTTTATCAAATGTCTCAAAACCTTCTGGTTTCTCTATGTACACTTCCTCCTCAATAACACCATTGAGAAATGTTGTTCTTACATCCATTTGGTGGATGTTTCAACACATCTGTGCATCCAGTGCAAGAATTGATCTAATGGATGAATACCTTGCTACGAGAGAAAAGGATTACTCATAGTCAATTCCCTCAACTTGAGAGAATACTTTGGCCACAAATCTGGCCTTATACTTCTCTATGCTTCCATATGTTGCATGCTTAACCTTGAATATCCATCTCGAACCCACAACGGATTTATCTGTCGGTCTTAGGACCACTTACCAAACGTTGTTCTTCATGATGGATTCATATTCTTCCACCATTGCATCAACCCAAACTCGTTGTTCAACTGCTTCCTCAAAAGAGGATGGCTCACTCTCTACAAGCTCAGTCATTAGAGCCATGTAGCCATGTAACTCTCAGGTGACCTGCTTTGTCTGCACAAATTTGAAGGAGATCCCGCATTATCCTCACATCTTACACTAATCTAACAGCTTCCTTAGTTCTTTTCCTACCTTCCCTGGATGTTTCTACTTGAGTGGATGTCTCCACTCTACCTCCTCTCTATTCCTCCATTTGTGGTCACTCCACAACTTCCTAAGGCTCCTACTTTTGAGCTAAAGGATCCTCTTCTGATGGGATCTAAAGCTCCCTCTCAAAAAATCACCATATTCCTTTCTCCTCATCAAAATTTACATCCCTTTGCACAACTTTCATTCTGAGGTAAGGTAAGTACACACGGTAATTATGTGGAGTTTCGGTGTAACCCACAAAAACCCCAATTCTGTTGCCGACTCAAGTTTCTTCATCGAATCTGTTATCAAATTGTTTAGTCTGAAATTTTTTAAAAGTGCTGACAATGGTAGTGTCAGCACGAATTCATAATAAACAGGGTTAAAGCGATGACAACGGGAGTGTCAACGCATTTTTGTAAAAAATGGTCAATTAAACCTCAGTTTTTTCCTATACAACACAATAATTTTAGACATGGTTTCTCAACAGTTGGAAATGAAATTTTAAAAACCAAAGGAGGTTTTTGTTGGTAACAGTCTCACTTTAAAATTTTTCTTTCAGTTTTTACGTAAGTGTAATAGTTTTAGATATTAGAAGGAATATTTGAGACATAATTTTTAGGATTTTGCAATTTAGCCTTTTCATGTTTTAGCCACTGTTTTAAAAATCAGATTTAAAACAAATGAGAACGAATTTTTCAAAACCAAAAGAGGTTTTTGTCTGTAATGGACCCATTTAAAAAAAATTATCTCTCCATTTTTTAACACCTATCACGATTTTGGAGTTTCGAATGGATCACTGGACCCTATTTTTCAGGATTTCGTGAGGAAAAAGCTCATGGATAGTTGTTGACTTGGATGTCACCTCATCAAATTCAAATTAGTGATCCTTATCTCCAACCATGACTCCAGAGAAAACATGATGTTTACATGTATATAGGTTAGGAAAGATGTTTATGTGCATGTATTTGAGAGATATTCTTTATCTATTTTATTGTTAGCAATTTGTAATTAAAAATATGCTAGAAACTTGTTTTAGTTTGTAGTCTTTTCTATAAAGATAGTTTCTGAAGAATGAGAAAGTATTGGAAATTTTTGACATAACTTTGATATATTTTGTATACAGTTTGATATCATTATATATTACTGTGTTCAACATTATTTGTTCAGAGTTACAAATATTCATGTGTGATGGTTTTTTGATCTGTCTTCTAGTAATTGTTATCTCTTTTATTTCATTATATTTTCCCACATGTCTTCTACATTTTGGAAATCAAGGTTTTAAAGTTGAACTATGTTTTTCAGCTCAATTTTAATAATGCCAAACTGCTATATGTTTTCTACTTAAATATCTTTAAACAAAATTCATTAATTGCTTTGTTTTTGGTATTAATCTCTACTTGCTTCTATCACAACCAAATGATAAATTGTCTAAGAAAGTTTTTGCTACCTTGCCTTTGTATTTTGTTCATATAGCTTGTAATCAATAACTTGTTTTCAAATAGACTCCACTCCCAATGATTTTTTTGTCCTGTTATGCTCCTACACTAATAGGTGTCATATTTCATGATTGACATTGATGGGCTCTGCAATATGTTCATACTTTTTTGTCTGGTTGCAAAGGTTTTCCATATTGTCAAAATCAAAATATTCAAAAAATGTAAAGAGGGTATGCCCTAAAAGAAAAATCAAAGGGAAAAAAGAATGAAGTGGTCAAAAAATGAAAAAAAAATGAACCCCAATCAAATAGACCAGGAAAGTGTGCAAGTCCAAAATGCCACCACTACTATTCTATTTTTGCAATAATCTGATGATGTGCAGCTTGTTGACTTATACCTCCATTGATGAAGGGCCAAACAGCTTAATCTTGGCTAGTTCATGTCTGAATTTACTTGTTTTAGAGATAGAGAATAGAAGCTGTCTAAACTGTTCAATCTTGGTAGATAGGTAGAGAAGCAAAGGAGCTCAAACATTAAATCTGAGCTCTTGGATGTTATAGGTGTAGATTTAAGTAGGATTGCCATGAAAAGAAAAAGAAGATGATAAGGGTTTGCCAGTCTAATTGAACCCAAAGAAAAGAAGAAAAAATGTTAGGAAAAGTAGGTTGGGTAGGTAGAATGGTGGCGCAGAATATGACTTGTGATGTATTGTGTAAATATGTTAACTTTCAGTCCCATCACAAGTGCAAAAGATATATTTGATACAGCTCAAGCAAGGTAGAGTCTCATGACTAATTCCCCTTTATTCTTTTTCCCCAATCATTCACTAACTTCCCTCAAAGATATTAAGATCTACTTAATATCACTAATCCACTCATCTCATTTCATAAAAAGCCTAAGTAAAACCCCTTTTACTTAGGAAATTATACGAATATCACAAAAACCCCTTTTCCCTTTAAAGCCTAGGTTTAACTTAGCGCTTTCAATTCATTTCAAAAATTCGTATTAACTTTTAACATATATTATTTAAATCCCTATAAATTTGTTCCCATCCCGTATTATATACATATATGTTTAAAACCCCAAAAACATTAATATTCCCTCCCCGGTCGAAATACGACCATAGCAACGTATAAAGAAGGAATTAATGGTTCATTTGGAAACTTTTTATATCCTTCCCGCCACACAAATCATGGGATAATTGACCATCCGGGTTAATTATAACCAAACCCCGAACCAATAACATGGCGCCCAATACTATTAAAAACATTATTTATTATTTTGGGCCCGCACATTAAACCCCCGCAATATGCTGCTGAGCGCCCACCGTTATATCTGGGCCCGTTCATCCAACGACCCACAATCATATCGCGACCCCCCCATTCGCCGTAGGTTAAGTCCCGGGAAGCCGGCGGTATTGCTCCCATACCGTGGACATGCGTTGCGCTCCTGTCACGATCGCTGCCTCCCCGCCCGAAACTGCTCGACCCCAAAAGATGTGAGGGGGGAACCGCTTACCACCCCTCCGCTAAACGATAACACGTCCAATCCAGCTGACGTCAGCCATGCAATAAATGCCAAAAGCCCCGCCAAAGCCAAATTTTGTTAAAACCACAATAAAATGTCATTTTCGCCATTTTTTCTATGCGAGCAGTCTTCCATGCAAATTACGTCCGGGTGATTGCATGAGCGTACAGTCCGCCACCTTGCCAGAGAAGCCACAACAATGCACTCTGCCATCAACCTTTTCAACCTGCAATTGCACAATTCGTCTCCTTAAGCCAAGTATTTACCCATTCGACCAGTTACCCTATAATTTCGATTTTCCTCTGGAAATTTTACCTAAAAAAGCCAAATTCAAGCTAAAAACAGTCTGTAGCTGCCACACGAAGACACCAGAACTACTATTTTTCCCACTTTTTTGATAGAAGCCCAACCTCCAGTTTGAAAACAAGAACCAAACATGGAAGCTCCCATAGCCCTAAACGTTGCACCCCTTAATGCACCTCATAAAGAACTGGATTATTTACCCTTGGCTGATAGATATTTTCAAATAAAAGAGTTATCTGGTGACATGAACCATCTCCAGGAATTTTGCCCAATTAGGAATAGTTATCTGAGCAACTCCGATATCTATGGAATATGGGAATCTAATCTTCCTAGGTATTACCTTCCCTCAGTCAATGTGTTCCCAGATATTATTCACCAATGCTGTGCCAACTATGACCCTGTTAGTAAGGTAGTTATGACCCCATTCCAAATTGTTCTCTTTTACATAACTGCTGAATCCATCAATGAGATGTTACAGTTCAAACCCACTCAGCCTTTGGCTCCTCTTTCCATGGGAGTTTTGCTTGAACAAGGCTCTCAATTGCCCAATTCAGAAATAACCTGTATTGCTCAAATGTTCATGAAACCAGATTGTCAGCCCCAAGGTCCACCTCCATATTTGCATGTCTGGTTCACTAAAATAAGAAAACTCATAATTGATATGATATCCTTCATCTTGGGATTTAAGACCAGTGAATTTGTTGATGAGACCACCTTAGTTCTGTTGTCAAGATTTACTCCAGGACAACCCCCTGCTGTTAAATATGACTATGCCACCTTTATTGCCAACAAGATCCATGACCAATTCGTAAATCTGGACAGAGAAGGGGTCTTTAAATACACATCTTTCATATACCATCTATTATTATATTATCAACCAAACACCTTTTCATTTCCCATCAGGAAATTGGATTCCAAAGGAGAGCAGAGGTCTGTGGTCTTTTGGACCTCATTGTTCCACAATGTCTGTGAATCCCCTTATACCTATTGTGAATTCATTTACTTGTTTGTACATCTAGCGTCCACTCTATTGATAGGATCTCCTCCTCCTAGGCTCTCTGGTGATATAAAGAAGATTTTACATCTTTCCAGACAATACAAGATAGGTGACTGGTACTTGTACCAAAATCACACGAAAATCAGAATCTATGGATGTGAACTGTGCCCTTTCAAGCTGCCCAAATATGTGCCTATGAGACTGTTTGCATTAGAATATTTCAGACAGCTTATCAATGCAGATTTAACCCACTTTTGCAATGCAAAGAAAAAGGCTCAGCTGAGAATAAAAAACCAGATAGGCCCTTTTATCATCCATAAGAGGGAGGCATGGGAAGATGCTGAGAAAATATTAGGGGAACACCTTACATTGAAGAAGAGTTTTTGGTGGGTGCCATATGACCCAAATAGCTTTATAAGTGACAGAAAAGTAAGAAATAGGTTGTCAGTTTATGGGCATCATAGGATCCTTGAAATTGAACAATTTGCTAATCAGGATGAGTGGGTAGAGGGTACATTAATAAAACAAATTAGTGAGAAAAAAAAGATGGAAAGAACTATGAAAGACCTTGAAAAAACCCTTGACCTGGACTCTTTTGGAAAAGAATATTTCAAGCTACCTCAACAAACAAGAGTTGGTACATCCTCTATTGGAACTTCTCAGCAGCCTGTATAAGAAACCAGCACACCAGTTACAGGGTTTTCTAAGGGCAAGGAAGTAGCAGACAGAGAGCAGCTAGCAATGACTGATTAGTAGGGGAAAATTCCTCCCGTTAAAACCAAAGCAGCAGAGATTCCTGCATTACAGACTCCTCTAAATGAGGAAAGAGGCAAGAAGAGAGACAGGGAAGACGCCACACCTATCAGTGGGCCTGCAGAACAACCAGGGGAAAAAAGGCAAAGACTCAATCCTCTATCAGAAGAGGAAATATTTGAAGAAACAACAGAGAGTCTAAGAGGGGAAAGATAGCCAGCCAACAGACATCCCAGGTGGTGGAAACATCAACTAGCTCACACAGGAAAGAGCTAGAAAGGAAACATAGTGTGGAAGTTTCATCCACTAGGCCACAAAGCAAACATGCCTTCAACATCAAAAGGACATTCATGGAGATAAAGGCTAGAAACAACTCACCGAGGCTTCAAATCTACAATAAGTATCTTAAAATGGCCCCCACTAATCAACAAAGGTTAATGTTTTCCTATGACATTAAAGAGGGAAAAATGATCATGAGTTATTTTAAGCCCAAGGTGCAACAACCACAATCAGCAGCTGATTACATCAGGACAAATCTGGAGGTCATAGCCAAGGATATTCATCCCATGGACCAGATTGAGCTTCATAAATAGACTAGAGAGATGGTCTACTCCACACTAGCTGATAAAGCAATGTTGGCTCATAAATTACAAAATTCCTTGGAGAATACCTCTGCTCAACTAGACTTGGAGAAAGCCTCTTCTCTAGCCAAGGACAATAAGATAAAATCTTTGGAGGAGATTATCACTGAATTGGGACATGATCCCAAAGATTCTAAGGGCATAAAGGCATTGATGAAGAAGAAAGAGGAAGATATTGCTTCCCTAAGGAAGTAGCTTAAACTCTCTCCTTCCATGCACCCACAGACCGTGGAAGTTGTACAACAGAAATCCGAAGAGGAAATGATGCACCTTCTCATGAAACTAAATGAAAGGTTAACTGATACAGAGTAGGCACTGGAGAAAGCTCTAAAAGAAAAGTAGGGAGAGTCAACCTCCCAGCCACCTGAAGTAATCCCTGCAATCACTACTGCCCCCACCACACTTGTAACAACATTACCTCCCACTGTTCCAGCAACCATAGCAGAAATAGTCACAGGTACAACAACGAAAACAACACCAGGCAGCAGTACTAGCATGACCACAAAAGAATTGATAAAAGCCATGGAGGAATTAAAACTCCAAGTATCAGAATTGAAGCAAGTCAAGGAAAAATTCGCAAAAGTAGAAAAAAGTTATGACAAATCCAAGATAAGTGTGGCAGAGAAAATAAGGGAAGTTAAAACATTACAGAATAAAGTGAAAGCATTTGAAAAGGATCTCTCTCTGGACAAACCGCCGGTAGAAATCAAAGGTATTCTATGGTCCAACATCAATCAATCCCTTAGTAATATGTGGAGATCTATCCAAGTCATTTATGAGCAGATTGACTTGATAGGAGCGGCCCAAGTGGAGATTCAAAAGACAAGAGCTTTATTGGGATAGATGCCTAAACAAGCTAACCGGCTAATACATTTTTTGAACACCAAGACCAACGAAGAACTACAAGCACTGGAAATCACAGATAGGATAGGCACCATTCTAGAAATCAAGAGAGTACTAACCAAGAGAACTATGATGCAAAATTTGGAAAGGAGGTGCCAGGACATGCAGGTGGAGATCAACTCTTTCACAGAAAAGTTCACAGTTTTTCATAATAAAGGTCTACCTAGTCCTTTAACAAGTAATGACCGGCTGATGAGACACACAGATTATGTACATATATTGAATAAATGTGTTGCTAATCAAGTTAATGCATCATAAAGTGCTCCAGGAGTGAAGGCACTTCCATCTGGCCAAGCCCTCTACGACAACTTGGAAAATTTATTCTACATTGAGCATGAGGTGAAACATTTATTCACTATCCCACCTAATTTTTTCAGGTACACAGAGACTGATGAAACTTTAAGAAAGCTGCAGAGACATAAACTACTAGAACCGGAGTGGTGGCAAAG
Organism: Pinus taeda; assembly: GCA_000404065.3. Classification (NCBI taxonomy): domain Eukaryota; kingdom Viridiplantae; phylum Streptophyta; class Pinopsida; order Pinales; family Pinaceae; genus Pinus; species Pinus taeda. The sequence goes on from APFE031199542.1 coordinate 342,456, forward strand.
TATGTTAGAAATTCTATAAACTTATCTTTGGTATCTTTGGTAAAATGAAATTTTGGGTCATCTACGATAATGCGGAGAATAGAAATAACTGAGGGTCATATGGGTCAAAGCGTATCACATCAGAGTTGAAGAACATCCGACAGAGCCGGGGCAGCCAACACAGAGTATCAGTGGAAGACAGCTGTAAACCGACTCACAAAGCCTACCTCTAGCTCATCTGACAGGACAGAGCAGCCAGCATAACATCAGTTATGTTTTCCCTGTTATCGAGACTATTCGTCTCTATCTTTTGTAAAAAACGATGAATCATCACTAGATATTATCTCCTTGAGATATTTTGTATAAATACCCCCCCATTCGAAGCATTTCGGGTTGGTGAGGCATTCTTAAACTTTGTTGTAATACTGAAATTTTGGAATGCAAAAGCTTTTGGAATCAGCTATTGCTGGACTCACTGAATGTAGAATTGAAGCAGATAGACTTGTCACAAAATTCTTGAATCACCCAGTGGACCAATAAGTCCCCTATTGTTGGCATTATGTTTCTGGTATGGTTATATGTTACAGATGTTGTACTTGATGGCAACACCCATGGCATGGCTCTCAATATGATGAGAATTAAGAAGTACGCAGGAGAAAAGTTCACGGAATTTTATGCAGAGAAATTTTTATAAAAGTTTATTTCATGTGGAGAAAAGTTCACGGAATTTTATGCAGAGAAAAGTTTATTTCATGTGGGAAAACTTACCTTTGGTCCATGGTAGTTAGTCCTTGGAATTTGAACCTATGGTTTTTGGACCATGGCATCTCGACAGACGTGTTGATCCCTAGTATTGAGTTGATGGTATTGGTTTGTTATGGTTTTGGCCCGTGGTATTGGTCCATGATTTGAGGAAGAGCTTGCCTATATAAAGCAAAGGAGATCATTTGGCTTGTGTATGCTTTTGGGTTGAATATCTTAAGATCTGAAATATTGGGTTATTGTTTCAAAAGCTCGATCTATATGAAAGTGAAGTGGAAAGCGAATCTGTGAAGGGTGATCTCTCGAGCGCTGCAGCTGCGGAAGTGCGGAGGTGCCGCAGGAGATGCCGCAGGAGTCGCCGCAGGAGGCGCCGCAGGAGGCG
>APFE031199542.1:351012-466735 GCA_000404065.3 Pinus taeda
GCCGCAGGAGGCGCCGCAGGAGGTGCCGCAGGAGACGCCGTAGGAGGCGCCACAGGAGTCGCCACAGAAGTTGTTCTGGGTTTAGTTTTCTGTTATTGTGGATCTGGTTATCTGGGTGACTTACTGGTACTTGATGATCATTTGATATTTATGGATCCAGTTTGAAAATTTATGAAAAGTGGTCCTTGAAAGAAAAGAAGTAGGGGGTTGTAGCTCCCTTCCAGGAGAGACTGGAAAACGAGAGAGAGTTGTAGCTCTCTGCAGGTTGCAGCCTGCGTACTGGTAAAGGACTGCACCAGTACAAGACCATTGTAAAAGGAGTTTCTAATTTTGAAAGAAGATAGAGACATATTGCAGCAGGTGGTTTTCACCCACATTGGGTTTCCACCTTATATCTGGTGTTCTTTGATGTGACTGTCTGTTTTTCTTGTTCATTGTTTTATGGTACTGATATGAAAAAATAATTCAAAGTATAAATAAGGAAGAATTGTTAAAAGGACTAGATAATACTGATTAACCCCCCCTCTCAGTATTATTTTCAACACCTATATCTTCTGTTTTGTAGTTTTTCTAGTTTCATTATATCATTATGTTTCACAATCTAAATGGTAATGATAAAGATTAATTCAGAATTTGCTTGACTGCACTCTGTGTTTCATTCATTATCATTCTCTGTATTTTCTTCAGGATTAGATTAAACAATGTAACTCTTAGTTGCTCCTGTTTCCTAATTCTATCATATTGATTATTTGCTAGGGAATTCTTAACTGCTCCTTAGTAATAATCATCCATTTTCCTGTGTTAAATATGTTGGAGGATTCTTAACTTCCCTTCAACCAATTTAAGTCCATTCCATCTTATACAAATCTTTGTTTTCTCACTGTTTGACTACCTTGCTCTGTGAAACCATTCTATGTTAAGAAACCAAATCCAGAAATCCCTCTTCGTTGACTCCATTAGCCCAATGGACTGAAAGTCTCAGGTTTACACCTCTGTTCTATTGAATCTCACCATTCAATAATCAAACAAAACCCCTAAACCTAATAACTAGCCTAACATCTTTCAAAACAAAGTTAAATCATAAAGAGAGAGCCCTCTTTGGATGCAGATTGGATAGAATTTGTGTCTAAAAGATTGATCTGTGGTTACCTCGACCGTATTCCCTTTCTTACAACTTTTGGGAACAATCTGAGTGATAACATGTCCCTTTCCATACCAATGTTACTCAAATTCAATTAGATCTAGTCTATGTGTCGAATACATAGCCAGTCATTTTAACTAAGTTATAGAAGGGATCCCCCTTCAGATTGAAAGGGATAAATTTCAATCCAAAAGATTGGTTAGAGGTTACCTTAGAGTTTTTCTTGCAACCAATGTTTTCTCTAAGTGATAACATAATCTTTGGAGACATGGCAGTAAAAAGAGGCTCCAGAAATTATGAAATGAGACACATCCGACTTTCTCCCCGAGAAATCCTCCTCTAGTGTAATCATACCAATAATCTGATGAGGACTCTAGCTCTACAGGTAGATTGATTTGTTACATGCCTCTGCCCACAAATGCAGTGGTAGGCCTTGATCATGTAGCATAGCTCTAGAAGCTCCAACAATGCTCCGGTTCTTTCTCTCAACTACCCCATTTGGCTATGGGTTGTGGGGTGTTGTCATCTCTCTTTTAATTCCTTCTTTCATACATAAATCCTTGAAGTCATTCAAAACATACTTACCTCCATTGTTGCTCCTGAGATCCTTCACCTTCTTGCCAATATCTTTCTCAACTAGTGCCTTAAATTCTACAAATTTTGAGAATGTCTCATCCTTCTTCCACACAAAGAAGTTCTAATACTTTCTTGAGAAACCATAAATAAAAATAACAGATTATTTATGTTTGGTAGTGGAGGATATCAAGAAACGTCCACAAACATCAGAGTGAACTCTTTCCAAGATTGCAAGTGATTTGTTGTCTCATTCATGGAATGTGGATTTTACATACTTCCCCAAGGTACAACCTTTGCAGAAATCCTACTACTAAAGTGCTCCTTTAGGGAGGCCAATGGTTATTTTGCATAATTTTCAGGGTGCCATGATGCAAATGGACCGATCTCCTGTGCCAGAGTTCACCGACATCGCAACTCTACACTTTCTTTGCCTTACTGCTTTTAGCGATATAATATTATACATCAAGTTTATACATGTTCTTCACATGAACCCTGATCTACTCCACCTATCCAGGGGTTATGTTCTTAAGAAAGTATTTACCTTTATTGAAGATCACATCATAACCACGGTCTTCCAAAACTGTTACAGAGATGATTTCATATTTAGGCCTGGTACAAACATGAAATCTTTGAGGCAAAGAGGGGATCCTGACCCCCTCTTAAAGGTTACTGTACCGATCCCCAAGCTCAATATTCATTTAGAGATATTTCTCCTCTGGGTCATTGAAAAACTTTCTACACCCTATCATGTAGAACAAGGAACCTAAGTCCAAGTACCACACACTCCTCATCACGGTGTTGGTCATGCATGAGATAAGGGTGAAGTCTAGCTCAAACTATGAATTCAATGCTTCACCTTTTTCTCCTCCTGAGTTCTTATTGTTAGACATTTTGTGTGGACACTTTGTAGCATAGTGCCTGAATTCATGACAACTGAAGCACTTTATTTTGGAAAAGTATTTATTCTTGATCCCTTGGCTGGATTTTGGTTTGGTTTGATACTTCTCTCGTTCTCCTTTCTTTCCCTTTCCGACCAATGAAAATTTTTCTTCATCCTCTCCCTTTGATGACATTACATCTCTGGTCTTCTCCCTGATCTCTTCTTGCACCAAATCGGACCATAAGCATTCCCAATTCAATAATTTCTCCCTCCCATTAACTAAGTCTTGGTAGCTACGCCAACTTTTGGTATGGCCTAGAAGAGCTACGCTCACTAGGTCATCTTCTACAACATTCACACAAACCCCTCCAAGCTCATCCCGAACTTCTGTAAATTTGGTGAGATACTGCAGAATAGTATCATTCTTCTGCATCTTGATATTTTTAAGTTTCTATTTGAGGGCTAGCTTTCTATTTTCACTGTTATTATCAAATAGCTTTATCAGTGATTTCCACATTGCAAAAGGAGTTTATTTCCCATGGATATTTGAGACAATGTGGTCTCGCACTACCTCCAAGATTATTCTCCTCGCCTTGGATACATATTTCTTCCATAGAGCTAGGTTTAGGGCATTAGCTAATCTTGGTTTTGGAATGTTTGTCTTCACATATTCCAACAATATGTTGTCATCAAGCACCACCTCCATGCAATGAAATTCGAGTTTCCTTCCAAGGAATACTCTAATCTAATTTTGTTGAAGGTCATTCTCCCAACTCTGAAGATATTCTACTCTCCTGAAGTTTCAAATTCAAACCTCCTGAGAAAAAAATTTAAAATTCTTTCTCTAATGTAAATCATGCTTTGATACCATGTAGAAATATGGTGATAAAATTGCAACTGCTCAATAAATTTAATCTAAAATCAAGAGACACAATTCTACTCTACTGATCCGCGAAATTTAATTCATAATTTAGAACAACATTCACAGACATGACATAAGAAAAAACAACACATGCACAATAATTTTCTAGGGGAACCCAACTAGAAAAACCCATCAAGCCTCTTTGCATTAATCATATGAATAGAGAATGTATTGCAATTTCTTCCTCTCTCTGAGCTCAACGTGAAAGTGAATAACCTTTCTCTCTGCTCAATGAGAGGCTCTGACCTAGACTTAGTCAATTTCTACCTCATGAGCCCCTATTTCCTTGTGAAAATCCTGAGGAATTAGGCCCTTATTTTTTAGGAATTTTCCTTCAATTGATTGTGCAATTCCCAAGGATTTATCATCTGACTAAATGCAACACTTGTACCCTCAAACTAGTTTACAACCAAACTAGCTTACAACTGTTTGTTACACTGTCTTGGAATCCCCACCATAGCTAAGGAACTCAATTTTTTTGCATGCACTAGATATTTTGAGTTGATTGATCAATTAACTAGATGGTTACTGAGTTACACTATTTTCCCACTACAAAGCTGACCTTCCACTAGTTCTATCAACAGTTGGAACAAGTTTAATTGAATACAAATGGAAATAACTGAACTAGATTACTAAAATTTAGCAATCACACATGCTTAACTGAAATCCAAGCCCTCTAACTCGAATTTAATGAGCTTACTGAGTGAAAAGAGTCATGTCACCTCAATTAACTACCTCCAAGTTGTTTGTTGATGTTGAAATTCAAATTTTCTCAATTTGACCAAGGCAAAGTCAAATTGAGACTTTCTTGCTACACTTCTCAACAACTACTAGAACTAGAAGAAAGATTAATGTAATTGTTAAAGGTTTTCCACTAGATATGAATAGTTTCATCACTATTACATATTTGAACATAATTCCTTTTTCCTCACATGATGTCCTCACATAATGGATTGTTTGGATGTGAATCATCCTATTTTATATTTTTGTAACAAGACTTTTAACTATCTTGATAAATAACGAAGGCACAAGAGAATGGAAGGAATTCCAAGGCCTAATTATATAAGGGGGATTTCATCCTTGGAAATAAATATATGATTTAGGAAAGGATGTCAATTTTATGTAGCTCATTTGGAATATCTTATTAGTTGCACAAGTCCAAGTCATGATTATTTTCTAATGTTTCAAGAATTAAATGTGTTTGAAGAAATACTAAGTTTACGACCAAAAATATATATAAATATGTATGTATGTATGTTTCATATATTGGTGTGAATTATATGTATCTCATGTGGAATATCAAGTTAGATTCACAAGTCCAAGCCTTGAATACTTTCTAGTGTTTCATAAGTTTCCAAATGTGTTTGAAGAAATACTAGGGTTAGTGCCATAAAGAGATATACATTTCTCCATTGATTCAATGCTTGGAGTTGCGTGAGTAACAAAGACTCCATATAGAAAGAGATACCATAGTTGAACTTTCAAAGAATAGGCACATACACCTAGAGGTCTCACCTTAGAAAGCACCATTATTGTTTGTAAAGAAGAAATATGGGGCCTTGAGGGTGTCTATTGATTTTAGATTGTTAAACAAAGTCATTGTGAGGAAAAAATACTCTATACCCGAAAGTGGTAACTTGTTTGATCAACTAAGAGGATAAAATATATTCTTAAAGATAGACTTAATATTAGGGTACCATTAGTTAAGTGTTAACTAGGACAATACAGAGAGGGGGATAGATTCACAATGAAAGAATAGTAGGACACCAATAAACACTTTAGAAACAATTCATATAAGCATCACAAGAAGCACATATTTGACACAGGGATTCTTAAATCTTCACTTTAATTACTTCCACAAAGGCAAGCTTCAACTTGTTGTTACAAAGTTCTATGTCTACAACCAGAAGGAAGCTACTACTCCTTGATTCATCAGTTACTGCTAAAAGAAGCAATTACCCCTATTTTATCAACTACCACTGAAAGGAGCTATAACTCCTGGATTATCAGCTACTATTGAAAGGATCTCCAACCTCTAACTATTTACTAGCCAATACTGGAAGGAGCTACAACCCTTGATCTATGAACTACCACTTTCTTGACCTCCTTGATTCATATTTCATTCGATTTTCAAACTCAGATCATGAAGGCCACTTCCTTTCACAAAAAAATAAAAGAATCCTCAATTACATATGTCAATCACCACAAAACATGTTCAACGTCCTTTGATCTCTTATTAACACACACATTTCCAACACCAATAGAAATAATAAATCAATCTTCTTACAAATTCGGTTATAAAGAATAAGAGCTGATATTTTTAGGTTTAAATAAATTTAGTTATCTTGAGCTCTTTATCATGCATAAGTCCTTATTTTTTCTTATGTACCACTTTTGTGAAGTATTCTAGGTATGTTCTTGAAGTATTCAACCTCTGATCTCTTGAGTTGGCATGAAACTCTAAGTTAAACTACCCAAATTTGTAATTCTGGAAAATATTAGGGTTTTGTTGAAGCCCCGAAAATCGGTTCAACAACAAGGGGGATACCCGCCCGGTCTGGACCTTGGTTGGCAGCTCCTTTTCTGTTTGGTATAGCGGGTCCGACTAGGGATAATGGGACCAGTTTCCCAATTTGTGTGTGTGTGTAAGATTGATTGATGTTTGTGGCTTTAAAAGATTCTAAATGAGATAATCTACTTCTAATTCTAATCTAATGATATGAAATTATATTCTAAAAAAGCAACGACATCTAATATCTATACTAACCCGGGGTAAGATTTTTCTATTATGCGATCTAAAATGATTTCTAATAACAATTGGTAATAAAGATCATTCAACTGTTATAAGAAAAGAATTCAATATAGATGAAATACTTCGCATAAAAAGTTAGACGAAACAGTTGTGAGAGCATATTGCATAGTAAGTTGTTCACATATCAAGCACAAATAAATAGCTATCACCATACAAAAGTGCCAAATGATAACTCAGGCATTCAAGTATTAACATGTAAACAACTGAATTTAAATATCACTCTAACACAAGAGATAGAAACAATTAAGAGATAGAAGTACCATTTATAACTAGTTCTACTCATGAGCTTCAAGCAATAACGATTTATCTCTTCTCAATTCGACATCAACTAAGAGTACAAAAGTGCAACATCAATAGCAGATATCAGATGCAAAAATCAATAAACCTTGTTCCATTCATTCACCAAAACCTACTCGAAGGGTGCCAAAGTACATGTTCTGAGGACAAGTTTTTGATAAATTTCTGGACCCTTCTCTAAATGCATGAGAAGGGTTTAAATACTACTAACTATGTCTAAAAATAACTTATTTACAAAAATTTAGGATACGGTTTAAATGACCGTCCTTTTTCCAGGCAAAATAAAATAAAACTATTTCTAAAATTAAATCTAAAACTAACTATTTCTGTATTTTCTCCTTAATGTCGCAAGCATTCAACATTTGCTTGATATGAGTCAGTTGGCTGACTTCAACCTTTAAATGTGCTGCAAAATGGAATCAGCAAGAGCTGGCACCATCTTTTCGGTACTGGGCTTACAGGAGACTGAGCAATTAGAGGCTTCCCATTTCGAGAAGTTTTACCCAGGGATGCACGATTAGGCGCTAATCGCGCATCAGAAACTGCGTTTGTTTCTTAATCCGAGCTTCCTTAGTGCAATTTTCACCTCTTGCGTGTTTTCTTGTAGCGAATGTAAAGTTGAAATTTTGTGAAAACAATGATTCTGAGAGCTCTTGACCTTGAGCCCTAAACGGCCTGTCTTGATGTCAGTGCTGTCTAATATTCCTTTAACCATTTCTGTGCAGGGGAGAATTTTGGGCCTTGCCGCTCTCCGGTGCAGGAATGAACAAGCTAACTCTACAACTGATGCTTTAGATGACCTTGATGAGCCTGTAGTAGCCATAAATCCCATAACTTTAGGATTTATTTCCTCAAATATATTATGTATGCCTTACAGGTGAAAATAACCACGTTTCTATTGCATGATGTGTCTTTGTGCAAGGGTGCCTTTTCTCTGTCTTTAGATACCAGAGCCTCGTCTATTTTCACCGTAGTTTCCTGTACACTACTTTGTATAACCTTTTGTCCTTCGTTCCTGCAGTTTACAAGTGAGGTGAGAGTAATGACAATAAATAACGACGGGAATGCTTTGACTGCCGAAGACATTTAAAAATATGCCACCATACGTGAACTCGCTCTTTTATCAAAACTAGATTTCATTAACAACTGGCAACTACTTCATTAATGAGCATTTAAAGCACATAACCATTCTCGTTTAATGGAAACACTTTTCCTTGAATAATGAACCAGAAAAATTTGCGATGAGACGATGCATCGCATAATCACAATATCGCAATATCGCAATATCGCATGATCGCATGATCGCTCTTTCATTCTTTCATAAGATCGATTTTTTGCTTTATCGCGATATCGCAATATCGCATGGTCGCATTATCACAAACTCATAAGTATGCGCATTTCGCGTTTAATGTATTTCTTGCGAGGTGCGATTTTGCGATATGTGATATCGTATATCGACGTTTTCTGCGGTTTTTTAGCATACGTGCGTTTTAAAGCATGCGATGTGATATAAATGTTTTTAATATGTGATCTCGCATTGCAATCTAGCATTCTTAGAGTTTTGGCTTGTGGGGAGGCATCCTGTTATCTTTTCTGCGATACGATATCCTTTAAGGAGTGATTTTGTCTTCCATCATCACAAAACTTAAGTTTTTTTAGATATTTTCAAAGGTATTTTCTTAAGTTTACGATGGTAAGTTTTATTGAATAGGAAATACAATCAATAATTGATTTTTTGAATTTTAGCTAAGGGTCCCCATATATTTAGTATTAGTCACAACACTAAATAAAAAGGGGGGTTGTTGGTGGCCACAACAATTGGCGATTCACTTGGAAGAACCAGTTATCTCTGTCATTCTTTTGAATTTTCTATACTTCCAAAACAGGAAATTTTCCAGAAAATTAAACTTTATTATTGAAAGATAAAGTACATTATGTTCTAACCTGTCAATGATATTTTGTTTCAACTATTTTCAACTCTGATTATTTACTTCCTCAAGCTAGTCCTTGTATTTACATCAGTCATTACTTGGTTTTATAAAGATAAAACAAAGGCTTCTCTGTAAATCAGTTTTAAATATGCTCATTTGTCATTGGTAGAGCCTCTGCTACCAGCAGGCGTTCATAGGCTCGACAGGGTTACCTGTTACCCAAAAATGATACTTTATCCTACTTAAAGAAACCTACAACTCTCAAAGAAGAATCCACATCCACACTTATTGCTTTAATTTTATTTTACTCTTAAAGAACAATGTCTTGGTTTGATAGCCAGTTTATGACATAGTCATTCACTTGATTTATAACTTTGATGAACAAGTTGGCTCGTGATGAGACCCCTTATCTTTTGATTGCAACAATCTTGAGTCATTGCCTTATTGTGGTATGCAGTATTGGCAAAGTTAGCAAGTTATAATATCTGTGATTATGATAAGCCGGCTCGTGATGAGACCTCTCGCTCTTTAAGATGAAGTGTATCCTTGGATTGTTCCTCTGAAAGTTGTGATTTCCTTAGTAGGGAGGAAGTCATTTTTTCCTTAAGATAGCTCTGGATGACAGTAGCAGAGTTTTTTGGAAGGATCTGTTCTACAGAGAATCTTTATTTTGTTATTGATACCTTTCATTACACTGATATAAAACAATTTCTCACTAAAGGTTGTTTTCATCGAATTTTATGAAGGTGAAACTAGTATCATATCTAGGCTAGAGTCTTTAACTATATCTTCCAATAATAAAGATCAATTTTCCAAAAGATTTGCTATTTATACAAGCAAACGATCAAAATATGAAAGAGAATTGGTGTCTTTTTCGTAAATTCCTAATGTAACCATTCACAACTGGTTTTATTAAAATAAAAATCTAATCTATAAAATAAAAGAATAATATTCTAGGGAAAATATTTTTTTAGGATCTAACCATTAACAGGTAAAGAATCTCTTTTACCTGCTAAATCCTGCAGCATAAAAGTGGACGGACCTATGACTTCTACAATCTGAAAAGGACCAAGCCACATTCGTTGAAATTTTGTATGTTTTCCTTTTTCCTCGTGGGCCTTTTCCCATTTTAAAACTAGATCTCCCATCTGAAAATCTTTTCTGGTCATCATGTTTGAATGAAAAGAGGATTTCGCTATGCTTGATGATGAGTGTGAGTTCTTTTGACCTTTTCTCGCTGTTCTTCTAACTTAATTATTTCCATTTGCCTTAGCTGTAAGGAGAAAGTTGGTACTTCATCAATGTATTGAACTAAAGACAGAGAGGGGATTGCTAAATGAGTCGGAAGAACCACTTCTTTTCCATAAACTAAATTGAATGGAGAAGTGCAGATGGAGGCTTTCTTCGTTATTCAATCTGCCCATAAAGCATATATTAAATATTTATGCCAATTTTTATGATTTTGGTCAACTATTCGTTTGATGATCCTAATTAGGTTTTTATTGGTAGATTCAGCTAACCCGTTCCCTTGTGGATAATAATTGGCATAATATTTAAGTTTAAAACCCTTTTTAAGTGCAAAATCAGTCATTTCATTTCCAAAAAAGTATGATGCATTATCAAACATTAAAGCGGAAGGCAATCCAAACCTGGTGATTATGAATTGATCTATAAATTCAATGATATGTTTAGCATTAGCCGTCTTGAGTGGAACTGCTTCTACCCATTTAGTAAAGTAATCTGTTGCTGTAAGGATGTAACTATGCTGCTTAGAAGAGTGAGGAATGATCTCACCTATTATGTCCAATCCCCACTGATCAAAATGTTTCTCAATGTTGACTGGCTGTAATGGCAAGGACAGTTTCTTCTGTTTCCCAGCGGCAGTTTGGCAGACTTGACATTTCCTCACGTAATTGTGCGAGTCTTTGAATAATGTGGGCCAGTAATAGCCTGTGCGTAAGATTTTATGTGCAACAACATCTCCAACATAGTGTCTGCCCGCAGGCCTGTCGTGGAGTTCCTGCAAAACATATTTAGCTTCAGATTCTTCAAGACATCTAAGTAGAAAAGAATCATAATTTATCCTAAAAAGAACATTATTCAAGAGTTGATATTGTTTGGCTTTCAACCTTAGAGCTCTTTTCTTAGTATAATTGAGGTGTGAGGGGGCATACCCATTCTTTAGATAATAAATGATATTTGCATATAATGATTCATTATCGTTTAGGCTTACCTCGTACACTTGTATGTCTGCATATTGAATTTTGGATATCAGCGATGCTCTGGCCAACATTTTGCAAAAGCCTTGACCTTTTATAATGCTTGCTGGTTTGATTTCTACATCATATTCCTGTAACGCAGTAACCCAATTGGTTCTTTTCTCACCCACATCTTTTTTCACTAAAAGATTTCTTACCGCTGGAAACGGTACAATAATTTTTGTGCGGGTTTTGAATAAAAAGGGTCTGAAATATTTGATTTCTTTGAAAACAACGTAAGTCTGTTTCTCCACATTTGAATAATTTAATTCAGCTCCCTGTAAATTTGAACTAAAGAAAGCAATCGGGGCTTCTGCCTTCTCTTGATTTGTCTGAGTAAGTATCGCTGCGTATGATCTGTCAGATGAAAATGTATATAAAACAAAAGGCTCTGAAAAATTTGGAGTCACTAAAGATGGAGCATTGATAATTTCTTGCTTGATTAGATTGAATGCCTCATATTCGTCTTGGCCCCACTTGAAGTTTGAGTTCTTTTTTTATCATTTTTTGTAAAGGAGATACAATTCTTGAAAATTTTGGAATAAATCTCTTTACAAAGTTGATTTGACCAAGGAAAGGTTGCATAGCTTTTTTGTTGTGAGGTAGGGAAATTTCAGAAATCTCTTTGATTCTGTCAGGGTCAATGTGAATTTCAGTTTTTGACACTATGAATCCTAGAAGTTTTCCTTCACTTAATGCGAAAAAGGACTTTTAAGGGTTGAGTGAAATTCCATACCTGAGACAACGTTGGAAGATTTGTTTTAAATCTCTGAGATGGTTGCTTCATGTCTTGGAATAGACAGTTATATCATCTAAATAGATTACCATAGACTTATTAACTAAACCTATGAATGCAATGTCCATGGCTCTCTGAAATGTGGCACCAACATTAATCAGACCAAAAGGAATTTTTTATATGCGTAGGTACCCCATTTGGTTCTGAATGTGGTTTTTAATTGATCGTTAGGATGTACCAACATTGGATTGTATCCAGAAAATCCATGTAAAAAGGAGATTAATTCTGACCCAGGGACTGCCTACAAGATTTGTTCCATAGGAGGCAAAGAAAAATTATCCTTTTGGTAGGCTTTATTAAGGTTTCGAAAGTTAATACAGATTCTAATATCTCCGTTTTTATTTCTAACAGGGGCCATGTTGGAGACCCATTTGGAATGTCGAACGGGGAAAATTATTTTGGCCTTCAATAACTTGTTGAGTTCGGATTTAATCTGATTTTCTAAATTGGGATGGATTTTTCTCAACTTCAGTTGGACTGGTTTTGCATTTTCCATCATTGGAATAATATGTTGGATGATAGAAGTGTCGTATGTTTTAAGTTCATCATAGTTCCAAGCAAAAACATTTATGTATTGTCTGAAAAGACGGATATATGCTAATTTTCTTCGGGAGTTAGGACAATGCCTAGATTGATGTTTTGGGGTTTGGTATCAGTTCCTAGATTTACTAATTCGTAATTCAAAGTTGAAATTTGGAGTTTTGAATTAGTAGATCTTTTAAACCGATCTTTCAAATCATAAAGGTATTCTAATTTGACTACTGACTTAGGTATAATATTGTTAGTGCTATCTTGTTGCAATTGTCGGTCATGTTGGTCTTCGTCAATTATTTGATTGGTATAAGATCCTTCGGATGTGAGAAAACTCACGATATCAGGATCGTCGTTGAATATTCTCCAATTTGTGATGTTATCAGGAATAGAAGGTCTAAAGATTAATTCTATTGAAAATCTATAAGGACTAAAATCTTCTGAAGGGATAAGTTTAGAAGCTACGTTAGCCAAAAGGTCTGCACTTGCATTCTGGAGTCTGGGAATTGATGAAATATTAAATGCTATAAAGTGCTCAGTCTTGAACTAAAGATTGATAATGTTTTAAATGACCTGATAAGCAATGTATAGTATTATGTACCTATTTGACTACAATTTCAGAGTCTCCGAAAACTTGAAGGTATTCGACATTTAATCTGATCGCTTTGTACAACCCTTGGACTAAAGCTTCATACTCAGCTGTATTGTTGGTGCAATCAAATTCAAGTCTACAAGTTAGCATAATTTTATCTCCTTCTGGACTAACTAGCACACATCCTGCTCTTGCTCCTTTGTTAGATTTAGAACCATCAAAAAATAATTTCCAAAATGAAGATTTATTTATAGGACTATCTAAAAAATTTATACATTTAGAACTATCTGTTTGGGAAAAGTTCTCGACTTGGGACAAAACATAATGTTCTAAATAAGGTGATGTATGAGCATTAAAATTCCCTAGGAAAGAATCTACTGAGTAATTTCCAATAATACTGTTGTTATATGCTACTGGTTCATTTTCCCCCTCGAGTTCTGTTACTATGTGCTTCTGATGTCGTTCTCATTCAACTTTTATTTGATTTGGTTTACCATTGTAGGGCAGCCACATGTGCAACCAATCAGTTGTGAAGTATCCATGAATTTTTTCTGACCAATCCCTGCTAAGAATTAAGCCATAAAATTCTGGAATATCAACAACCAAAATATCTATAACTTGACATACCTTTGGGTTGGATGAAAGCCTTATGGTAACCTGATTCAATTCACCAATTACCTCGACTTGTGATCGGTCTTGCTGGACTATGTGCACAATAGACTTTTGTGGTTGAACATTCAATTTTGTACATATTGACTTCGGTAAAATATTCGATGAAGCTCCAGAATCCACTAAATAATTATGCACATTTTTATTAAAAATTTCATAATTAAGAAGAAAGGGGGGAGTATGAGATCTCGATCTACCTCCAATTAATACAATGTCATTTGGATTAACCTTGTTAATCGCATTAGTCAGAGGTCTACCCATGTCATGGGAAGCTTGACAAATTACAGCGGTAGGTAAAGGTGCAATTGGCACAGCATGTAATTCTTTCAAAATTATATTTTGCTGGTGTTTTAACTTGCTCAATTCATAAAGAGTGATATTGGCCCAAGTCTTCTTAATATCTTCTATAATATTGTACTCCATTTCATCAGAAACGATCAGAATTTTATATGGAATAGACGCATTTGTTTTGACTGGGCTGGTTTGAGTCGCTTTAGATGTTGTCTTCTTGGGTGCGACTTTATCCTTCATTGCCGAGCTTGCGCTCTTTGGCTTAGGGGTAGTTTGGGGGGATCAAGCTGATTTCTGCTTCGTGTACTAACCGGAAATGCTTCTTGATCCTCTTCTTATGGGAGGATGAAATCCCACATTCCTTGTAGCTCTACAACTTCTTCTTCATCAGTTTTCTCTTTAGTAGCGATTTCCTCTTCTTCCTCAGATTTAGTGTTTGTAATAGCGTTGGGGGGCTTTGAATTAGTCGAGGGATTCCTTTTAAAATATCTGTAGGGATTCTTTGAAGAAGTTTCTACCACTTGTTTCTTGATGTCAACCATCTCATTGGACATGGTCTTCAAAACGTTTTGCAATCCTTCTAAATCAAAAGGATCTTTCGATTTCTTTTTCTTCGGATCTTCTTTGAATGTTACCTTCTTAGACTTCCGTTCTTCGATTGTAGTCTTCTTTTCAAGGGCTATAACTCGTTTCTCTACAACTATTGCTTCTTTCATGTTTTCAGCCAAAGTTGTCTTATTAGCCCTATCCACGAAGATTGCTATATTTGATGGTAATGCAGTAATGTACCATTCACTTCTTACTTCTTCATTGGGCTTGGAAGCGGTAGGAATTTTGTTTAATAGTTTATTGAAACGAGAATTGAAGTCTTTGATGGGTTCTTTTGATTGGGCCCTAAGGTTTGACAGGTCACTAATCAACGTTGCAGTAGACCTATCATCACCAAACTTAATGAGGAATTTCTCCTCGAAGATGTCCCAACTAGTAATAGATCCCGATGGTAGTGAAAAATACCATGATCTGGCTGTTCCTTGGAGGGTATACGGGAAAAGTCGAACGACAAAATATTCGTTGGTAACTCCATTAAGATTTATGGATAGCATAAATTTATTGATATGCTCTTCCACTAGCATGCCTTCTTCAAGATTGAATTTAGGTAGCCATTTTTCAGGATGGGCTGGCAGCTGACTCAAGGGCGCAGGCATTAAGACTGCCCCTAGATTGTTCCATGGAGATTGAACCATTGTTGATTTACTAAGAGAAGGAAGTGGAGAAGATGATCCCTGAGGTCAAGAAGATGAGGATATAATAACTCTGGATGATTGAGAAGGGGATGTAGAAGTACCAGTAGGTTGGTGAACAATGATATGGAGCGACGGAGTGGATGGTTGACTTCACGGTGAGGAAGTTGAGATGGATGATGATGGTAAAAGAGCCTCGCTATCAGACCCTTTAGGTCATTTCCTTGCTCTCTTCCTAGTGGGTAGAGGTAATTCAGTTGGCTGTACACCAAATTTTTCGCTTTTTAATCTGGTCAAGGGATGAGCGGGGTTATATTGCGAAGTCACGCTACCTTGAGATTTATCAGATCTTGGAGGAGATATAGAAAATCGTTGAAGTTTGTGAATCAAAGATTCAACTTCAGGAGGTTCAAAAATAGATTGTTCTGAAATATCAGGGTTTATAGCAGCGACTGTTGATCCTACGACTTCTGACTGTGGATTTAAAGATTCTAAATGAAGTGGAGAAGTCGGGGGAGATGGTGAGGGCGATTTACTCTCAGAATGGTATTTTGATTTGGAATTACTTGCCATTCATAGTTACAAGCCCTCCTTCTAGCGCCAAATATGTTGAAGCCCCGAAAATTGGTTCAACAACAAGGGGGATACCCGCCTGGTCTAGACCTTGGTAGGCAGCTCCTTTTCTGTTTGGTATAGCGGGTCTGACTGGGGATAATGGGACCAGTTTCCTAATTTGTTTGTGTGTGTAAGATTGATTGATGTTTGTGGCTTTAAAAGATTCTAAATGAGATAATATACTTCTAATTCTAATCTAATGATATGCAATTGTATTCTAAAAAGTAACGACATCTAATATCTATACTAACCCAGGGTAAGATTTTTCTGTTATGCGATCTAAAATGATTTCAAATAACAATTGGTAATAAATATCATTCAACTATTATAAGAAAAGAATTCAATATAGATGAACTACTTCACATAGAAAGTTAGACGAAACAATTGTGAGAAGCATATCGCATAGTAAGCTATTCACATATCAAGCACAAATAAATAGCTATCACCGTACAAAAGTGCCAAATAATAACTTAGGCATTCAAGCATTAAACAACTGAATTTAAATATCACTCTAACACAGGAGATAGAAACAGTTAAGAGATAGAAGTACCATTTATAACTAGTTCTGCTCATGAGCTTCAAGCGATAACAATTTATCTCTTCTCAATCCGACATCAACTAAGAGTACAGAAGTGCAACATCAGTAGCAAATATCAGATGCAAAAATCAATAAACCCTATTCCATTCATTCACCAAAACCTCCTCGGAGGGTGCAAAAGTGCATGTTCTAAGGACAAGTTTTTGATAAATTTCTGGACCCTTCTCTAAACGCATGAGAAGGGTTTAAATGCTACTAACTATGTCGAAAAATAACTTATTTATAAAAATTTAGGATACGGTTTAAATGACCGTCCTTTTTCTAGGCAAAATAAAATAAAACTATTTCTAAAATTAAATCTAAAACTAACTATTTCTGTATTTTCTCCTTAATGTCACAAGCATTCAGCATTTGCTTGATATGAGTCAGTTGGCTGACTTCAGCCTTTAAATGTGCCGCAAAACGGAATCAGCAAGAGCTGGCACCATCTTTTCAGTACTAGGCTTACAGGAGACTGAGAAATTAGAGGCTTCCCATTTCGAGAAGTTTTACCCAGCGATGCGCGATTAGGCGCTAGTCGCGCATCGGAAACTACCTTTGTTTCTTAATCCGGGCTTCGTTAGTGCGATTTTCGCCTCTTGCACGTTTTCTTGTAGCGGATGTAAAGTTGAAATTTTGCGAAAACAATGATTCTGAGAGCTCTTGACCTTGAGCCCTAAACTGTCTATCTTGATGTCAGTGCTGTCTAATATTCCTTTAACCATTTCTGTGTAGGGGAGAATTTTTGGCCTTGTCGCTCTCTGGTGTAGGAATGAACAAGCTAACTATACAACTGATGCTTTAGACGACCTTGATGAGCCTGTAGTAGCCATAAATCCCATTACTTTAGGATTTATTTCCTCAAATAGATTATGTATGCCTTCCTAGGTGAAAATACCCGTGTTTCTGTTGCATGCTGTGTCTTTGTGCAAGGGTGCCTTTTCTCTGTCTTCAGATAACCGAGCCTCACTTATTTTCACCGTAGTTTCCTGTACACTGCTTTGTATAACCTTTTGTCCTTTGTTCCTGCAGTTTACAAGTGAGGTGAGAGTAATGAGAACAAATAACGACGGGAATGCTTTGACTGCCGAAGACATTTAAAAATATGCCACCTTACGTGAATTGGCTCTTTGATAAACTCAAAACTAGATTTCATTAACAATTGGAAACTACTACATTAATGAGCATTTAAAGCACATAACCATTCTCGTTTAATGGAAACACTTTGCCTTGAATAATGAACCAGAAAAATTTGCGATGAGACGATGCATCGCATAATTGCAATATCGCAATATCGCATGATTGCATGATCGCATGATCGCTCTTTCATTCTTTCGTAAGATCGCTTTTCTGCTTTATCGCGATATCGCATTATCGCAAACTCGTAAGTATGCGCATTTCGCATTTAATGTATTTCTTGCAAGGTGCGGTTTTGCGATATGCGATATCGCATATCAGCGTTTTCTGCGGTTTTTTAGCATAAGTGCGTTTTAAAGCATGTGATGTGATATATATGTTTTTAATATGTGATCTCGCATTGCAATCTCGCATTCTTAGAGTTTTGGCTTGTAGGGAGGCATCCTGTTATCTTTTGTGATACAATATCCTTTAAGGAGTGATTTTGTCTTCCCTCATCACAAAACTTAAGTTTTTTTTAGATATTTTCAAAGGTTTTTTCTTAAGTTTACGATGGTAAGTTTTATTGAATAGGAAATACAATCACTAATTCATTTTTTGAATTTTAGCGAAGGGTCCCAATATATTTAGTATTAGTCACAACACTAAATAAAAAGGGCAGTTGTTGGTGGCCACAACAGGTTTATACGGGACTTTCTAAATTTTGGCTTATTTCCAAATTTGGACAAACTGATAAATAAACTGTGAATTTTGCTCATTTCACTAACTTTAATGCTAACTCATTCACATTCTCTGAAATTTTTGGTTGATTTTCCAAATATAATTGTTGACCCATTCATGTCTGGTTTGTGCCATAAGTTTCATAACACTAGCGTTCGCGACCTTTACAATATAGCTACCCTGCTTTGCTTTAGCCCGGAGGGCCTAAAACTTGTACATAGGAAACTATGTGCAAAACCAAGTCTTATAGCACCTTTCGTCATCTTCCAAAACCATCAACTATCATTCATTTTTTGTATTCCAATCTCGTGTCCTAGGATAAAATCCACCCAAAAATGCTAAATTTGCATGCCATGTGTCGCACCCTCTTTGGTGCCATGTGCCCCTCCAACATCATGTTGATGTCATCATGACATCGTGGCTCTGTGTCACCTTTGTAAGCCAATAATATCTCATTGCATGTCTTCCATGATGTCAAACTCCACGTCATCAGTACAAAGGCAAGGGTTCCATGCCTATGATTTTCGTTAAATTTCTTTATAAAATTTAAAGGGTCGAGAGGAAATTTTTGTGGTACATAACGAATATATTTCCATTTTGGTGATTTCATCTCCCCCAAAAAATTAACCAGGGGTCCCTATTAATCTTTTGGGGAAGAACCTCTGGGGTTATCTATCTATGGGGTCCCTCGCTATTGTAACAATCACCAAGCACCATTGGCTTGTGCCTCCACATTGTCCCACTTCATCAATCCTGCCACATCACCCCTCTACTCTTTAAAATATCTCTGGGGTAAGATCATTGATGGTTTTTATAAGCCTCCCTTTTGTGGTTTCAAGGTAAAGGGAGGATAGGGTCTACTTTTAACAAGGATCATCAATTACGCTATTGGCAGTTTGGGAAATCCATCCCATCATGTACCCCCTATTACTTAACCCTTGGGTACGCATGGGCCCCAACCTTTCTCCAATGATTTAGAGGTGTCGTGTGGCATGCGATCCACCCACAAAGTTTCGCATGGTTTAATTTTCTCTCCACCACTATTGCTCTGCCAACTAACACCAAACCTTCCACCATTTTGGCGAGCTTCAGTTCTAACACCAAGTTTAGTTCTGCAATATTTGAATTCTTGTCTACTACCTTTGATCTACAATAAATTTGGATCCATGGGGTCATTTGCAAACTTCCATATACCATTAGAAATATATTTTTGAGCTCTATCCATCTGACACTACAAGGAAAATACCTTCTAGTAGAGGTTATAACAGAGGTTTTTGGTGTTATAAAATTGGAAAATTTTGTAAAAAAACCTCCACTACAACATTTGTTTATGGCAGCAGATTTTTTAGCAGGGTTGAGAATGGAACTTCATTACAACTAAAAAAGCATGGAGCGACCAAAGGTTTTAACGAATGTTTTCTTAGCGGTGTGCTTACTGGACAAATTGTACTCGTGCACTACTAATATAAAAGCATTGGTGTTGTAAATTTAAATAAAAGAACTGAGATTAGAAACAAACATTTGGAGCACTTGTGTGTTAAATTTATAAAAGTATTGGTGCTTTAATAATAAAAATGTGTCATCTCATACAATCCTACGATATTATGCACCAAGGAATTGGATGCAAATAACATTGATGCTTAAAATTTATACCACCTCGATGATTATGTCTTCAAAAAATGCCTTGAGTCGTACTTTTTAGGAAAAGGCATCGGGGAAGGCAAAAAAAACTTGCAGCCCTGGTGCTTTTATCTTCTCTAGTGCACCAGGTAGTTATGCATAACAATGCACTGATGTTGATGAGTTGTATAAATAGCACTAATGCTTCAAAAGTATAACGCCTCAGTACTTATGTGCTTTCAAAATCCCAGGTGCTATACTTTACACAAAAGGCATCAGGGCAGGCAAAACCAATTTTACAGTGCTAGTGCTCTTACAAAATCTAACGCACTAGTGCATTAAAGGAGAAATGTATATCTTATCGATGCGTATTTATTTTACAAATGCATCGGGATACCATATTTCTTTATTGTAAATATCGTTGTTGAAAAACTCGTATTTGGAGTAGTGCACATTAATATACAATGTCTTGGTATCCATTTTCTATTTTTAGAAACATTGACTTATGACAATGCAATTATTGTAAATTTTTAAATCTTTTATTCATCGAAAAATCGACATATATATTATAATAGTAGTCATATAAATTAAATTTTGATTAGTGCATTTGTATATGATGTTTGGATTAATTTGTTATATCATCATATTTCTCATCTCTTCATTATAATTAATGGTGTAACATTTCACAACGACATTGGATAACATAATAAAATAAATTAAAATGTATTTTATTATATATGAATATGAAGATCTTGATCATATAAAATGAGACAGTGATTGGTAACCCCTTGTCTTTCAATTGGGACATTATGTGCATTACATTAAAAAATAGATCATCATTTTTCGCTGGAAATATTGTCATTACTCAAGCTAGTTCCATGACTTGGGTTATTTGGACAAATGTTTTGTTGATCATATCGATTGTTTTTGTCTCCTTCAAGTTCCATCTACAAACATAAAAATAAAGTGTAATTAGTGTATCTGCATTAATGAGAATAAAGAAAATTGCAATAAATAATATACATCACTGTACATAAAAAATAGATGTACCATAGCAAGAAGTGAGTCCCGAATTACACACATTCTTTCAAAACCAAATCTCATGTCTTCTTTCAACAACTCTTTTGTTGGCATAATTCCATACTTTGTTTCCTACAAGTTTTATACCCCATAATAAATCATAGATTTAATATAAAAGTTTTTTTTGTTTTGTTTTACTAATTACAAACTCGGAGAAGCAAAACAACGTAGATACTTACAAATTCCACAATTAATTTTTGATACGCCAACATATACTCACAACCCATATTTAACCCATTGTCAATGAATTTTTCTGATGGTTTTTCTTTGTATGTTAGCACCTATTTAAAGACATTCAAGGATGGTTGTTGTAAATCAACTTGAAATATTCAAAAATGAAATTGTAAGTTGTTATAAGGAAATACTAACAATGAGTTTTCTTTTTTTTTGCAAGAAAATACTTGAAATTTAATATTTAATGATAAATTATTTTTTATGTACTTAATAGAAAAAATCAATGATTACATACATTTGAATTATGTTGTTGTTGAGATGGATCCTCTTTTGATGCAACTATGGACGTATGTTTCAAATATCAGCTCGTTGATCCTTTCACATTTTCATAATCTTTCTGAAAAATAAAAAAAAAAAAAAAAAAAAAAAAGAGTAATCTTAATAAATGAAATCTTTGTAGTAATATATACATATAATTCTAGAAAAAATAAATTAATTAGGAATACTACTTTTTGAATGTTTATTTTTTGTTGTTGTATTTTTGCTATTTCATGTCTAATAAGTCTCATTGATCATTGCTCTAGAAATGCTTCTTGTAGTTTAAATATAACTTGGTTTTCGGAATCATTGAATTGATTTATGTATTATAAGTGGAAAATATGTTTATATGGTCGTTCTACTATATCCCTCATAGTTTTTTAAAATCTTTTCTCCCTTTCGTTAACCTCCAACACAACTCTAGATGAGCTAAGGGCCAATTCATTGTCATTTACATGTTTTATAATTTTTTTTTTCTTAGAATGACATTCTTTTTCTTTGTTGTTGGCCCCTATAGAACATTAAACATATATGAATTAATAGGTTGTTTGAAACATGTTATCTAATATTCTTAAGTATGTTATTAACAAAAATTCAAAAATTCAAAAAAAAAAAAAAAATCTCATATTGAATAGTATTTTTTCATTCACTTGATTCACCCTTCTATAATTTTTGATCAGGCTTTTATGCTATTGTGCACTTAGATCAGAAAGAATCTTATCGATTTTCCTCATTTGGTGACTCTACATGACACACACTAACCAATACATATTAGTTAAACTTACATATAGTTCAAACATATTAATTTTATAAAAAATTACAAAGAACTTGTTTTATTTTTTATTTTTTTGGATGTGTTATCATTGTGTCGATCAATTTTTTTGTTATTTGACAACTTCTCAAACATTTTTTATCAATATATAGCCTGCACCATTCAATACAGAAGCCATTAAATATATTTTAGAAATAAATCACATAGTTTTCAACCAAAAAGAGGTCTCATAATCAGTGTGGTTATGTGCATAAACACACTAGGGCTTTTAATTATTTAGCACCAACTATGAAAATCATATTTCTTAAATAACTTTAAATTATGATGATGCTATATGTAAAAATAAAATCACCACCATCACAACAAAAACTGAACATAAAAAAAATTAAATAGAAGTTTTGGACCTTAACGATGCTATTTGGCAGAGGCACATCGGCATTATATTCTACAGCACACCAATAAACATAAGTAATTTTAAAAAGGACATGGCAATAGGGTTTGGATTAATTCAATAAGTTCCCCCCCCCTGCTTACATGTCAAACGCCTTAAATATAGTAACACAAACCATTAAATCTAAAATGCCTAAAATGGAAGCCCTAATTCTGAAGTGGTAGAACGAGCTAAACCAATGTGAAATTTTGCATTCACATAAGAAAAAAAAAACAAAAAGCTTTAAGTTAAGTATTGCATTTTTTTTGTTTTTTTGTTTTCGTAACTAAATTCTAAATAGGAATAAAGATTCTAAAAAAAATTATTAGTAAAATAAATTTAACTATGTAGGTTGTTGTTTTTGTTTTTGTTTTATCTAACAGAAATTGTAAAAAAATTATTGGTAAAATTAATAGTAAAATTAAAAAAAATTACTATGCAAGGTTTTGAGTGAATCACCATATCTTTCAAATTATGATCTTCTGAATAATTTTGTTGTTCCAAAGAATTATGTTGCTCCACAGTGCTCCAAGTATGTCTCTTTTGCAAACATCTCCCTAAAAATTTTGGGAAAAATAATGAAAAGTGAATTTCTTCTTATTATTTATAAGACTTTATGAAATTCTATTTCAAAAAATAAATTAGAGCTCATTTTTCAATTTGAAAAAAAAAAAAAAATCGCGCCCTTTCTTTTCCATTTTTTCAAAACATATGTGTGTTTCATAGTAAAAAGCATAGGTGCATCTAAGATTAATGTGCATTAATTAAGATAACTTATATGTGCACTAATTGTTTTTTAACGCATCAATATGATATAATTCCTTCCTTTTATCGAAATCCCAAAAAATGGTGTGGTTATTATTTTAACGCGTCGATGTGGTTACTATTTAAACACTTCGATGCAGTTAGTTTTACAAAAG
The DNA here is from genome assembly GCA_000404065.3 of Pinus taeda. Lineage (NCBI taxonomy): Eukaryota > Viridiplantae > Streptophyta > Pinopsida > Pinales > Pinaceae > Pinus > Pinus taeda. The sequence continues at coordinate 374,313 of APFE031199542.1, forward strand.
CGCTAATATGCTTTAAGAGTTATCTAAATTTTTATTTTCACATAGAATGGCATATTTATTTCAAATTATCCTTTAAAATGCATCCACATGAGTTATAGTAGTTCATAGTATACATTTTTCATGTAAAGTCGCCTTATCCTTCAAAAATGGTTTGAAAACTATATTGAAATTTAGATTATGGTTATATGGTTCTCGAAATTAATTTTAGGTATGTACCCAAAAACAATTGTTGATTTTGTTGAAATGCAGGGAGAAAATATCATAATATGAAATGGCCAATTCTTCAAATTTCATCTCATTCCATATTGCTCAAAGTCCTTTGTGGAGTTCTCCCTTTCCATCTCTAGTAAATTCATATTATATATATATATATATATATATATATATTATTATATATATATATATTATATATATATATATATCAATTTGAATAAAAATGTATTCAAATTTGTAGGATCCCAATTTAGAATCGAGTTCAAATGCATCAAATATTCCACTAGTTCAAAAATGTCGAAAGCTTTAATCAGGAGTAGCATACTGCAAGCAGTTGGTAGATGAAAATGGACAATTTCTTTACCCTACCAATTGTAACATGCCATCTTCCAACCATAATCATGCGTCAACAATGGTAATAATTGTTTGGTATTATATAATATCAACAAAACAATTGCATTGTGCTTACTAATATCATTGACGTACTAATGTCCAATATTTTTTAAAATTATGATTCTAATGATGATGAGCGACCCACCTACCATATTCCGGTGCACCCCATTACAATGTCAAATTGAGAGAAGGTTGCATTAAGAGAAAGTCTATGAGAGGAAGCATACCAAGAATGGTTGAATCAACCACCTATTCAATTCCCACTATGTCTAAATTCACCAATTAGGAATGACTACAACAATAATATTTGTTCATCATAATTTGGCAATGGAGGCAATCAAATAGAGGTTGTTATGGATGATTACTTATGGGATACGACTTCCATGGAGACAATGTTGTTAGATGCATTCTAGAAAGATGAGATAAGGGATGATGATCATATCACTAATACCCTAATCAAAAGCCTTAAATATACTTCCACCAACCCTCTCTTTGGACTTGGAAGCCAATCAAAGTATACCTATCTAGGGACAATGGTGTTAATGTACAAATTAAAAGCAAAATTTGGCATGTCGAATGCATGTTTCTCAGCGATATTGAGGTAATTTCCTAGGATCAAGTCACTTATATTTTGAGAAATCTTGTCAGACAATCAACATTAAAAATGATCGATTTTATGAATGATAAATATTGACATTTACATTTATTTCCCACCAACTACAAGTTATTCAAAGATAAGGTTCTTCCAAGTGATGATGTTTTGCCCGGTGGTTGTGAAGAGGCAAAGCAATTGTTGAAAATGTTGGGTGTTGAGTACATATCATATCATGCATGTCTGAATGATTGTATTCTATATAAAGGAGAATATGCAAAGAGATATGTATGAAATGTGGACATGACATGTACAATAAATAAATAAAAAGGGTAAATTACATGGTCCTTCTCATAAGATATTGAGGCACATGCCTATAATCCCAAGGATTCAAAGTATCTTTTATTACAAAGAAGTATCTACACTACAGGGATGGCATGCCTCACACATAAGTGAGTTTGGAGTTATGTCAATCCCAATAGATTCTATAGCCATGAAGTATATAGAGGATACATGGCCGGAAGAATTCAAGGATGAAGTAATAAGTCTACGACTTAGCATAGCCATGGATGGCGTCAACCCATATTCCCTCCAAAACACCAAATATTATGTTTGGCCTATAGTAGTGATCAATAACAATATCCCTCCATGGTTTTCCATGAAGAATTAACATATTATGTTTGCTCTCATAGTCCCTAGTAGAAAACAAGTGAAGAATATGCATGTCTACTTATAACCATTTGTAGATGAATTGAAGGAATTATGGGAAGCGATACATGCATACAATGTATCAAGGCCTATCATATAGATATTTTTTACATTGTATGGCATATATGTTTACACCACACATGATTATCCAGGCTTAGGAGTTTTCTCCAGTAAATTACATGTTTATTGATTTGTTTATATACATAACAATATTGTATCACATATTAATTTAATTTGTTGCAATTGTTTTGATCTTCATGATCGCTAACGTGCCCTCTATACAATAATTTTGCAGGTCTTATAACAAAAGTGTATCATGGATGTAAAGGTTGTGGACCTTCTCTAAAGGCTAGGTGGTCTAACCACCTACGAAATCTAGTCTATGACTGTTCCAAAGTATTCCTCCTAGAATAACACCCTTACAGAAGAGCAACATCCATTTTCAATGGTAAACTAGAGAGAACCCAAAGGCTTGCAATAATGACACCAGTTGAATGGCTTAGAACATATTGAGAGAGAAGGAGAAGGAGATTACAAAAAAATTATTCAAATGGGTAGCGTATTTTTGATGATCCATAATTCTTCGACACCTAAGTTGAGAAATTTCCCATTGGGATGAAAATGAAATATATCTTTTATGAGCTTCAATATTGGGAGCTTATTAAGATTTCCCACTTACTAGATCCCATGCATATATTTAAAAATGTTTCATCTTCTTTATGGAGGCACATATGATCAAAATAAAATGACACATTGGTTTTTAGGAGATGTCTTATTTCTTAAAAAACTAAAAGGAAACATTGGCCAAGATAACAAAGTAGAGAAGAGGTTGGTCCCTCTTGGTCTTTCAAAGAAGGTGATTTCCCATGGATTTTAAAGAAATATGATCTTTCTTTGGAAAAGGTAGTTATAATGGGTGCGAGGGTTCCTTCATTATTTCGTTGTTGCTTCACTGTGGAAGACATGATTTTATTATTTGCTATTATTTTTATTCCATGGGATAAAATATAATTAATTTTTGTATGTGTTTACTTTGTAGTGTCATTATCCTTTTGTCATGCGTGGGTGTGTGAACTATGACTTCCCTCAAGACCTATGATGTGTCATATCTAAATTATCTGCCTTTATAAGTTGAATCACATCAAAGGAGATTCATATGGATAACATTCCATGCTGGTGTCAAGAGATAGTTGAGATTGTTTGTATGTTTGAGAAGGAACTGTCGACAAGTTTCATGGACTTGTAGGTTCATCTCCTAATTCACCTAGTAGATGACGTTGAATTAGTTGGGGTTGTTTCTTATCATTGGATATTCTTCTTAAAGAGGTACATGAAGAAATGGAAAGTTTTTGTTTGACAAAGGGAAAAACCTGCGGGGTCTATGGTAGAGGGATACATATCATATGAGTCTTTCTAATATGCCAGTAAGTACATCAAGCAGATCAACAACATACTAGGTGCAGTGATTTAGGACAACAAAAGGGATGAAGACAAAATAGAAGAGTAGCAAAAAGGCGTATGATAAAGAGTAAGTGACTTATCATTTGTCAAATTTCTACACAGTAACTATTCACACTGAACTTCATAATGTATATTTTGATCTCATATGTAATATATTTGTTGGTTTGATTTCACTAGCGAATTTATAAATTGAAGCCATCAATAAATTCATTCTTCACAATTTGGAATGACACAACTATGGGTCACATTGTACAAATAGAAGGAGGAAATGGGATAGTGACAGGAAAAGGTTTAGATGATTGAATGGTAGAAGTGTGCCTTATCCTAATCATTTAAAAGAAAATTTATCAATGATATGCCCCAATAGTTGGGTTGTTGACCAAGTCAGAGAGAAATACGATGCATCTGGTCATCACCTGTGTGCTGAAGAGGATGTGCTAAACATATGGATTAGGTGCAACAACTTAGTAATAATATCTTTGTGTACATTTTAAACTTGATAACGCACCTTTGAATTGTAACATATATATTTAATATTTTAATTGTGTTCATGTTATTAGACACATGACACTGTGGATTTTTCACTTTTTTTATAGGTGCATTTGTTCCCATCTATGTGGGCATATGGACATCATTTTCGCACGAAGGATGTCAATGATGGACACATGATAGAATACTGTGGAGTGGAAGTCAAGTTCGACCAATCTAGTCATGCTAGCCATCATGATCAAGACCTAATACATGGACGTTAGGTTACGTCAGATAGATATAAGATAATATTGAAGTGGACTTTTGTTCGTTCCAATGTATTATTTTTATGTGCAAGTGGTGGGACACCTTTGATCATAATAATGTAAAGAAACATCATGATAGTGGGTTGATATCTATCAACTCTAGAAGGATCTGGCATGAAGCTAGGGAGCCTTATGTTTTCCCCAAACACTGGAACCAAGTGTTGTTTTACCCAGATGTGTTAGACAGGGATTGGTGGTTCGTATTAAGGCACAACCTTAGATCAAAACATATTTTTGAGAACACCAGTGTTATCCTATCAAGCGAGGAAGATAAATAGGGTGATGATAACAAAGAGTTATATGTGCTTGTGCTATTTCATCATTTCACTAATTATATTGTTTTTTATTCGTCTTCTTGGCATTTTCTATAATTGGTGAGATTCACAAACATTTTCTATTTCCAATTATGTAATTTATAATTTAAAAATTAATTTTTTTAACATATTTGTTTAATTCTAAGTTTGTGATAAGTTTAATTTAGATTTTGTGATAATTTAGTTTTCAACTTAGCTATTTGTTAGTTTACATATTTTTATCATTGCTTTTGGAAATATTTAAATTATGCTTCCAATGTTCACTAAAACCATAATTAATGAAGTAATTTAAAATTTTGATAGCGATCAACTTATGAAATAATGACAAAACAACAAATATAGAAAGGTTTGCATCCAAAAAATTTAGGGCTAATAGAATGCTTGTGATTGGAGATCATAACTTTTTTATAATAACAGTTTTTAGGGTAAAAGAGTCTATTCAAAAAGCATAAATAGTACAATGGAAAATGCCATCTATTCATATTAATTATTTTTTGAAAAGGGATTTAGTTAGAATGAATATGTATGAACTATCTATACAATAGATAAGTATTTATGGTAATTTTACAATTATAGTTTCAACCATATTAAACTTTTTAATTTATAAAAATATCTTTGCATTTTTAATTAAAATAAGTCTTTTTGTATGTAATTTCATATATAAATTTTGATATAAGTTCACCAATATATAATCTATAATAAATATATATTATTTTATAAAAATAAACATCATGATGATAACCATCTAACAAACATAAACATAATGATCTGAGAATGGGGCGCTAAAAGGCTTCTTGTCAAGTTTACAAGAACCTATTCCACTCCAAAGTTTATATATTCCCAAGATCTATGCTTATGATAAACCAATTGTGGAATTAAAAGTGCTTTAAATAGGTGTATGCTTGTGTTTTCCTTTAAATTGTCTAATGCCTTAAGTTCTGTTGCTTATGCTGATATTTGAATACATGTAACAATAAATAATGCAACAAATAAACAAACACATAAGACAAAAATATAATATGGAGTTCACCCAAACCTCTTGGGCTACGTCTCCGTGAGCTCTAGTCAACTCGACTAGGCTCTTTGGGATTATGGTAATCTTTCTTTTACTAGTTCCACACTCAACTCCATTGGTTTACAACTGAACCTATGGGTTTAAAATACCATCTTATCCCACTGGCTGTCCATACTCTGCAGACAAATCCAGGCTTCTCTGGACTAGATTCCTTCAATCAACCCTCTTGGCTATTTTGAGCTCCTAGCTTGCACTAACTCCCTCAAAATTCTTTTACTATCTCTGGAATTCCTTCTTTTGTCTTCAGCACACATCAAACACTAGAAACAACTTGATCATTTGGATCTCTTTGTTGTTCTGACTTCATTACAACATCATGGCTCTTAGAAGTCTACTTTGAGCTATTTGGTTTTGCGGCTATTTGGCTTTGCAGCTCTGTTGCACTCGAGCTCTTCGGCTCTGCAACTATGTTGCACTCAACTCTTGAGGAATCACCCCTTTTCCATCACCCCAACCTTTAGTGGCTTCTCTGGCTTTCTTGAACTCTATGGCTGTATGGCCTTGTGGCTCTCGACTCTGTCAGCTCTGCGAAGGGGGAGAGAGTACTATGTGATTCTGTCTCTGCCCCTAGCTGTGAGATCCCTTGAGAGAGAACTCACTTCTCTTCTACTACATTTTTGTGAGATCTCCTTTTTCAATCATGCTCTTTGGATTTTGTGAGGCATTCTTCTTACTCCGTGGCTTCCTGTTCATTCCTTTGTGTGTAATCATTCCTTTGTCTCCTCGACTGGCCCTCTAGCTCTCTGGCTCTGTGGCTCTGTGAGTAGCCATCTAGCTCACTGGTTCTATGGCTATGTGTATTACATAATGCATCACTGTTACAGAAACGCCCCATTACAACGTGGAACCAAAACGATCTAGGAATTGGGACTGTTTCACAATGAAAAGAAACAAGCGGCTTTTCTTCAGGCAAATTCCCGAAAATGGAAAAAAATTCCAATACACAGAGATTATACATGGAAATACACTATCGGGCTCAAAAACTAGACTTCAACTGGAATGCAACTGAATCTATAAACCTATCGTGTCCGTTTCCTTATCGCATATCGCCAATTGCATGGCGTAGGCCAAAACAACCCAATACACGGGAAATACATAGAAATCTCGTAATTTCAGATTTCAAAATTTATGAAATCTCATCCATATTTCCCATCGAGTTTGCCTTTTATCAGCATATCGCAAGTCACATATCACAATGTGCATTGGCCTTTGTATCAGGGATCACCGATCGCCGATCGCCGATCAAAACATGACCGTCCATTCTTTTTTCGATTTGACGGTTGATATCGCACATCACATATCGATATCGCTACGGCTCGGGGGTTCCTTCCATATACCATGGAACACACCAATGTTGATCTTCCGATCTGATCATTGCAATCGAAAGTCACACGTCGCATGGCCCTTGGCACTATCTCCTCTAATCGTCGATCGCTGACACCGATCATCACATATTGTAATCAGCTCCACCTGGGTCCTGATATCACGCTGAGGCCTACCTCCGATGCGATATGTCAGAGATCGCTATTGGGGGAGTCCTTCTGCCTTTGGTCTAAGTCCTTCTTTTAACCCTTCTGATGCGATTTTTCCATATAAGGCCTTAAGGCCATTTTTATAAGAATTTGCCTCCTTTTCAAAGGACAACGAGCAAACTTCTTATTACAATAACTTCTTCATCCGAAGTCCATTTTAGCCCATTCAAATTGCATTAGATTCAGATTGAAGAGATCTATGCAATGGGACTATTTCCAAGAGAATACCTTGACTTTCATTTTCCTCTGTGAGGAACATTTTTAGACTTAGAAGTCTATTCTAGATCCATTTTGGATCACGCCTTCACACTAAAAATAACTTTTGGTCTCCAAAAGACTAATATACTGATTTGAACAGTAAATGAGAGTAACAACACCCTCTTTGTTCAACCTTCATACACTTTCCTACATGGCTAGTGCCTCTGAACCAAAACCTTTGAACACTCCCTTCCTGGATGTGCTTGTCCTCCTGGGAAGAACTGTCTTCCTCCTTGACTTCTTGCAGAACTCCTCCTAAGAAGGTTACAAAAGGTAGTTTGAACTTCTCTGCCTTGATCATTGATCCAAGGTGGCTCAAACCAATGTGAAGTTGATGTTGAAGTAGATGTAACTTCAAGATTACAGACAACAACTGGATGGTATAAACTCCTACTTCAACAAAAGAAATAGATTTCACATCTTGTGAACACCTTCATGTCTTTACATCTTCATACAAATGATTGACTAGATAACAAGCCAACAAAAAATGCCTTCAAAACAATTGACCCTTCAAGTCAAGCATGTAGAAAAAGAATTCTAAGGTTCTTTTTTTTTAAATATGAAACACTTCATCATTATCTCCATCTTGGAGATCAAATCAACTTTTCTCAAGTCAATATTGCATTACATGCATGTTTACAACAAAGTCAGCAACCCCTCAAGTTAATTACACATACATGTTCAAATACAAGGAAATCATCAGCATCCCTATGGTCATGCATATCATGCTTATGCATGCATTTCACCTTTCAACTTTCGCTTAAGCACACTGTACTTTCAAAGCTAAGATGAAATATAATGTTGCAGCAATAAAGTGAGTCTCCTACTCAACTTTTCCATTCAACTACTTGGTAAAATCCTGCAACTTGCATCTCATTAACAAAGAAATGAAAATAGATGCATTATATCAATAGACATGCAATCTTAATTGGATAACAACTCTAACCATTTCTTACTAATCCATTTCAAAGGTCCTTCCTTTGTTTGCACATCAGCATCAACATGGGAATCATCTTGAAACACATCATTCATGGAATCTTTCTTTCCATTCCTGCCATTCTCTCTTTCCGCCTTCTTCAAGTTTCGTGGAAGAATTGTTGGATTCAGAGTCCAATATTTTGCAGCAATATATCCTTTCTTATGGCAGTAAGTGCAACACATGTGCATCTTCTTGACAGCATGGTTTTCCTTGTCCAATGGACATTTGGCTTTGTGCTTTATTTCCTTCAAAAGTTTCCTGTATGTGGCCATTTTCTTCCAACATCTAGAAACATTATGGTTATCCAAACCACAAAAGGAACATGCAATTCTTTTCCCATATTTATATGGAAATTTACCATGCTGAACATAATCAAAAGGAATACGATTAGAACCAGATTTATACCTTTCTCTTTCACCTTTATTGCCTTCATGAGGAGGTGAATTGAATGAAGAAGTAGTTCCCTTTGGAACACCATCAACCTCTTCAATGGTTTCAAAGTTTCCACAACTCTCTGGTTCAAGTGTATGCTGATATACACCTTCTTTATGCAAAGTATGCTACAAACTATTGCATTCCCCAAGAATACAATCTTCACAATCATGAGGTAGAAGACCTGCAATGAAACTCCTTGGAGTTGTTTCAATGGTTTTCATGGCAGCTTTGGAACTTTCTCCATAAGCTTGTCCATAGCCAAGACCCAAATACTTAGGCCTTTCCTCAACATTATTGGCTCAAAAATACCCTGTGCATATTTGCCCAAACCTCTTCCTTCATAGCCCATCTTGGACATTAACTTGGAACCTATGCCTCTGGTATATTTTTCAAAAGAGCCAATATAATAGTTTTTAGAGGAAATTGAAGACAAACAGGAATTATTTACCTCTTCTTCAAGCTGATACTTGACTAAGGCTTCTTTTGCAACAAAGAGCTATGTCTCCAACTCATGCATCCTTTCCAGGTTCATATTTGCAATATGAAGTTGTCTCTCCATTTCCTGCAATTTGTCAGAAAGCAACTGCTTCTCTTCCTTCATGGAATTCAATTGCTCTCTAAGTATGATGCTCTTCCTTCCATCCTCATACATTTCTCTCACAATATCCATCATGATGAACAAGTCTTGCTTCATGTCTTCATCGAAGACTCTTGTGAAGAAATAAGAATTTGAGGACTCACTTGGAGAAGTAGTCATTATCAAATGAACAAAGAACTTCAAACAAGATTAACAAAGAGCTTATTGAAACAACCTTTTGCAAAAAACCTCTGTGCTTCAAGGATTTCTTTGAGGTCCTTTGAGATAAGAAGAATGCCTTCAGCCCTTCTTCCTTCTTGTCCTCTCCTGGGTTTAGTTAACAATAGTTTTTCCTGAACCTTTGCAAACTCAAACAACAGTCAACTTACAAACAATTAGACAACAAAATCCTTACTGCTGTTTGAACGCCTTTCAAGTTAAACAAGCATATAGATTGATTTGTCAATCAAGCATTCTAATGTAATACCACTTGCATCATGATGCAATCTGCTTCATGACCACCTGCTCTGGTATAACCAGCTTTAATATCACCTTCTTTGAAGGTGGGGTTAATCAACCTTTGGCTTCGATACCACCTGATCTGAAAATGGGGGGCTAGAAGGCTTCTTGTCAAGCTTACAAGAACTTCTCCCACTCCAAAGCTTATATATTCCCAAGATCTATGCTTATGATTAACCAATTGCAAAATTAAAAGTGCTTGAAATAGGTGTATACTTGTGTTTGCATTTAAACTGTTTAATGCCTTAAGTTCTGTTGCTTATGCTAATATTTAAATACATGTAACAGTAAATAATGCAGCAAATAAACAAGCACATAAGACAACAATATAATATGGAGTTCACCCAAACCTCTTGGGCTACATCTTCGTGAGCTCTAGTCAACTCGACTAGGCTCTCTGGGATTATGGTAATATTTATTTTACAAGTTCCACACTCAATTCCATTGGTTTAAAACTGAACCTATGGGTTTAGAATACCATATTATCTCGTTGGCTGTCCATATTTTGCAGACAGATCTAGGCTCCTGTGGACTAGATTCCTTTAATCAGCGCTCTGGGCTATCTTGAGCTCATAGCTTGCACCAACTCCTTTAGAATTATTTTACTGTTTCTGGAATTCCTTCTTCTATCTCCAGCACACATCAGAAACCAGCAAAAGCTTGATCATTTCGATCTCTTTGCTGTTCTTACTTCATTATAGCATCATGGCTCTTAGAAGTCTACTTTGAGCTCTTTGGCTCTACGACTCTCTAGCTTTGCAACTCTGTTGCTCTCAGCTCCTGAGGATTCACCCCTTTTCCATCGCCCCAACCTTTGGTGGCTTCTTTGTCTTTCTCGAATTCTCTAGCTCTACAACCTTGTGGCTCTTGACTCTGTCAGCTTTGCGAAGGGGGAGAGAGTACTATGTGATTCTGTCTCTGTCCCCAGCTGTGAGCTCCCTTGAGAGAGAACTCACTTCTTTGTTGCTACATTTTTGTGAGCTCTCCTTTGTCAATTGTGCTCTCTGGCTTTTGTGAGGCATTCTTCCAGCTCTGCGGCTTCCTGTCCATTCCTCTGTCTCCTCGACTGGCCCTCTGGCTCTGTGGCTCTGTGGCTCTTCGATTGGCTATCTGGCTTACTGGCTCTATGGCTCAGCGTATTACACAACGCATCATTGTTATAGAAACACCCTATTACAACATGGAACCAAAACGCTGTAGGAATAGGGACCGTTTTACAATGAAAAGAAACAGGCGGCCTTTCTTCAGGGAAATTCCCGAAAACAAAACTAAATTCCAATACACAGAGATAATATACGTGCCCTTAGCGCTATCTCTTCTGATCACCGATGCCAATCATCGCATATTGCAATCGACTACGCCTGGGTCCCGATATCGCGCTAAGGCCTACCTCTGATGTGATATGTCGGAGATCGCTATTGGGGGAGTTCTTCTGCCTTTGGTCTATGTCCTCTTTTTAACCCTTCTGATGTGATTTTTCCATATAAGGCCTTAAGCCCATTTTTATAAGAATTCGTCTCCTTTTCAAAGGACAATGGGAAAACTTCTTATTGCAATAACTTCTTCATCCGAAGTCCATTTTAGCCCATTCAAATTGCATTAGATTCAGATTGAAGAGATCTATGCAATTGGACTATTTCCAAGTGCATCCCTTGACTTTCATTTTCCTCTGTGAGGAACATTTTGACTTAGAAGTCTATTCTAGATCCAATTTGGATTACATAATCTAAAATACACATTCAGATTCACTAATATCATCTAATTATATACGCCTCTAGCATATATAAACGTCATTAGCTATCACACAAATCTAATAATTTAACAAGGCATAATCATCGTGATCACATCTAAAAATATCCCATGCTAATATATCTCATGCTAATTATATTGTTTTTTATTCTTCTTGTTGGCATTTCATATAATTGGTAAGATATTAAATTTAAATTTAAATTGGTAAGAGTTGCTATAAATATTAAATTTAAATTTCTTGAAACTCTCATAACTTTAGTGATAAATTAAATTTTATTAAAATAATATTTTCTAAGTTATATTAAATCTAAATTAATTATAAAAGCATATTTTTTTTAAATTTAACAAATTTATTGACTCTTAGTAAAATAAACTTAAAAAACTATTTTTATTTTTAAATAAATATTATTGATAATAATTTATTGATTCCATTTTTTTATTTATTAATTTAACATTAAGACATTTAAAAAATAATTTAAATTTAAATTTAAAAATAACATATTAATTTAAAAAATTGTATTTTGAATAATAATTATAATTAATAAATATAACTTTTTAATGATGTTTCATTGATAATTATTATTAATAAATGAACTTTGATTTATCAAATTTATAAAATCAAATTAATTGTAATGTTATTTTTATAATCCAAATGTTATGTTTTTTTTTTTCAATTATAGTTGATTTTATAGACCAATCAATTATATATTTTAATTTTATTATAAATATTTTGAAATTTTTATTTAATGATTACATGTTGCAATATACATTTTGAAAATTAGTTGCAAAGATTAATTAGACATTGTTTAGCTCTTGTGTTATAAGTATAGGTTGCAACTCTTTTATTTCTACACTTGACTATGACTAGAAAGGTAGTTTTGTTTAGAGGTTTGTACAATTTAATTGTGCATAAAATTTGATTTTGTTTTGTCGTGACTATTTTTTAGACATGTTTTATAAATGCTTATTTTTTATTTCTATGTTTTCTATAAGCAAGGACTATGCTACTTGCAACCCTTGTTTGAATAAGAATTTAGTTAAAATAAATATGTATGACTATCCATGCAATAAAAAATATATATGGTAATTTTACAATTATAGTTTCAACCATATTAAAATTTGTAATTTTTTATTTAAAGTAAGTCATTTTGCATGTAATTTCATATACAAAAATTTGATATAAGTTCACCAATACATAATCCATAATAAATATCATTTCATGAAAATAAACATCATGATGATAACCATATAAAAAACATAAAAAAAACATCTAAATACACATTCAAATTCATTAACATCATCTAATCATATATAACTCTAGCACATATAAAAATCTTAGCTAGCAAACAAATCTAATAATCTAACTAGCCAGCATCATTGTGATCACATCTAAAAAAACACAAGCATTGCCTAACATCATCACCACACACATCCTCAAAAATACATCTCATGTTGTCAAATAACTACTATAACATACACATTTATTTGCAAGCACATTAAATGAACATATATAACATGACCTAACGATATACACATTAACAACAACATATAAATTAAGTACATCAACATGCATAGGAAAAATCTACCATATCTATAAACACACACACACAAACAAGTTAAAAAAATGTTATACGATATTTGATACAACAATAGTAGTAGCATCCTACTCTGTATCAGAAGACGATAGATGGTCAACTGCCTAAAATTTTATTTTTATTATTTTATTATTTATTTTTATATTTGTTTATTTTTCTTTTATTCCAATTATTTAAAAAGTATATATTTTATATTGTTTTATTTTATTATTTTATTATTTTATATTTATCCTTATGCCACCTTAATATCAAGGGAAACACTCTTGCATGTCCCCCATTTAAAGTGCGGCTATGTTTAGATATCTTATGTATAAGAAGAAGCTTCACAATATGGAATCCAAGAGGCTCCCAAAATTCGCTTCTAACTTTAGTCAAAACCCCCACCTGCGCCTCAAGTGCAATGACATCAGGATGCTCAGTCTTGGCTCAACCTTTGGGGATTAAGGAGGAGATCATCATGGGAAGCAAGGACAATATCAAAGATACTATTACCTCCCGTTTTAAGGACAAGATGTGTGATATTAAGGAGTTGGTGGGTAAAAGGAAGCTAAGGTGCTATAAGGAGGTGATCAACCCCACCCTCGATAGCAAAAACTATCTCTCTATGTTGACTAGCACCAAGAAGAAAATGAACATGGCTAGGATTAGAACTAATTCTCATGAGCTTCGGAGTGATATCAAACGATGGTCTACTCCCAAGACTCCCTGGGATGATAGAATTTGTCAGATTTGTGATACTAAGAAGGTGGAAGATGAAGAGCACTTCCTTTTAGACTGCCCGACTCTTGCCCATATCTGCTCTCAATTCCTTATCATTAGCCAAACCTCCAATCTTCTTGACTTATTAAGCCAACCCAACTATAGTGATCTTGGAACACATCTTTCCGTGCTCTTTGATCACGAAACAAGATTTTGAAGAATGACAATTAGACTCTCTTTTCATGAGGTTTGATAGACCACATTGGTCTTAGTAGACATTAATCATCATCATTTTTATTTTTAATTTAAAAAAAAATGTTTTAAATTATTTGTTTTTTTGTGTTTAAATTTTTATTTTTACAAGTATTTTTTTTATTTTTTTTTTTTAACAATTTTATGGTTTTTTATTTTTATTTTTAAATATATTTTTATATATTTGATTTTTTTGTCATGCTTTTTAACACTTTTTTTTTTTTTTAAGTTTATTAATATATATATATATATATAATATATATATATTATATATATTATCGTTATTTATTTCTTTTAAAGGTTTTTTTTTTCAATGGTTTTAATTGTGTTTTTTTAATATTTTTTAATTTTATTTTAATGTTTTTTGTTTTTGTTTTGTTTTTGTTTAGTTTTTTTAGTTTTTAGTTTTGTTTTGTTTTTTTTTGTTTTTTTTTTTTTGTTTTTTGTTTTTTTTTTATCTCATCAATATTATTAATTTATTTTTATGTTTATTTTTATTTTTTTCAAAATTTTAAATTATTCTCTTAAATTAAGTCTTTTTAATATTTTGTTCTTTTTGTTTTTTGTTTTTTGTTTTTTTGTTTTTTTGTTTTTTTTGGAATATCCAGAATGCAACAATGAATTACAAAAATAATTTGTGTTATATTCAATCTACCAAAGTTGATATTTTGATTAAAAGTAAAAACATATATTAGAAATTAATGTTGATTTTTTAAGTTATGCAGTGATATTGTCATGATATCATTTATTGTTATCATTTGTTCATATTTTGATTAAAACTAAAGAATATAAGAAATTAATCTTCAATTTTTAAATTATACAGTGATATTTTCATGATATTATTTGTTGTTATCATTTGTTCATATTTTGATTAAAAGTAAAAAATAATAGAAATTTATGTTCAATTTTTAAATTATACAATGATATTGGCATGCTATTATTTTATTGTTATCATTTGTTCATATTTTGATTAAAAGTAAAAAAAATATTAGAAATTAATGTACAATTTTTAAATTATATAGTGATATCGCCATGATATTATTTATTTTATCATTTGGTATAAGATACTATTAAAAATGTTGAAAATTTAATGCCTCATTGAAAGGGGCACTTTGTTTTGTTGGTTGATTTTTAGGTTTTTGTTGCAATAAGATAAGTTGTCTTAGGCTAAGATTTCAAAAGAGATATACTTTTAGCATTTAAAATAAAAATTACTCTTGGAATAATGAATCTTTCATTTACTTGTTCATTTTTAAAAATTGTTTTAGTCATATAATTTGTCAATAATTTCATGGTTCAAATATGTTAAAAACTTAAGGTTTTCAATTCCCTAATTGAAAACTTGTCAAAATATTAAGGCTTTTCTGAGTTATGGTATTTAATCTTTAATGCTATGGTTGAAAACAATTACAATTTTAGGGTTTTTTAGAGTGAAGTGTTTTATCTTTAACAAGATGGATGAAAATTATTGGAATTATAAGCCTTTGAGACATGATATTTTATCTTTAACATCATGTTTGAAAATTGCTGGAATTTTATGGTTTTTCAAAGTCCTAATATCTTTTATTTAATTACATTGCTAGAAAGTACTCGATTTTTATTTTTTTTTTATTATTCTAGCATCAACACTTTTTGTTTCGAGGGTGTTTTTCCAATCCTTTTTGCAAAAAAAAATAAAATTGGTTTCTAATAAAATGTTGAAAATTTACCCTTAAAAAAACATCGTTTGGAATACACACTTTTCGTTTTTGGTTTGCTTCTTCATGTTCTTTTTGCATTTTTGGGCTAGAATTCTCATTTTGATGTAATATTTCTCGTTTCATTTGTAACTTTGCTCATGATCATCATTCGATGAGGTAGTACATCTGGGTGAAGACTGTGACCCTAATGCATGGCCATCTGGAGGAGGTGGAGTACTACCAGAAGGATAACCACCTTGATTATCATGATCTAATGGGGTAGTACTGGGTGAAGATTGTGTATCTATTGCAAGGCCATGATCCCTCCTCAATGCCAATATAAACCTGGTAGCTCTGATGATATGACGAATAGGACTCATCATATCACATGATAAGTTCATCCAGAGCTCCAGGGGCGTAGGATCTGCCCTAATGTCGTGAGTTGTCACAGGGCGAATTCCCACCTCAACCAAAATTTTAGAGCCTTCATCACCCCAACTCCATCCTGAATCTGACATCAGGCTTATGGCATGACTTCATTCCCATAGGTATTTGAATTTTATCATGCATCCATCACCTCCATGGCCTCAACCATCTCTGCATCTGGATCGACCAATGGGGAGGCAGGCATGTCCCTAATGAATGTGCCAATATCTACAAAATATATAGTACACAACAATAATTAAAGAATCTCATTAAAGAATTTAATAAAATAAGTTAAATAATGTGTTAGAATAAACTTTAATCTAATTAATTAAGACAATAAAATGAAACTAAATTAGTTTAAGGAAAACACTAATATTACCTCTATCATTTGTTGGCTCATCATGTGTGAAGAGGATGTTGGGAGATTATCACCAATCCATCCCCGCGTAAGGATATGGAACCAAGACGAACATGTGGTTGGCCTCACTAGCTAGTAGCTCTACTTCCTCGACAGAAATCATGGCTAGATACTCCAGCTGGCCCCTCTTGGGCATCATCTCGCCCCATATGTGAATCTACACCTTAGTCATCGACCTAGGAGGGTGACGGTTAAAAGTAGGCCTTATCTCTGGAAACCTCTCAAAAAATAAACAAAAAAACTCTAAAGCAAAAGGGAAGTTCTCCCTCCCATGTATCATAGCAAGAAATCTATCTAAAGCTATACAAAATTGCCGCAAAAAAATGGCAGACCATCTGATACATCATGGCCTCTGCACCAAATAATCAACATAAAACAAAAGAGGACAACCAATGTATTTCCCATCACTAGTAGAGTGTGCAATGGTACTCACTAATAGTCAGAGGCACCTAACCTCCTCTATACCAAAATAAGTGATTCGTAGCCATCTGCTAGACACTTGAATTTTTTTTGCAGAAACTACATGATCCCCAACATATATCTATAAGTAGACAAGCTGACTCTCTATTAAAATACCATAGGGGACATCAAGGAACTAGGGAAAATCCTCCACTCTCCTGGGTAGGCCAGTAATAAAATAAATTTCCTCCTTAGTGGACTCATACCACTTGTCAATACTGATACATAAAGATTTTTGGTGGACATCCCACCGATGGATCAGTTATGCCAACAACCCATATTGCCCCTTCAAGGATGTATCCTCCTCATAGTACTTAAGGAGGCTTACATTCCTCAAGAGACCTTGGGTCATTGTGGTAATAGGGTGAAGGTACAAATCCCTTTCCCTCTCTCGTGCCTCCCATGCTCATACCATATTATACTGATAAACTCTTTTTTATTGTTTTTGTTTCTCCTCTCTCCTCTAATGTCTTTGCATGATTGACATATAAAATACATCAACCTCATACATAAAACATAATATTTTTTATTAAATGAAAAATGTGTTTATAAATATGGACATATAACTTTCAATTAAAAAAATTCAACCTCGGTGCCCCAAAAAAACAGGAACACATTAGACATGATGTGCTAAAAAAACAAGAATGCACTGAAAATGATGCATACATTGACATGACACAATGCTTTCGGTTCACATACATACATAACATTAGTTATTTTTATTTTTCAATGCGGTTCATCGACATAAAATTTCACATCAGTGCAATAATTTTATGTTAGTGCATGACACCATAACATTCAGGTTAACGAACACACTGAGCTATAATTTTTAGATATTAAGTAGTGTGTTTGGCAAAAATAAACGCACCAAGAAGTTAATTTTACCAGACGCACCATCGTTAAAATTATAATTTTTAAAGTGGTGCATCGTGGAACTTCATTGGTTGGTGTGTTTCCATTTACCAAATGCATTGAATCGAAAATGGTGCATTAAAGTTAGGCATTGACTTGCGGTGCACCCTGTAAATTTATAGGGTTCACCGCGAACAGTGTGAGCCGAACGTCTCAAACATACCGCGCAAAAAAAAAGAGAAAAGAAATTCATTCTTTTTACTTAATTTTCAATTCTACTCTACTAGAAAAATAAGTTAGGGAGAAACATAGACATTAACCCATAAATTTGCTCATAGGGGAGGCACGATTGCCACGTAAAAGAAAAAAACAAATTTCACCATCGTTTGACAAAATTAGAAAGGCATGCATTGAGAAACGAATGGAAGGATGGAAAGCAAGGGAAGCACTGATGGTAGTGCACTTCACGGAGGGAAAATTTTCACTAGTGCATGAGAGATCTACAACATTGCAAATGGTAAAAATGAATTTTACGATAGGTAATTTTTTTGTTTATTTAACCATATTCTGGTGCACGCGAACCCAATGCACCAGTGTAGATTATTTACAAAGCACACTACGGTTTTTAAAATTAAAAACCCTAATGTGGTGCATCGTGTTATTTATGCACAAGGGTGTGTCAAAACACGAATAACATCAGTGCTTCTTTGGACTATAGCACCAAAATGGTGAAAATGAATTTTACGACCAATTTTTTTTTTAAATTAACCTTTGTCCATTGTTATCGAGTGGTATACACATCGGTGCTTTGGTATCAACTAGCACACCTCTATTTTTAAATTAAAAACCCTACAATGGTTCACTACGTTGTATACACACTGGCGCATTTCAAAAAGGTCAAAGCATCGAGGCTTCATGCAAGTATAGCACCAAAATGGTGAAAATGAATTTTACAATTGACATTTTTTTTAAATTTACTGTAGTCTAGTGCTATCGAGTAGCATAAGCACCAGTGCTCCAGAGTTATTGAGCACACCATTATTTTTTTAGTTTAAAAAAAAAACCCTCGAATAGTGCACCATTGTCTATTAAGCACTGGGACATACATTTTTATTAATGGCACTGGTTCTTATTATATGAGTAGCGCACCGATGTTTTTTAAATTAAAAAACTTGTCTCAGTGCAACATGTTTTTACACACCAGGGCTTTTGTAAAAAGTGAAAGCATTGGTGCTTTATGTGAGTATAGCACCAAAATGGTGAAAATGAATTTTACAACTGACATTTTTTTTAATTTTAAATTTAACCCCTTGTCTGATGCTATTGAATAGAATACACAACAATGTGCCTTATCTACATAGCACACCATTGTTTTTATTTGTATAAAAAATAACTCTACATCAGTGCACCATTTTTAAATTAAAAACCCCATAATGGTGTATTATATGTTTTATGCACTGGGGAATTCTTATACGGATTTAGCATTGGGGTGTCATGAGAGTATAGCACTGGACTAGGAAAATTGATTTTTATGACTGTCATTTTTTTTTAATTTAACCATTTTCTGATGATAACGAGTAGTATACGCACCGGTGCGCATTATGTACATAGAGCACCATTATTTTTTAATTTTTTATAAAAAATAACCATGCCATAGTGCACCATATGCTATTAAGAATCACTGCATATAGGTATAGTAATGCATTGGTGCATTAGTTTATTATAGATGCACATTTAAAAAACATTTGCTAAAACATGTGTTTGACCAACTCTGTTAGTGACCTCCACTACAAACGGATTTTTGGGTTATTTTTATAGGGGCTTCCATAAAATCCTCCGTTATAGGCTATTTTCCTTGTAGTGTGAGTAGTGGTCAAGTGCATCTGATCGAACCTTTTGTACTAAAAATGGATCCAAATTCTACTCTTTTATCAATTTGCTTACACCCATATTTTCGTTTCCCATCAATGACAACTTATGTCTAATAGTAAGGATCAAGGATGAAGACATTAGCAAGGGTCGTTTTAGAATTACAAATGCACCAACTACCTTTGTGTGTTTATGGAATGGTATATCTAGAAACCACCTAGATAAGTTTATAATGGTTCCATTTGGATTGACAAATACACCAACTATCTTCGTGTGTTTAAGGAATGGTATATCTAGAAACCACCTAGATAAGTTTGCCATCATATTCCTAGATGACATATGTTTTATTCTAAGTCAAGGGATGAGAATGAACAACACTTCAGATTGGTCTACAAGTGTTAAGAGAGCATCAATTGTATGCATTAGAGAACTTTTGAGGTTAAAAATTGGCCTCAAAACAAAAATGTACAACAAAAAACCAACTTTATAAGAACGAATAGGATTCACTATGATGATGTCAACCATGGGGGATGATTCACCATTTTTGGAGTAAAAAGGTGTGTGTAATATATATATATATATATATATAATATATATATATATATATATATATATATATATATATAATATATATATATATATTAAACTATTTTTTCAAATCGTATTTTCAACTTGTCTCCCTACGATTTTACTCAAATTTCAGGTGGGGACACTCACTGGATGAGGAATTTAATTTTGTATCCAATAAGTACCTATGTTGCATACTTTTAATGGACCTTACTACACGAAAAAGGTGAAATACATGAAAAAATGTGATTGCAATCATGTTGTTCTTGTATTTCACATCTTTCGTGTAGTAGGGTCTATCAAAAGTATGAAACATGGGTAATCCTTGGATGCAAAATAAAATTCCACATCCAACGAGTGCTCCTACTTGAAATTTGAGTAAAACCATAGAGAGATAAGTTGAAAATATGAATTGAAAAAAGTAGTTTTTTTATTTTTTTCCTCCAAAACTTGATGAGGTAATCTAATCTTATTTTATTATTTCCACTATTATTTTATAATATTCCTTATTAGGCCCATTTTAGACCTCAAAATTTTTCTAATGCTAATTTGAGTAAAAAACTTTATCTGAGGCATATTTATTACATGGGACACATAATTTTAGAGGAAGCGATGGTAGTGGATGGAAAAAGGATTGAAGCTATTATATGCTGGCAAAAACCTATGAACATAATAGAGGTAATGTCATTCATGGGGATTTCCAAATATTATAAGAGATTCATAGAAAAAAATTCTGAGATTTTTCATCCCATTACATCATTACAAAAGAAAAAGGAATTAAGCTTGAATGGACACCAAAGAATGAAGAAATCTTCTAGCTATTGAAGGAATTTCTTACTACTACACCCGTTTTGGAGATTGCTTATCCAAATAAAGATTTTGTAGTATGTAGAAATGTAAGCAAAGAGGAGCTTGGTGAAATTCCCACTCAAAATGGACATGTCAATGTTATGATTCCATAAAGCTTAAGGAACATGAGAAAAATTATGCCACACATGAATTGGAGCTTGTTGGAATAGAGAATGCAGTGAAAGTGTGGAGGCATTACTAAAGAAATATAAAATTTGAGTCAAAGACGAGGCACAATGATCTAACATATTTCTTTGAATAACAAAGTTTAAACTCTAGTGAACAAGATGGATGGTAATTTTGAGTATGACTTTGATATTAAACATATCAAAGGAAAAAGTAACAAGTTTGTTTTAAGCTCAGTAGAGTAATGCATGAAATGCATGCTACAACCATTAACATGTGCTAATCAGATTTAAATAATAGAACTTTAGAAGTTGTTATCTCAAACGAGCATTACCTAATAGTAAAGGAAGGATTGAAATGGGAAAACGTACCATGGAAATATAAATAGTAAAAGTTAGAAGAATATGGAAATTTTATGCCTGAAAATAAAGGGTATGGTCCTAATTCTGAGGAAGTAGGATTCTAGTATTAAAAGAAATACATAATGTTCCATATGTTGGACATTCTAGATACCGAAAAACCATTGCAACAATAAGAAGATAATTTTTTTGGGCAAGAATAAAAAATATGCGGTTGAATGCATAGTCAAGTTTATGGAATGCCAATGAGTAAGGTTTAGCATAAACATATAACAAGTTTGTTACATCCATTTTTAATTCCATAGTGGAAATGGGAAATGGAGTACCTAAGGAAATTGTCTCAGATAGAGATCCAAATGTTACTTAAAAAATTTGGAAATTATTAGTCAAAGGTTTTAGGACAAACCTAAATTTTAGTATATCCTATCATCCACAAATAGATGGGAAAATATAGTGAATTTATTAAGTGATTGAAAGCATATTAGGAATGTATGTGATGGATAAGGCATCTAAGTGGGAGGAATATTTTCATTTGAATTTGCTTGCAACAATGTATTGGGGTAAATGAACACTTAGGACATATTGGAGATGTATGTGATGGATAAGTCATCCAAGTGGGAGGAATATTTTCATTTGAATTTGCTTGCAACAATGTATTGGGGTAAATGAAAACTTAGGGCTTCATCCACACATAATTGGGTTAACAAATGAACACTTCCTTCATCTACTAGAAACTCCCTACCATTTAGGATCATCTTATGTTTTTAACATTTTCTCTATTTTTAGTAGGAGGTGCCAACTAGGTTGAGATGTGGCAATGACTACGAAGTGACATGGATATTTCATATCCATTATTGCACATTACCTTATCCATAGGGTTCCAAATCACTAATATGCACTTATCCTCTTATTTTTGGAGACCACCTTATCCACTCAACTCTACCACCTTATCCTTTGACTTTTAGTCTTATCTTTGGAAGTTTCTTGTTATTTCTAAGTTAGGAATTGTATGAGGGATTTATAGTTTTATTTCTTACTTATTATATACTCCACTTATATTTATTCAACACTATTTTATATTTTACTCTGTTTCAAGGTCTCCTACTCTATTTTCAGGGTACAAGTTAATCAAGGAGAGTACTTTTATATTTTTTAGTGTGCATGCACTATTGAACCCCAAGCATTGGTTATCTCTTACTTAGGTTTCTTTAATTATATTCTTGTAAAGCAATAACGCACACAAAATTTTATAAGTAGTTCAAATTGGTCCCTTTAGCTACTGTTGTCATTGCGACAATGACCCTCCAAAAATTTTTCCTAACTCTATTTGGAGCCTACATGAACTGTTGCTTCAAGCCCCTTAGTGTCATCACATTGTTTGTTTTGTTTTTCTTATGTTTTCTCCTAGTGTCGCATCTTCCTAAGTCAAATATTCCTAAGTGGCATCACCTAACCCATAGAATCACTTGTATTTTCTTGTCCATGATTAGGTGAGTTCATGACTTTTCTTGACTTAGAAACTAGCCTTTTTGTCATGCACACACTCGAAAAGCACTCAAAAGGAAACAAAAGAAAGAAAATCACCTGGAAAGGAAAAATCACAATCCAAGATCATGAAGACATGCTCTTGTGTTGAGCATACACCTTCAGGTTGAAGGAGCGCTCTCCTTGAGCTCACTCCTTCATGCTGAAGACATGCACCCTCCTTGAGTGCATTCCTGTTGAAATGTGACAAAAAGAATATTCCAATTTAATTTGTCCTTGAATTAAATTGCGAATTAAAATTGACTTTAGTCTTAACAGCTACTTGGAAATAATTAATTAATTCATTCTGAATTAATTAGTTGGCGAAATTCAAGTTAGAAGTATTTCTGAAGTCATGCAAGAGTTATCCCTTAAATTAAGGATATAAGATTGAGTTATATTTGAGTTGTAATTAGTTAACTTAGTTTACTGAGTTAATTCTAGTTAAATTAGTTCCAAACTATTTGAGGAACTAATAGAGAGTTAATAGTCAGTTGATGCATGCATGCAATCAACTACTGTACTCTAGTTAATTGAAGATCCCCTCATCAGAAACTCATGCATGTCTATTCTAGGAAAGATCTAGTTGAGATTAAAGTCAAGGACAATGTACTATCGGTTGCATGTGTTTTCTTATAAAGAAAACTCATGCATGCAGTCAAGGAATCATTCCTTGAGGATTCAGCAATTCTGAAAATGTGTGAGAGAGTGTTCCACTTCGTTGAAGGTGAATTATCATAGAGGAACAACGCAAGGAAATAGGAGCTTGGAGGGTAGAGAGGAAGGCTGGGGAGAAGCCAAGATTACCTGTGAGCATCTGTGAGGATTGTACTGAGAGCTAGCTAGCTGTGAGAGCTAAGGATTTGTATAATTCCTATGTACTTTCACCTTGTATGATAATATACATAGTAGGGTTTTTAGTATGATAATATACATGTGTATTGTGCATTGATTCTTCTTCTTCTGGTTATATTGTTCAACTCAATCTTTAAGCTTCCACAAATTGATAGTAGAAGTAGGTTATAGTATTCTTCTTTGATTTATATTGCATTATTGAGTTAACCTACATCAGATTTTCTACATGGTATCAAAGCTAGATCTGTAGAAATTTTCTACACTATATCGAAGCTGTGAATAGTGTACTGAGAAGAGAATTCGAAGTTCGAAGTTTGAAGTTTGGGGTTGCAGGTGCAAATCGAATTCATATCATACTTCAAGGTTGGCCAATGGTTTTCTATGGCTTGAGACTTGAGTATACCTTGGAAGGTAGCTCGAATTAAATAGCATGGAAAGATAGAATGGAAGTTGTATTAGAAGACAATGGCTTGAAGGAATTCATTGATCGGGAAATCCCAAAGCCAGCTTCAACTAATGCACAAGAGTTGGTTGAGTGGAAGAATTGTGTGGCGAAGGCGATATGGATCATACTTGAGGGAGTTCGAGACCATATTGTCTCGAGTCTCCATGGGAAGGATACTCCATTTTCAATGTGGAAGACATTGAAGGACCTCTACCAGAACAATAGCGACCAGAGGAAATTGGCGCTCAAGGATAAGCTTTGAAGAATCAAGATGGAGAAGGGAGATACTATTTCCACATATCTGAACAAGCTTACCACCTCGAGAGATGAGCTTGGCAGTGTGGGAATAACTATTTCTGGTGATGATATGGTTAACCTCGTTCTCCTTGGCCTTCCAAAGAGTTGGAATAACCACCAGGACTCTATGAATGGAAGGGAGAAACTGCCAGATTGGGAACGACTGTGGTCGGATCTGATGCAGGAGGAGATCAGGAAGAGTACACGAGATGGTTCTTCATCCAAGAATGATGATGAAGAAAATATGGCCTTAGCAAGTAAGGCAATGAAAGGGAAGGGGAAGGCTTCCCATTCCAAATCAAATTCTTCTCATGGAGAGAAGAAGGGTGACATGTCTAAAGTGAGATGCTTTAATTGTCATGAGATGGGACATTATGTGACTAATTTCCCATCGAAGAAGTCCAATAAGTGATCCTCGGAAGGATCAGAAGGTGAGGCATTAGCCTCTCAGTTTGAAATGGACTTTACCCTCATCACATGCATGGTGTCATCGAAGATGGGTTGTGTCTGGTATCTTGACAGTGGAGCATCATTCCACATGAACAGTGATAAAAAGTTATTCAATACCTTGGAGGAGAAAGACCTTAAGGTGCGCATAAATATGGGTGACGACAGAAGGTATAGTGTTTAAGATCCTTGTCTACTAAATTTGAATCAAAAGTATCTTCCATAGAAGAAAAAAAAGATCTATAGACTATCACTATGACACATCTTCACATAATGTTAATTGACTTTGAGATGAGAAAAGGAGGCCCATCAAATATGAGAGGAGCCACATTTAAAGCTTCAGCAAAAGGAAAGGAAGAACTCAATGAATCAGGACATATTTCAGAAGAAGAAGATGATGTAAACTTTGTCAAGAAGCTTCAATGGGGTTCTAGAAGATTTAGAGGTAAACTACCTTTCAAATGTTTTTCCTGTGGTAGAGCCAGTCATTATGCTCCCAAATGTCCTCATAAAGATAAATATGATAAAGGGAAGGAATCTGCAAAATGGAATAGAAAACAAAGTGTAAGTAAAAAGAGTTACTATACTCATGAAGAGAGCGATGGTTTATCAAATAGTGATGAAGATGAAAATAGTAATGACTATAGACTTCTAATGGCTTATGAAGATGATAAATTTTGGGATGCTTTAGAAGAAGATGACTTTCATGAAGAAATCTCTAAACTCAAAAACTATTTAGAAGAAAAGAATATGATTATAGATACCTTGACATGCCCACTTGCTGAAAGAGAAAAACACAATGAAAAACTAGAATGTGAAATTGTGGGTCTAAGAAAGGATCTTGAGGAAACAAAATATCTCAATCTTAGATTTGCTATAGGATCAGAAACCTTAAATGAAATTATCAAAGTGCAGCGTTCTCCTCTGATAAAGACAGGTCTTGGATATACTGAAGAAGCATCTCAATCACGGAAGTAGTCAACCTCCACTAAAAGCTATCTTGATGCAACAAAGAATAGTGAACAGTATTAAAATCGTCATCAAAGGCATAAAGTAGATCACTAGGTAAATCAGGGTCAAGTTGCTTCAAGGATGAACATAATCCACCACCAACCTCAGGTAAATCATACTCAATTTTCTTCAAAGATGAATATCAATAGAAACTACAATCACCAGGTCAATAGATTCGATAATCGTAGGAAATTCTTTAATGGTCAATGTTTCTCATGTCATAATTTTGGACTCAAAGCTGCTCAATGTGTTGCTTACAAAAACATCATGACTAGGGAAGCATGAAATCAAAGGAATGTGACAGGAATCAAGAAAATTTCCTTTAATAAATTTTCTCTTCTTGAAAATGAAATAGAATGCTCAATTTGTAACAACTTTGGCCATGACGAATCTAAATGCAGGAGTAAATTTCAACAAATATCTCAAAAGGAGCAAACTTCATTAAATCCCAAAACATGGAGAAGGAAAGAACCTCAAACAGAAATATGTGGTATAGCCTTGTATGCAGAAGGACAAGAAAATCAGTGGTACATCGACAATGGATGCTCAAAACACATGGCAGGTGACAAAGAAAAACTTCACTCATATAATGCCTTAGAAAAAGAAAAGAAAGTTTGATTTGGAAACGAAACTCGTATTGTCATAAAAGGTAAAGGATATATTTTCTTGAAAGAAAAGGTTAAAGCTGGGAATGTTATGTATTTAGATAGTCTAAAACATAACCCGTTGAGTGTCAGTGGAATGTGTGATCAAGGAAATTAAGTGGTGTTTTGATCAAACGAATGTGTTGTTCGTGAGCTTCATACAGGAGAAACCGTGATCAAAGGTACAAGAACTCCAAACAACTTATACATACTCAAGGTAGGACAACAACAATGTTATCTAAACAAAAATGTTGAAAACTGGCTATGGCACAGAAGATTGGGACATCTAAGCTTTTCTCAAATAAGAAAAGCATGAAGATTCCAGGTTATTCATGATCTTCCAGATATTAGCATTCTTGAAAATACAATATGCAAACCATGTCAATTCGGTAAGTGAACCAGATCTCACTTCATTGAAAAAGAAGGGTCAACTAGTAAGCCTCTTGAACTTGTTCATAATGATTTATGTGGACCATTAAGGAAAAAGTTACCGCGTGGAGAAGAATATTTTATATTGTTCATTGATGATTTTTCCAGAATGTGTTAGATAGGTCTTCTAAAGCATAAAGATGAAGCATTTGAAAAGTTCAAAGCCTTGAAAGCTTTGGTTGAAAATGAATCAGATCGCAAAATCAAATGCCTCAGATCTAATCGAGGAGGGGAATTTACCTCGGATGAATTCTTTGACTTTTGTGAACAACATGGAATACAAGGCAGTTCTCCACCGCAAGGACTCCTCAGCAAAATGGAGTGGTAGAAATAATGAATAGAACTATTCAACAAATGGCTCGAGCTATGCTATATGAATCTAGAACTCCGACAACCTTCTGGGGTGAAGCTGCATTTGCCGCCATAACTATTCTCAACCAAGCAAATGTTCGGGTAAACAACACTCAAACTCCACCTGAACTTTGGTATGGTAAGAATCCTATGGTAAAATACTTTAAAGTTTTTGGAAGCAAATGTTATATCAGAAGGACTGATGAAAAACTTGGTAAGTTTGAGCCCAGAGAAGATGAAGGTATTCTTGTTGGTTACTCTTCCCGAAGAAAAGGATATAAATGTTATAATAAAAGACTTGGGAAAATTGTTGAAAGTATTGATGTTGTAGTTGATGAAGCATGCAAAAATCCAAAACAAATAAAAACTGAAGATTATGACAATGAAGAAGATGGGGATTATCTTCCTACATCAAATCAAAATGATTCTAAAGAAGAAACCAATGAAGCACTAGAAGAAGAGACAACAGTAGAAGAAAAGACTCCGTCCAGGAATGTTCAGAAAAGTCATCCAGAAACTCAAATTTTAGGGGAAAATGAGGCAGGTGTATATACAAGAAGAGCTATTACAAAACCCTTAAGCTATCTAGCATTACTATCCTCCACCGAACCTCAAAATGTAAATGAAGCATGCAAAGATGAATGTTGGGTCAAGGCCATGAATGAAGAAATTGAGCAAATTGAAAAGAATAATACTTAAGAATTAGTTCCTAGTCCTCATGATAAGAATGTCATAGAAACTAAATGCATATTCAAAAACAAACTGAATGAAAATGGAGAAGTTATTAGAAACAAGGCCAGACTTGTTTGTAAAGGATATGCTCAACAAGAAGGTATAGATTTTGAACAAAATTTTGCACCTATTGCTAGACTTGAAGCCATAAGGATTCTTGCTCTTTCTAGTTTTCAGAAATTCAAAGTAAACCAAATGGATGTAAAATTTGCCTTCCTTAATGGAGACTTAGAAGAAGAAGTTTATACTGAACAACTAGAAGGATTCATTCTTGGTAATGATACAAAACTTGTATGTAGACTCAAAAAGGCTCTCTTTGGTCTAAAACGGGCTCCAAGGGCCTGGTATTACTATCTTGACAAATATCTCCACCAACAAGGCTTTTCAAAGGGGTCAGCAGATAGAAATCTATATAAAAATATTAACACAGATAAATTGCTAATAATTGTTGTTTATGTTGATGATATCATTTTTGGTAGCAATGAAGAATCCATGAGTCAGAATTTTGCTTGAGTAATGCAGCAAGAATTTGAAATGTCCTTGCTTGGTGAGCTTACCTATTTTCTTGGTCTACAAGTTCAAAAAAATAAATATGGTATTTTTATTTCACAAACCAAATATCTCAAATAGATCTTTAAAAAGTAGGGCATGGAAGATTCTAAACCAGTATGTACCCCAATGGTAATATGATGCAGTCTCCGCTCAAATGATGAATCAGTGGCAGTACATCAACCAACTTACAGATCCATGATTGACAGTCTACTTTATCTAATAGGTACCTGTCTTGACATTATGGATGCAATAGGAATAGTTGGAAGATTCCAAGCAAATCCAAAGGAATCACACCTTCAGGCAGTCAAAAGGATTTTTAAATATCTCCAAGGAACACAAAACTTTGGTTTATGGTATCCTAGAGATACAGATCTTACTCTTCATGCATATACAGATGCAAATTGGGCAGCAAGTGTTGATAACAGAAAAATCACCAGTGGTGGTGCATTCTATATGGGTTCAAGGTTAGTGTCTTGGTATAGCAAGAAACAAAGTTCAATTGCATTATCTACAACTGAAGCAGAATATGTGGCTGCTGCATTTTGCTACACAAAAATTTTTTGGATGATGCAAACCTTGCAAGACATTTAGATCACATGTACTCCACCCATCTCCATTCTATGTGATGATAAAAGTTCCATCAGTATTTCAAAGAATCCAGTCATGCACTCCAAGACCAAGCACATACCCATCAAATATCATTTTCTACGTAAACAAGTGCTTGAACAAAAGGTCAAATTTGAGTATGTTCCCTCCAAAGAACATGTTGATGATATATTAACTAAACCACTGCCCAGAGAGACATTTGAATATCTCAGACAAAAGTTGGGAGTAGTCGCTACATCATCTTGCTGTTAAATCCTATTTTTCAGAGAAAGGTTGTTATACGCGAGTTTCATGAAGCGTAGTCGTGTACATACACGGGTTTCTGTGGGCACCGTTGCGTATATGTTTTTTTGGGGAAAAGAAGTGGGCCAGACTCAGGAAAAAGGGGTCTAATATGGTTCTATCAATTATCTGTTCTGTTTGATGATGGTTACAATCTGCTGATAACATGTGGAAATATGTTGGTCCTCATAAGTTGTTGATAACTTGTTGTATATCTAATTGATGATGATGCCTTGATATTTCTTATTGATAAATGCAATAATCAAATCTGACAGTGAACATCTAGCACAGATTCATGGGGAGAATATGCTTCTAATAATGCAATGTTGGCATTATCTTAGAAGATATTGGTATAGATCCGCAAAATTGTTTTGATTCAGGTGATCCTTTTGATGATGGAAATATATAGGCTGTTGATCCTGATGATGTTGATGGTGCAGATCATATATGGTGTATGATAGTTGCTGATGAATTTCATGTCTTGTTTAGATCAGTTGTCCCTATTATAAATGTCATGTATATCATTTAATGTAAAGGTCATGAAAAGACCTAATTTGTAAACCCACTATGCATGGGATGGATGATGTAATATTTCTTGTTTTTGTCATGTATAAACAATTGGTATATCCGCACTTGGTTGGGTGGATGAGTCAACTTTGGTATATCCCCACTTGGTTGGGAGATGGATGTATGAGTCATTGGTGATCGGAAGGTTATCCTCACATAGTTTATTTATAGATTCATGTTATTCTTTTAGAAAATATTCTTGTAGACTTTGCTAGTCCTCAGGGGGAGCATGGACTCAATCGTGGGAGCTCAATCAATACATTTCAGCATATCAGATAATTCAGCATGGACTCAGTGGGAGCATGACCCTTTACCTTGATGTCAAAGGGGGAGAGTGACTTGGTGTTGTTGTGCCATCAAGTCCAAAGGGGGAGATTGTTAGCATTATGATACAGGTGTTGTCCTTAATGGAAACTCACTCAGATGAAAGACCACAGTACAACAGGTTAACAACAAAGAGTTATAGATCATACTACAAAGAATGAAGAAAGAGAGGTATACGCAGGTTCACCTTGACCAAGGTGCATATACACACAGTTTCACTGAACACAAGTAGCGTATACATACACATGCACTTCCATAGAAGGAAAAGCTCGTATATCTTGGAAAACTAAGTTTTTGCTCCATGGTATTTTGATCCATGGTATTGGTCCAAGGTATCTAGTTCGAGGTATTGACCCTAGGTATTTGGTCCAAGGTATTGGTCCTAAGTGGTTTTAGTCCATAGTGTTGACAAAGGCCTAAAACTATAAAAGGAGGAGAAGATCATTAGGACAGGTGTGCAAGTATCAAATATCTGATGAAATGTGAGATCTAGTATGCAGGTTATTGGCTTATGGTGTAGTGCTTGATCTGAACCAGGGATGAACCTTAGCGGTTGATGGAGGATAATATCTAATGATGGATCAGGATCTTAAGGCTTGAATGAATTATATTTATATGGTTTGATCATGTTTATTCTAGATCTGAATACTAACGCATGTGTTGTTCTGTAAATATTATGATCTGGTTATAATTGAAGTCTGGAATAGCTGCAAAATTATGAATTAATATTTGCATATGTATATGTTGGTTGACTTCGAGAAAAGCATGTACACACACAGGTTCGACACATGGAAATATCATATACCTTATAAAGTATGTTTTAGTTATTTCTGTTTGTTGTTACAGAAATCTGGGTTCTAGTTTGGGCTTCGGTTACTGTATTCTGGTGATAGTATTGTGAATGATCAAATTGATGGGTTGTCGAAGTGATTGATTGATTCGGTTATGTTTGGTTCAGAAAGTGATTGGTTGATGCAAATGTATTTGATAATTGAATTACAGTTATGATGTTGTTGATGGATCCAGTCTGAAAATTTATGAAACGTGGTCCTTGGAGGAAGAAAGAAGGTCGTAGCCTTCTGTCGGCCGCAGCCTACGTACTAACAAACATATCGGCTAGTAAAAGAGTTAGGGTGTTGTAGTTCCCTTCTAGTAGAAGTTGGAGAACGAGAGAAGGCTGTAAACTTCTACAGGTAGAAGCCTGCATACTAGTATAAGTCTGCACCAGTACAAAATTGTAAACAGATTTTATTATTATTAAAAGAAGACAGAGACAATAGCAGTGGGTGGCTTTCACCCACATTGGGTTTTCACCTTATATCTTGGTGTTCATGTGTGTTGCTTATGTGTGATGATTTATTCTACTTTTACGGCACTGTCTAATAAATCTCTGATATACTGGTTAAAGTTCAATGCATGATAAATTGGGTAAATCAAAAGTTATCTGCATATACGATGGTTGCTTTAAGTACAGTCACGTATACACACTAGTTCACTTAGCTGAAGTAGCGTATACAAATCTGGGTTGGGTGCACAACTATGGATCAAGAAACTCTTCATCAATCTACGTTACAAGTTTTACATGTTGAATCTATTCATTGCCTTTCATGATTTTACTATTGATATTCCTTTTATTGCTGGTGTTTCTTTATGTTTCAGTTTATTTACTAGCATTTCTATTCAATCTTGTTTCTACAAGGGTTAATTTGTTGTCGCATGTTGAAACTCTGCATGTTCCTTAACTATTTTAATTTCTATAATCAAGTAAATAATAATTGATATATTAAATTTAAATTTAATCTTTTTTAGTGTTTATAGACTATATTTTTAGTTCTCTTCTCAATATTAAAATATAGCATATTAATGTTTAATTGAAAAATTTATGTTTTTTTTCGAATATGGTAACATATTCCTTCATTACCGTGGAACCATATATAAAATTCAAAATCAGATCTCTGTGTGAAATTTTGAAAGTTTTTCTGCTATATGGGCACTCAACCTGTCATATTAACAAAAAAATATCTCTTCATACCAGATTAGCCCTTTTAATAGTTGCTTCACCTTCGTTAATTTTCACAGAGCAGCTTCGAATTTGGGTGGGCAAAGCCCAACCAGTTTCAACCATCTCTTTTTAACCACTCACGGATATTGACATATTATTAGATATCGACATATTTTTTTAAAATGGATAAATATGTGTTTTAAATAACATGAATATTAAATTTCAACAATACAATGAATACATGCCATTATTTGATATATATATATATATATATATATATATATAATATATATATATATATATATATATATTGACATGTATTCGTTGTATTATTGATATTTAATATTCATGTTATTTAATTCAATTAAAGATATTATGAATTAAGGATATTATGAATATGGACGGATAAATGAATGAGGTCAAAATGTTTATGGTGATTTTTAACAAAGCGACATGCCATCACAATGACATATCGACTTGTGTGTGGAAACATAGCAACTTTCCTCCACAATCATATACGTTGCCTAGTTTGTATAAGGTATAAGT
Source organism: Pinus taeda (assembly GCA_000404065.3). Taxonomy (NCBI): domain Eukaryota; kingdom Viridiplantae; phylum Streptophyta; class Pinopsida; order Pinales; family Pinaceae; genus Pinus; species Pinus taeda. The sequence continues at coordinate 407,676 of APFE031199542.1, forward strand.
TGCCTAGTTTGTATAAGGGAAAAACCTCAAACATATAATAGTTAAGGATCATGTGAAAAGCATGACATTCCAGTATAATAGATTTTGAGGTTCTCAGAAAGTATGGGTAGAGAGAATCAATTCTCTTAGGAATAGAAGTATATTGTTGCAATTTTTGTTCACAAGAGATGGTGGAGATCTCAATGTGTGAATTCAAGGGTGTCATATTACAATCAAATTTAAATTGGGTCAAAGGATATTAAATGTATGTGTGAATTCAGGGGTTTCATATTACAATCAATTTTAGATTGGGTCAAAGTGAATTAAATTTATATTGATTTTTTGGTTAATTTCAGGATCATGGATACAAGCATCTCAAGAAAACATCTAAGCAATGACCAGAAAGGCAGGCACATCAACATGTTATATCAAGAAAGGGGATAAATTCTCAACACCTCTTGCAAGTTGTACTTCGATGTTCACCAAAGGTTTGTTGCGAGGTCTATGGTCAAAACCAGGGTACTTACCATTACTGAACTCAGTTTAGAGTTTAGTTCTCCAGTAATAACACCAAGATGTGCCAATGAAATATTTGAAGGACACTCCACAAAACAATTTTGCTCCAAACAACAGGACCAAATCGTGTTGTAGTCCTGAATTTGCAAGATGAAAAATGAGGCCGACTTCTTGATCTCTATTTCGAAAATTATAAAAGTGTGTCTTGATAACATTTCCTTATCTCATTAGGACATCTTAGTTTACATCAACTCTTTCTTTTTTTCAACCTCTAAACCTAGTTTTGACAAAGGAGAATGGAATATAAAGTAAATGAAACAATGTAGTAGATCAAAAAATCGTTAACATTACCTACAATGTTTTGTCAACATTCTTTGCTTGCCTTTTAGGTCTCTGTGGAAGTTTGCCTCCCTTTATCACCAAAAAATTATGCTCCTTCTCTTTCTGTGACAAGAAGACATATGTTTTAGGCCATTCAAACATATCCAGGTTCAACTTTTCCACGTGAGAAAAGGCATCCATTTCAAAGGGTGTAGACTTGAGAGGCACACAGTCACCAAACCCATAGTTGGTATGTAGAGGCACAATATCATACTTATCTACTTTTTTCAGGAGATTTTGGCACAAGCCCATCTTCCTTCTTGCATTCTTATGGAAAATATGCCCCTCACTTGAAAGACACTTGTTTCTTACATTTGCACCATTTCCTGAAGCAGGTGGATCTTCAGGATTTCTGTAAGTCACCAAATCCAAGATCAAATGAATCCTACTTGCAAACTTGAATTCTTTATTATTCGCCCCCTTTGAGGCATTATGCTTTTCAAGATTATACCACCTATAGTTAACAATCCCGTGATCAAGAAGCCTCTCGACTGGGGTCAAAGAAATGTTGGTCCTAGCTAAGACTTCATCTTTATTAGGACCCAACCTGTCTTTTTTTAGTAGTTGCATATATACATTGATGATATAATTTGATTAAATAAGATAAAGGAGATTTTTAAATTTTGTTAAACAATACATTTGATGAAAAAATTATAGCACTTGAAAGAAAACATTAGAATTTCGTTTTTACATATGTAATAGAGCATATCTTAATGAATTGATTTTTCAAAATTTTAATTCAAGTTTTTGGTAGAATATCATTTTTAGCCTAATGATAAAATCAAGTTAATGTAACATAGTTGTCAAATAAATATTATTTTTGCTTAATTATAAGATTAAGTCACTACAACATAGTTTTCAATGCAATAATATAACACATGATATCAATTTATTGAATAAAGGTATGCACCTTCAACATAGTTGTTACTGAGTTTCAAGCTGTGTCCATGGGACTATTAATGGTTGCAATAGAGATGGGTCAATAAAAGATATTGGTGGTGTTTACATTGATGATATATATCTAGGTGGATCTAGTTCCATCTAGTTATGTTTGGATGCAAGTTTGGATAAAGCATTTGGATATATAAGGTATATATTAGGTTCAATATTGAGATTATGGTTAAGTATCACATGTAAGGAAAATGATAGATTATGCAAAATAACCTCAATGAAAAATAGAGTTTGAAATCCATACATAATACATAGTAATTTGATTGATTAATTTTTTTAAGTGAGATATTACAATTTTTTTTTATTAAGTTAGACATTAATTTCCTTTAAGTTAGTTATAAAAAGTAATATAGAATTACCATTTTTTAAAAATTCAAATAACAAAGAAAAAGTAAAATAATATATATATTTTTGGGAAATTAAGGTATTTATTATAATTGAACTTTTTGTTGTTTCTTAAGTAAGAGAATAAGCTACAATAGAGATGATATCTAGTTTCATGTATGGGATTAAGGCATAATAGTACTTGAAAACATATAACCACATTATTATAGCTTCAACGATGACAATACAAATTACTATCTCTCTTGAATATGTTATTTAAGTTGAAATCACGTTTTGATCCTAGTGCAAGACTTAAAATTACTTTTGATAAGCTAAGAGATCAACACCCTCAGATGTAAGGAAACAAGTTAATGACCTCATACCTAGAGGCATCCAATAGGGGTAAAAGTCGTGCCCCATATGGACCACTAGTAAGTCATTTTAAGTGGCATGGTTTTCCTTGATCAATGTTGATGGGTCAAGCTACATTCATCAATGCCAATAATGAAAATCCTCACTACCACCTAACAATTGAGTTATGATGGGTTTTTTTTACCTTAAAAAGTGATTGAACATTTTTATGAAATATAATTTCATTTTTTTTAATCTATTAATTCATTAATTTAAAGGTAGTCAAGTTTTTTCCTAACCAACATTGCAATTTGCGTGGTGATGTAAGTTCGATATGTGATTTACAATGTTTTGGACGCTTAACATAAATACTATGAAAGTCAATGGTTTCTCTTGATATACAAAAACTTTCGACATGAGCCTTGTGTGGGTTAAAGGGGAAATCATTGGCTATGCTTATGCTTACACATTTATATATGTAATTTTCCATTCAATTTCCAACAAACACAATTCTTGTAGCTTGTGGTCAAGCTATGGCCAAAGAGTGGATATATTTGATCTAATATGGTTAATCGAGTACTAAGAATGATTCGTTGATTAACTCCATCTTATCTACTCTATTCTAATGGAGTTGATCAAATATAATCAATGTAATATGAAGAATGGTGCTATAGTTATCTACTTTATTGCTCCATTTCTTTTATTCTACAATGATTGATAACAAAGCAATGCCAAGTCTTGACAAGCGAGGTAATAAAAAGTATTAAATGTATATTTCTTTTGAGTCTTATCATGGGTAATTTTGTTTTTCAACTTTTATAATGATGTTCACAAGACTATCAAGAATTCATCAAAATGGGGAGTAAAACAATATATGGTTTAGGTGCTAGAAGTTTGATGAAAAATGTAGACAAAGCCAAAGTACTTTCAAGATCTATTAGCATAGAAGTTCTTTGGATCAACTGTTATTTCACATTCTATTATGATGCTCCATTTTGAGGGTGCAAGGTGAATGGGATGGGCAGAGAGAAATTTTGTGATATTATTAAAAATTATTTGGTAGTGAAATGTGTCATAACTCCTCTCTATAATTCACCTTGGTTATATAACTATTTCTTTTTTAAAATGATTTAACAACTAAAATATATTTTTCAAATGATTTATTTATGGTATCATATGTTACATTTCTTCATATTCAAGTTTAACTTTTTATGAAATTTTGTGTTACTTGTACAAATAAATGATGTCATGTTCTTTAAAAATGTATTTGTCAATTTATTTATTCATTACATTACAGGTTATACTTCTCACTATTCAAGTTTAACCTTCAGTAAAATTTGTGTTACTGGTATAAATGATGTCATGTCTTTCAAATGCATGAAGGATAATATGTTGGCATTATTTTGTTGCCATTGATATCAACAAGGTCATGGTCATGATCATGTGTGATGGATGTTTAATTGGTGGTCCTATTGGTTGGCATGATGTATTAACAATGAGATGGTTTTGTTGGAATTGATGTCAACTCTTGAGGTCATACTTATGTCAACCTCATGATGATGCAAATTGATGAACCATGGTGTGTGTCGGTATGTGTTGGTATTGATGGAGCTTGATCATAGAATGATGGTACTAGAGGAGTTGGCATGTGCATTAATGGACATGTCATGATGGTTTGTTGGTGCCGCTATAGGTAGATGTTGCTACTACATGTTGATCATGCAGATCTACATGTCATGGAGATCGTTCATGGCACACTAGTTGAGTTCTCAACTAGGTCTTTATTAGATCTTCATGTTTATACATATGAGGATACATGTTTTAGTAATGTGATGGCCTGATGATGGTGCTACAAAGGTTATAGAGGTGCTCCAGATGTGTTGTATCTTGTTCAAAGGTGTGATGTAAAGTGGAGGACTTGTTGGCACACTTTCCAACCTTCTTTGTTGGCCCTTCTAGGTCAACTTTGAAGTGACACTTGGCAGGCATGTTTGATTTACCTACAAATATGTCAGAGGCCATGTCAGAGGTCTAGAAGCTAGTACAAATGCAAGGGAAGGTGATCCAACAGGTGGCAAAGGTTTTGGACTAGAGAACTGATGTTTTAACTAAGCCTAAGCCCTATTCGCATGCACAGAGGCCTATGGGAGCAGTTGGAATGCTCTAGCCGCATGGAGGGAAACTTATGGGAGAAATTATAGCCCCAGTCAAGTTCATACAATGTCAAGTGTGTGACTGAAGGTTTTCACAATATTTTCTCTACATTCCTAGCATTGTTCGGAAGGAAATTATCTTGGAAATTCTAAGAGGCTTCCTACAAAAGTGAAAAAGGTATGAAATGGTTTGAAAAGTTACTCTCGTGATGTGAATGAATTTAGTGCACTAGTAGTGATCTTAGTTGATTGATTTGGTCCAACTTGTGCACCTTTGATCCTAGCCCCAAGTTCAATTTCGCCCTACATGTTTTATATACTTGATCTTGGAGCTATGTGATGGTTGATTGAGTTGAGGATGTATGTATGAGAGTGAGAAGGTATCAGAGAAGGATTTTATGCTTTAGAACTTCCTATATGCTTTAGACCATGGGTGTTAATGACTCAATAATGTGTCAATATGAAGCATGATTCAACATAGTTTAGATTTGGAGTTTCTGGTATAAAAATTGATTGGAGAGTGTTGTATGCTACTGGATAGAGTTTTTGTGGAGACTCTCACACTTGTTTTTGCAGGAGTTGCTATTAATTTTGGAGCATAGCCTTAGTGTTGTATGTTGCTAATTGTAGTATGAAGAAGTTACATTATGAAGTGAGGGTTTGATATCAAGTTTTTGTGGTAGAAATTTTGATATTAGAGAGAACATGTTTTATGCATTGTCTTTTTTTTTTTTTTTATGATGAGATCTTGCTGCTGAGAGCATGCATGCAGAGTTTATTTCTTGTTGAGCATAATGTCTTGGGATCTAGTTTGATCATGGTGGCCTTCAGTAGATGGTAGTCCGTAGATCTGTAGTGAACAAATTCTTCCAATTGATCAGTAGTATAAAGTCTCCTAGCTAATTAGATTTGGCATCTTGTATATGAGTTCAAGTATCCATGCTGATGGGAGTCAAAAAGCTATGTAAAAGACCAATTGCTTGACTAATAAAAATCTAGAGTAGAGCAACAACAACAAGGGTTGTTTTTTTCACAAAGGGTTTCCACTAGAAATATTGTGTCTCATGTGTGGTGATGCAATTGTGTGCATTGTTTATTATTTATGTTTCTCACATGGTTTATGATTTAGCTTCTTATATTTTTATGCATGGATAATCTAATGAGTTGCTGGTGCATATATGTGTGATTTAGTGAGTGAATTAATAAAAGAAAAAAACCTATATAGATCACAATACTGATTAAACCCCGCAACAACCCCCCCCCCAAGTAGTGCTCAAAGGTTTCCAACAATTGGTATCATAACACATTTCAAACAATTGGTATCAGAGCACATTTCCAAAAATTGGTATTAGAGTAGATTCTTTGTATTTGCTTGGTCGTTGGAGAGTAGATCTCGGGTTTTGTTGGAAGAATTTGATTTTTTTTAGAATAGGAAAGAGAAAGAGGGAACAATTTTAGAAAATAAATGGCCTTCAAAATAAGGAATTTCAACCACAAGAGTCTCATCTTCCTAGTGCAAATGGTTCAGCGAATAAAGTGCAAACATCAGAAGATCAAGAACCAAAGGTTTTGCAGCAAAATGAATCCAAAGGTATAACTGTTAATTATTTTCTTTTGAGTTACAATTTTGAGGATTCAAAATTTTGTCATGTTGCATTTACTAGTGAAGATGAGAATAATATTAAGAGTCTTAGAGCAGAGATTTCTAGGCTAACAATTACATGCAAGGATTAAGAAAAATTATTGCAGATTTGTGATGGTAAGGAGGCCAAGATCAAGGAAGAGATTGTCATCTGAAAGGTTAAAATTGTTGAATTTGAAAGAGATGAGGAAACAATATCAAGCGAAGGTAGAAGAATGTGAGAAATTAGAAGCTGAAATTGTTTCTTGAGAAAGCAACGAAAAATGGAGAAGAGCATTGTTGCCTTAGATAATTTGTTTGAGATCCAAAGATCACCATTGGTTAAATCTGGTCTTGGATTTCAAAAGGGTGAATCTAGTTTGCATGCAGGAAAAACCAAGAAAGAATAACCCAAGAAACCTGTAACAAACAATACCATCAGCAAAAGTGAGATCCAAGGAACCAAGAAGCAGATCCAGCAACTGAATAACAATCAAAAGAACCATCAGTGGAAAATCAAGCAAAACTAGCAACTGGTCAAGCAACAAAACCAACAACAGAGAGGAAAATCTCAAGGAGGTCCAACATTCAGAAAATCTTTTGCTCCTAGTGATAATTGTGATAGAACTATAATATTTCAAAGGAAGCAGAGTCCTTTTATTCTTTTTATGCATGAGATACAATGCTACAACTGTCACAAGTTTGGGCATGTTGCAGCAAATTGTTGGATAAAAACATATAGACCATATCAGCATAGATTCCAACAATTCCAACAGCTAAGAAGAATTTGCAATAGGTGTACTTGTGATTTTTATGGTTATTGTAACACATGACACTCGTTTGGCCATAAGGCAACATATTGTAGGTCTAACCGTTGGAGGAGAGATGCATTTCATGCATGGTTTAGATCTGGAATGAGTAGTATTAGATTTTGTCCTCTTACTTCATATATTGGCCATGTGGAGTGCTATATTTGCCATAGATTTGGCCATATGGCAAGATATTGTTTGATGCCTCATTACTCAAGACAAAAGCGTCAAAGGCAACAAAAGCCAAGAGGATCTAGCATAAAGCAAGAGAAGAAGTAGCCCGAAATCGCATTGATAAAGGAGTAGCAACCCTTCATCTAGTGAAGAGATTTTCCTCTCGTATTCCATGATTATTCATGCATACTTATAGAGGAGTGCAGTGTGAAAATTCCAATATGGAATCCTATTGTAGCAACTGGTATTATTTCTCCTAATTGTTAATTAATTTAACAATTTGTTTGCTATGGAAAATATCAAAATAAACACATTATAACCTTCACAAATAAAATATTGTTGAAAAAGAATGCATTGCAAACTAACAAAAGCTAGCATACACACATAAAATATGAGACAATTATTTTTGGACAAACATTCCTAGGAAAAACCAATGCGGGAAAACCAGTGCAACAATAAGGGTTTTTATTATTAAGCAGTAGTGAAAATATGAGTACAATCTGGATGCCTAAAACTAGAAATCCACATCCAGAAAATAGGGGCAAAATTATTGAAAGGGATTTACCCTCCCTTCACAAGAAATCCTGACACAACTTGCCTGCATAAAACTCGGCCTCCTAAATATTTTGCATCACCCTCTGTGTTGGACTGCGTAGTCGCTATGATTTCTAGCCTCTGACTAGTCTCTGATGAAGCCTTTTTGCCTTTTGTTGCTGATAAATTTGTCTTTCCATCCCTCTGGAACCTCTTCCCAACCTCTGGATCTGAGAACTATTTCCTCTCCAGTAAATCAAATTGCCCTCTCTGAAGCTACTGTGCAGAGCTCTTTGTTTCCTCATTGTGATAACTTGGCCCTCTTGCTACTGTTGACTCTCCAAATCTGGAAGAGCTTCCTCTGAATCATTGTCCCTTCCCCTCACTCACTGCTTTGATCTCTGTCTCTCTATGAAAACTGAGTGCTACTACTCTGGAAATCGAACTGGTCAAGTGTCTTCTCCATCACCACATCGACCTCCTCTTATAATACATTGTTGGAGCACCAACGACTAAGATTAAAAAATAATCGATGGCTAGGATCATCTATGGATCGATCCGTGTGAGTTTTTAGATCATTCTCGCCTTATCTCAATTAATAATGATTAATTAACCATATTTCCTAAGTTTAGACTAAGGAAATATTTAAAAAATGGCTAATAATCTAATTGAGACACTTCTAGGCAAAATTTCTAGAAACAATTTCTAGGTTTTGGAGATCTCATGTATTCTAGCTTCTCCACCAAATTTCATGGCTTAAACACATTCGATGCTACAAAAACTAACACTCCCTCTTAGCGAGGAATTTTCTCTAGTGCTACACACCTTGTCACAACACCCTGTCTTTGTATCATCTCTTGTCATGTTACCGATGTAGGGCTATGTTGTATTGTTTAACAAACCCCATTTTTTGTATTATAAATTTCCTATGAAATTTATTATATTAAAATAGGGACCCTTTAGTTTTGGAAAATCAACATGAAAATTATCAATAAAGAAATATAATCAAAGTTTAATACTTAGGCTTTTTAATTAAAACCCAAGTATTAAACCTTGATTATCCAAAAGCCAAATTTTAATAGCCCCCAGGACTTACAATTATTTCTGCAATGGTGCGAGGTTACCTTAATGGCCTGAGAAGAAAAGCCAGCGTTTTAGTGATGAGCAGCATAATACAGAGCAACAAAATTAACAAGGATTATCACCCTGCCATGCTCCATTGGACGTCGTCTTCATCAATACTACACAAACTGGCGGGATTATCGCCCTGTCATGCCCCATTAGACGTTATCTTCCTCAATACTACACAACTGGTGGCATTAGGCATCACGAACACACTGATCACAACATGCTCCATGGTTTTTCCCCGCATAGTACCTGTGAACCTTCACTAAAACAATGAGTCAGGCACAATAACTCAGAACTCCATGAAAAAAAAGAAAGAAAAACACTAGTCGTTGTTATATTTGATGCAAAAGAAATCAGGGAAAGGTTCTACAAAGAAGCCATCTTTTCACTAGTTTTATATGCCACATCTACATCACTATCCCTTTTTCGCCCCTCCACCCGCTTAAAAAGGCCATGGTTAAGAAGATCACTCGTCAACCACGCCTAAACATTTGCAGTTTGAGACCTGACGTCCGATATATAAAAAAAATTGTGTCGATATGAGAAGAAAGAGTTGGACACACACATGAAGCCTCTCGGAATTATCGGTTCAAAAAATATATTTGTGGTTCATAGAAGTACAATTTTCTCATGTAAATCGCTTTATTTTGAGATTTCTTGTTAACTTCCATAGGGTAATCATGTCATTGGAAGCTATCTAATTTACAACTATGGTTATTGTTAGTCTTTAGTCCTACTTCCTAGATAGCCATGACTGCCTTTTGTGCAGTTTTGATAGCCGGTCACCTAGCCTCCCAGAAGAAATTGTACAATCTTGCCAATCAGTTTCCTAGGTATGTGTTGTGCCATCCCTCGAAGTTGCTTTGTTTTCACTGACAAATTTATTTCCATGCATGTTGCTTGTCTCCAGATCTTTCAGGTGTTCATCTATCTCAATGGTTTCCAGGAGAACAGTATCTCAGGACACTGATGGGAATGCAACTGGATAAACAGTTCATCAAGTGTCCTCTAGTCTATTGATCTATGAAGATACAAAGTTGTATCTAGACAAGGACATCAAACTGAAGTGGCAAGGGGTCAATGAAACATTTGCTGGCACTTTTGGGGAACACCTCGAATACCGTCAGGTGTATGTGAACATTCACAAGTCTGGATTGTACCAGATTGCATGCAGATATCCCATGTTCCCATTTGCTGACATGATACACTGGATCATATCTCACACCGATCCTGAGATGATGAAATTGAGCAGTGTCAGTGGGATGAAGCTTACAACCTTCTGGGAACGAGATTATGATGAGTTGTATCAGATGTTAGAGCCCATGATTGTCATGGAGACTCCATTGGGATTACCCAACAACGGTGCTAACTCTAGAGACATTCTGAAGAATTGGGTAAAGGAGCTAGCTCGATTCAGGTTGACACCCAACTAGATCTACAAGACAAATATGTTGAGGAAGACGTACAATTACTTGGTCATATTTGCTTGTCAACTATATGGCCAAGCAAACACGAAAACCTTCCCACGGAGTTGGGTGGTGTCTCTGGACCAATTGGCTAGAGAAGGAAAACCATGTAATTAGACTAGCATACTATGTCATCAACTGAAGGAACAAGTAACGAAGGTTTGAAAGTCACCCGAAGGTATGCATGCAAAGATTTACATGTCTACCTACATCCTAGATGCAGTTTGTGCCCGACAGGACTTCCCAAGCTTGGAGTGGGCATGGTCACTGACGGAGACTGTTACGAACACATATTTCAAGTTGTTGTCCAAATGTAGCTTCAAAGGAGTAATCACATGGCTGTCTGATCATTTTGTCACCCCTGTGTACAAGATGATATTTGGATAGGATCCACCCTACATGCCAAAGGAAGCAATGGAGACACTGATAGGCATTGCAGATTGGTATGCCTCACTGTCCGACAGTTTCATCCTAATGTTCAGTACAAAGAGGCCTCTGCATGTCCTACCAAAGTTTCCCTTGGACGTACTTGTCATGAAGAAGTAGCCTATCACATCTCGGCAGGATTAACAACTAAACTGCATCAAAAGAAGAAAGCAACTTGGTCCGCTCTTCCGTTGCGGATTTGGTTATATGAGATCTGAGGTATCAAGCGCCAAACCTTGACCTTTGTTGCTATCATTTTAGAGGTGGGCAAGGACTACTTCAATCTTCTCAACTACCACATCCTTCCCAATCATTGCTTCCTCTATTCTGATCTAGGTCATCTGCCCATTACTACCACTAGACGCTCATGGTCGGATATCCTTCATCATCGTTGTTGGTGATAACTGGTAGTTTGTTCAGGACAGACACTCGTAGTACCTTTTTTATATGTCATGTGGTTTAATGGGGATCATCGACATGATTGATGGATTAAATGTTCGGGATGGTGGGTAGTCTCTTCCATTCTCTCACACGATCTCTCCTCTTAACGTTATGAAGGGTTGTAGATCTTATTGGATCCACGATGTGAAGTTGGGAAGACCACTACAATTACAAGTGGTGGGAGCGGAGGTTTATTTGAGAACATATGTTTGACCATTGAATTGGTGTCACCGGTATCTTAGGGAGCCTAAGGTAATTTTTTATTGGTTCGTGGCACTTGGAACGTGGGGAGAACACTCGGTCGCAGTTCGTCTCTGATCGAGGTTGTTGCACACAGTATGGTATATTTCCATGCTTATCCTAGACCATGGGTTGGGGGCTATAATTTGTGATTCCCCTTGAGTTTGGAGGGGAAATGGATCAATGGTTTATTTGGAAGTTTCTGTGACTAAAAGCTTTGGCTTTCTCGCCTATGTTATGTCGATATCCATATTTTCTGGCAATTTACTATCCTGTATGGGCATGATTACTAGTTTTCAAATATTTTTATAATGTTTACTCTACATGTTGAATATAAGATTTTCCATTTCAAGCCAAAATTTCACTAGAAAACCCTATGGAGAGTAAGGGTTTATATTTTTAGTCAGGGCCAAGTCTATGGACTCCAGTCTTAGGGGTGCACAGGGGCCGCTGTTCTCATTCAAATGGTGCCTCACACTCAGGGAGGGTTCTTGTTTATCTCTGTGTATTAGCTTGGGTAGTGGATTTCTGGTGTGGTACAGTGCCATTTAGCACTACCTTTTCTCTTATGCCCTTCCATTAAGTTTATGTTTGATTTTCGGGTGGTTTTCTGTATTTTTTTTACTCTAGGTTCGCCTCAGTCGCTTCTCCCTCCGGCCTCTTCACAGTGGGATGGATCTCAAGTGTAGGAATGCAAGAGAAGAATGATGAAGGGTGGTCCATTTCTTCTCATAATAGCAAATAATCCTCGTCATGGTGTCGCCTCTGGCCACAGAGGTCGTGGTCGCAAGAATCACAGTGGTAAGGGAAAGGAAACAAGCTCGAATTCTGAAAAACTCTGTGCCAGCATGAGAGGAAAAAAGTTGAGATCTTACAGAATACAATCCAAGCCTATTTTGTAGGGACCCGAACTCGGGTGAAGCATCAGATTTTGACCTGTGAGGCAGAATTAAACTTGAAAGCTGAGCTTGAGCCACCGATAGAGGATTGGAGTGATTTGATCCTTGACCCTAGTTATACTTGTGACTGCCTCACTTTGTATAAACAATTTGTTCATTTTTTTTGGCTTATGAAATGTATTATGGCTAAAGCAATGCATTTCTCCCTCAACATAGCTGCAAATGTGGATTTTGATCCGGTTCTTAGAGACATTCAAAAATAAATACAACTAATTCAATTCCAGGTGCAGCACCAGAATGCCCGCCTTGGCTTCATAGAGCACCATATTCCATGTCTGCCCCAATCTGAATTTCCATGTTCAAGTGCAAAATATCTTGCTTAGTGGAATCGTCAGATAACTAATTGCTGGAAGACATGTTTGATAAATTTTTTCTTATATTTTGATGTATATGTCAGGTAGAATTTATGTTTATAGTTTAATGCTTACTAGATGGTTTCCAAACTATAAGTCTTATAAGGCTTGGATAGATAGAATCAAACTATTTATGTTTTGGATGGCTTATAATGCGGTTCAGTGGCTAATAGACCTGATTTCCCACTGGGCAGGTTGGAGCCAATGGCCATTGAACGATTTATATGATTGTAACCTGCCTGGTTATTGAAATGAATGAATGGAAAGGTACTGGCAAGGTTACAAAAAAAAATAAAAAATAAAAAAGAAATAATTATTTATATATGATTTTAATTATTTATATACAATTTAATTTTCTATATATTCTTTTGTGTTTATATTTCCTAAAAGTAAATGGTTAAATAAAATTTGAATTTAACCGGATTATGTTATTATAAATTCAAATAAGCTGACATCTACCATGTATCACCCACATTTATTAATGTGGGTGTGCTAGTAAATCTATTTCCATTTCCATTGCATTCGATTTTGAAGCAAAAAAGCCTTTTGTTTTAAAAATCCATTTGTTTAGAAAACTTCATACAACTCTTTAATTACACTAAATCAGGGTGGTTTGATTGCCACATTTAGTTGTGATATGTTTTTAATTTTGCACTATTTTAAGAATCCATCCACCCTAAATCAGGGTGGTTTTCTTACGACACTTAGTTGTAATATTTTTTTTTAAGTTTGCAATCTTTTAACAATCCTCCTTTCAATGGGAGATGCAAAGTTTCCATTTTAGCTATCAATTGTTTGAGTGTAGTGTAGCAACTTGATGTTTTTTAAGTTTCAAACTTATAAGTATATGGAGATGCAAAGTTTCGAGTGATATATGTATAGTTTCTTAGTTTAGATGTTTTTTTATTTCCAAATTAAGCATGGATTCTCTATTTTTTTTATTTTTTTTATTTATTAAATATGAGACATTGCAAAATTTTTATATAAGATTTGTATTGAACTAGTACAGTCATAGAAATTAAACGGTTGATAATAGTCCATAGTCATCAAAACACTTATATACCATTCAATTCATCAACCATTTAATTTAAGGTAACACCAAGATATAATGGAGGTAAAAAACACACACTTAAATTTTGAAATGAAAATTAATTTGAAAACCCTTGATTTCATCCATTAAATTGTGTATATGACGAAGATTATTAAATCTAGACTATATAAATTTTTATTTTCTAAAGAATGAAAATTCTAGAAGCCCTATTCCAAAACATTTTTTAGCATCAATTAGTCCATGATCTGAACCAAGAGTCACTTGATACAACCTTTTACTTCTAAATAGATCTTGGATGTAGTTCAAATATTATCATGCTAATTAAATCTTTTTCTTTCAAATTATGACTAATTCATTTTCAAAATTTCTTAGTATCAATTAGTCCATGATTTAATCCAAGAGTCACTTGATACAACCCTTTCCTTCTAAATAAATCCTACATGTAGAATTTGATCATTTGTACTAGTTAATCAAACCTCATGATTTTCCATTTTAAAAAAAAATAAAAAACATAATCAATAATCTATGCCACACTCTAAATCTAGGAAAAATTAATTTAATAATAATATTAAAATAAAACACTTTATAGTAAAAATATAGTCTTACCGAGAGTAAAAAAATAAATCAAAATTATCCCTACTTATATGTCAAAGTATCAATTTTGGCTACACCATACTTCCAAAAAATTCTCAAACCACTTGTACCGCTATTCAAATTGCTAAAAAAATACAAGGCATGACAAGTATGGCACCCACATATGTGTTTATATGGTAAAGTTGTGGTAATTTGAATTTTACCTCAAAAAAGTAACAATTAATCCCTAGGGTGAAGTGTCGTGTAACACTTTATGATTTGATTCTCACTATACCTTATAAGTACGATAACTACTATATTGGTAGTGGTGACTAGGTGTTGAATGTAGCTATTAAGCTAATGTGACAATTTCCATGAATTCTCCATTTTAAACTTAGTTGGTAATGTCGTCAAGTGACATTTTGTCACCTATCACTTAATACTATTGAAGTCGAAAGAAGGTGATGTGCCAATGCCATGTGTCACCTTTGTCTAGAGAGTGAATGATGTGGCAAGCAATATTCCGCATGGAGGAGCTTTAAAGAAAATTAAATTACTAAAAATGGGTGTGTGACAAGTTAAGGGAAGCTCCATCATTAAAAAATGTATATATAATGAAAGGAAATGGGTTAAATGTAGTATGGATAAGGTAGCAGAAGGAAAAAGAGTAAGTTGGTATTGTATTAAAGGGAGGCCAATGTTGCATTTAAATAATAGAGCATTGAGGCTGTGAGGGCTTTCACTACAAGAGGGGCTTAGATTAAAAAAAACGGTAGTTACATGGGGAGTTTTGAAGGAGGGTGTGGTAGGATGGTGCTTTGTGGGTGTGGACCACAACCCAAATAAATTAAAGGAGGGTGACATCAAAATGGTGGTTTTGGGAAATGGTATATAATGGGTATAATGTGGTAACCAACTAATATTACCTTTTAGAACAATGGAAGTAACGTTATGGGTGTATGGACCACAATCCAAATAAATAAAAGGAGGGTGTTTTGGGAAATGGATTATAAGAAATTTTTTGTAACCTTTTTTCAACATGTAATATTTTCTATTTCCTTTATGTTGAAAAATTAGAAATAGAATGGGAAATTATATATATAGATATATATAATCAAAAAAAATAAAAATGAAAACCCAAAGAAATAGGCGAGTTTGTTTAAATGTTGCCACATTATAACTGTATTATTCTTTAAATTGTTTTTATGTTATTTAATCAATGATTAATTAATATATTTTTAATAAAATAAAGCAATTTGACGTTTTGTCGGCTTGTGATAAAGTCCGAGCAGCAATAAAAGACTGAGGCCACCCTCGCCCGGAACAACGACGGAGGATGAACTTCCCAGTGGAGTTGCCAAATCTCATGTTGTCCTTTGTAGATAGTTCTAGGCTAAGGAACTATATCAAAGAATCTAAAATGTTGTTTCAATTTGGGTTTGGATGACCAATGCTTTAAACTATTAAACAAATGCAAATCCTAATTATTTAAGATATCATAAAAGGGTCAATTCTTCACCTTTAACATAATTAAGCATTAAAATGTTTATGAAAGGTAGGCCTCTAAGATGATAAATATGATTCCTTAAACATTCAAATAGAATATTTAACTTTTCATATATAGATGATCTGTGTAAAATCCTTTTACAACCAAACAAAGCATATTTAAAGATAATAGGAAGCAACAATTAAATCATGCAGGGGAATGAACTTAAACAAATAGTTTCAGTTAATTAATCTCTATAATTGATTATAACTTCGCAGGGGATTTTAGAAAGATTGACATTTAATATTATCTTACCCAGATTTCCTATTAAGTTTAAGCATGTGTAGAAATAAATAAAGATGGAAACATAATAAGAAACTAGAAAACTCACAAGAAAACACAAGGTGCTTCAAAATGAGTCCATAATCTTTCTATTAATCTCAGAAACAGTTCAGAGAATTACAATCATGCTCAATGGCTTATCACAAGAGTTCAACCCTTCCTACTTCAAACTACAAAGTATGTAAAGAGTTTCTAATCAAAATATCTATACTTAAAATCATAATTTATTACAAAATATCTTTTCCAAACTGATTTGGATTTATTACAAAAATAGAACTAGAAAAGAGGAAATCTGAACTATTTTTACATCTTGCACATAATTCAAGGACTGTCGGCAGTGATTGGAGCTACAAAGTTGTTGTCATGTTTGTTGTTCGCAGAAATCTATTCTTTGTCCCTAAAAACTTGGTATTTTGTTGTTGGAAATCTTGTTGTCTCTCATTCGATGAGTTCACACAACTTATCCCATCGTTTTTCACCAAGAATAAAAAGCTTTAATAATCTTTTGTATGATTCATCCACTTCACTGTATTTCTCAAAAGTAGGCCTAATGATGAACAAATGCTTGATCTCATGCTGAATTTATAAATCATAACTAAGACCTTCCATGGAAGCCTTTCTAGTGATGGTTCCTTTGATCTGAGTGAATCTAGCTTTATCTATTGCTATCTCATGTAATCTCTGTTGATATTCTTCCAGTGGATTTAATTTATTACCTATAACCTATAGACCTCGAAGTCCTTTTACATGTAATGAATTAAATTGTGAATTTTTTTAATTTGGAGCTCTAAATTATGACATTTATTCTCCAGATGTAGCATTAAATTTCTTTTAGTATGTACGCTTCTCACCTCCAAGACAGCTTAAGTTCTATCTTCAATACCATATTATGCAAGCTCTTCTTTTGTCTTGGAATTCAAAACCTTGATTATTTTTGTAGCATCTCCTGGTTTCTGGTTGAGGTCTTCCTTTACTTCTACTAGTACCTCCTTTCATTTCAGTAATAATTCTTCCTATTCAAAAATAATCTCAATTGAAGGCCATAATTCAATAATTGATTCATTAATATTAAGCCAAATATTTTCTTTGGATTGAACAATGGTTTGAGCAATTACAACTTCATTTTCATAAGTTAGTATTTGCAGAGTCAACTTAAAAAGGAACAACTTCTCACTTGCTTCTCAAAGCATCCACGACTACTCACTAAATAGAATGGTTACATATTAAGTAGAATGGCCATCCAATGCATACCTTTGAGACAATGCATCTTATGTTAGCAATCCTATTATGTCTCAGAGTTATGGTTGATGCCTTTCTAGAGGGTTTTGCATGTACGAAAATGCAACATTTTAAACATGCTCCTGGGTGAACAAGAATTTCATTACAAATTCGGTCACTCTTCAATGCTGGTAAGGATCTATTTGGTTGTTAGTTCCACTTCACATTTCCACCTACGAAATTCTCTTTCTCATTCGAAGCAACATATTCACTCCAAAAACACCATCTAGTTAAACACACATAGATACATAATTCTCTTCATAGGCCAAGCTAAGTTGTTATGCAACCAACTCACAAAATCAAAGAATATATATATCAATGACCTAAAAATTAGCCTCTTTGAGAGGGAACCTCCTTTACATTACACAAATGAACAATTCTTGGATGATTCAAATGATAAGACCTCATTTCTATATATAGTAGTCTAAGGGGTTAGAATATAATTAGAGCCTACATAACAATAATATTGTAAGGGAACAACAATAACAATAGTGGGATTCTATGGGGCACACTAATAAGAATATGGGGAATACATGGGCACACCAATACAATAAGAAGGTTTCACGAACAACAGTAATGAGCTACACTAGTAGTATAGGGACCTAAGCTGACCCTCTCCTTCAAAAAGTGTTTTCCTCAATGCTTGAGTAGTTATGGATGTTTATGTATAAAATTCTCATCCTCTCATGTGAAATCTTCGATTGGTAAGATCTTCCACTTGATGAGATACTTTGAAATTGATCGATTTTGTAGATGTCGAGTTCGTGTATCTATGACTGCTTCAAGTTCGAATATTATTTTTCCTTCGTTGTCCAGTCCCAACAATATTGTTTGAACTTGGAGCTTGTCACCTATAACCTTCTTTAAACAGGAAATATGGAAAACTGGCTGCACTCAGGAAGATGCAGGGAGATCTAATTTGCATGCCATAGTAACAATCTTTCGCAACACCTTGTAAGGACCATAGTACTTTTGTGATAATTTATCCCTCTTAGCTTGCTTGAGGGACCTTTGTTTGTGTGGTTGTATCGGTAAAAATACCCAGTCACCTACATCAAAACTTATTCCACGTTGATGTTCATGTGCCTGTTGTTTCATTTGATTTTGCGCCAAAGTGAGGTTACCCTTTAAAAGTTGGAGAACTTTTTGTTGATGCTCGATGTGAGCTTTCACTACCTAAATATTTTTCTTCTTTATATGTCGTTCAATCTTGAGAGTTTAAGGACTGGTAATTCCTGCCAATGCATTACAAGATATAGTCGAATTAATTTCTTGTTTCTCTAGGGTTGGTTCGTGGTGTATATTCTCTTATTTTGACATTTTTTTTATCCTTTTCTTCCTCCTCTTCACAATCTATGTAAACTAATTTCTTCTCAGCACACTTATGACCTTTAGTGTATTTTCTATCACAATTGTAACAAATACCTTTTTCTATTTTTTCTTCCAATTGTTGTGGTTTCAACCTTGTAGGGTATGGGAGGCTAGGAGCAACAACGTGACTGCCATCTTTATAGTTATGAGTGGTCAGGTTCCTTGTTGCCATAATTTTTCTTTCAATTTTTCTTCGCAACCTGAATGCCTTCTCCAATGAATCAGGTTCTCAAAGGCTACCAAATGTTGGATTTTATCCTTCAAATTCCCTATGAAGACATCAACCCTATGCTCCTCTAGAATATTGTTTACCCTTATATTCAATTTTTGGAAGTCCTCAATGTGCTCTACCATTGAACCCTTTTGTTTGAGATTTATCAATTGGAGAAAGAATGTGTTTCACTTTGTATCCTCATAATGTGCTATCAATTCCTCCATAAAAATGGACCAGGTGGCAATCTGTTTACAAAAGAAAAGCCATTGATACCATACAAACTTATTGGGTTCTAAATATAAAGTTGCAATACATTCCTTTTGTGTGTTTTTCACATTATGGAGATCCAAATATTGTCCATCCGTAGTATCCATGTTACAGTATCCTTCAATCAAACTTCCTCATATTAGTCTTTGGAATATGGTGGATATTCAATCCAACATTAGGTTCTATGAAATCGTGATTAAGATATCTTTTGTTCTCATCATGAGTTTCCTCTACTACCTTTTCACCATTAGAAGAAATGGGTCGGAAAAATCAGGTCTAACAGAGCATGCATGTTTCTCCTCACACTATATTTGCATGGAACAAGCTAAATTAGTCCACAAAGGAGACCGTTATTTAAACAGAAGGGTGAAAGAGGCAATTGAAATTGAGAAATCCTCCAATAACTTGAATAGGGATGACGGTCTTAAATTGAGTAGCACCTAGGAACCCTTATTAAATAAAATGAAAAAAAAGTAAATTAAATACTCCCTCATAATAACATCTGATATGTCAATTTTTTTTTTACTACAATCCACACTAATTCATAAAAAAATAAAAATAATAATAATAATAATAAAAAATCTTTTTAATAATTATAACTAATAATTATATAAGTATAAAAAACAAAAAAATAATAATATATAATAATACAATTAATAACAGTAATAATATTATACATAATTATCATAATATATATAATTAAATAATAAAAACAATAATAATACTTGAGTACAACATTAAACTATGTGATAAATTCATAATTATATAATTATATTAAAATAAGAAACATTATTAAACTATTAGTTAAATAGCTTATTAACATTTAAATTGTATTAAATAAAAAATAATATAAGAATAATATTATAAAACATTAAACAAAACTATACATATACCATTAAACCTAAAAATTAAAATCATATTAATAATAGTAGTATAATAATAAAACCCTTAAAAAAGAGTGAATTAATTAAACCTTGTTTAATAAAATTAAAAAATTAGTAATTAATCTAATTCTACTATAACAAGTATATAATTGTAAATTGTTTTAGTAAAAAATAATATTTAAAAATATTAATAATGAAAAACAATAAACAATAATATACATAATACATTAAAATCTAAAACTTAAATCATAGTAATTATATTAATAATATTAAATAAATATTTAAATAAATTAATTAAATAATTTAAATATAATAATAATAATAATAATAAATAATAATAAATAAATAAAAATAAAATAAAAAATATATATATATATAATGATGAAAGAAAATTAATTACAATAAAATTAAAATTAATTAATTAATCATTATGTATCAATAAGGCCGATATTACAAGCAAATATGATATCAATTATCTTTCTATACTTCTATTTATTACTCCATAATTTTCATGTCTCTCTTCTCAAAATTACAGATCTCATTGCCCTGATGATGGACTCACCTAGCTAGTCCAAAACGTTGGTTTCATAAATTGTTCACAGGTTTTTCCACTAAACATAACATTAGAAAGCTTTTCTTGTAGTGACTTTCTCCCAACTTCCTTCAAACCTTCGACGTATTTCTTCAGGTATCCAATGTTTCTATTCAATTTTTATTCTATGCCATTGATCTTGTTGATCATAGCTTGATGGTTTATGTTACATCTTGTGAGCGAGAAATTTTTTGCATTTGGTCTCGTAATTTTGATATATAATGTTGCATTTATTCCTGTTCTTTAGGAGTCATGGTAGAGCTTTTGGATTGCTTACTAGGTGTTTCTATTTTCTTGCTTCGAGTCATTTTCAAATAAAAAATTATATATATGCTTCACTATGCCCTACCATTACTCCTAAAGAAGAGGAATAAATCTGTAATTTGGGATCGCCAAGGTTTGAAATGTCTTCCCATGGTATCCCTCTGAGTCTTCTTTCCAACCCCACAAGTCTAATCGAGATTGGATTCTCCAAAAAGGAGGTATTCCCAACCTTCCACGATAACCAGATTATAGACTAGTTCAGTAGATCAAACTTGTACAAAATGTCGTGTCTCACTATTTTGATATTAGGCATTGAAACCGATACCCAAAAACTACATTATTTCCTATTTGTGTCACGTTTTACAAAATTTGAATCTGATTCTTAGAGAGAAAGTTAAGACAATTTTCCCAAGGTCACTTGTTTGAGATGGAATTAGGGAGCCTACCAAAACCCTAACTTCCTTAGCTCATATCTCTGAAAATGTAGAGACACAAGATCTGAAATTCAGACATGAGGTCCATCCAGATTTCATACCAGATGGGTTTTAATTTCAACTTCTGCAACTTTGTATAAAAAACGTTATAGCCAAAATTCCACGATGCCCTGTTCGAAGGAGAAAAACCCTAGAATCCAAATCTTTGATACCAAAGTTACTCAACTAGCTCATAAAATAGAAAAGTAGATAGATCAACCACTTCAAAGTTAGTCTCTTCAAGGGGGAAACCTCCTTTACATTACACAAATGAAAAATTCTTGGATGATACAAATGATAAGACCTCCTTTTTATATATAGGAGTCTAAGGGGTCACATTATAATCAGAGCCCACATAACGATAATATTGTAAGGGAAAAACAATAACAATAGTGGGTTTCTATGGGGCAAAATAATAAAAATATTGGAATACATGGGCAGAACAATACAATAAGGGGGTTTTACTAATAATAATAAGGTGTTACACTAGTAGTATAGGGACCTAAAATAAGTGATGGTTCCTTCATCTCCATAGGAAAAATACTTGGGAATTGTTCAACATCAACTCTCAAGTGATCTTCTTGGAAAGCATGGTGGAGGCTCGAACTCACGTTCATAGTATGTGAACCATGCAGATACTTTCTATCTAGGACCAATGTGGAGAGAAATAAAGTTTTGAAAGGAGATTCCAAATAATTGAGCTCCTCGTGCTCATAAAACCATGTGTTCAATGAATGCTCCTATGACAGGCTTAAAATAGGGAGACATTTGCGAATACCAAGTGCTAATTTCCCAAAGCATATGTTTCTAAATCAAGGAGAAAGAAAGGTTGTTAGTGTGCATAAGATAAAACACATATTATTGAATAATTGTTTCCTTGGTCTCAGGTTTTAGAATGACTATATCTAGATTTAGAATGGTGGATAAAGACGTTATTGACAAGCCTGAAAAACACACATAAAATGGGCTCCAACAAAAAATTGAAAGACAGACAAGAAAATAATAACATCGAAAATGGAATTTTTGGAGCACAGTTCAAAATCACATAGACATAGATCTATAAAGGCCACATAAAATAAGTGGCTCACACTAGAGCATGGCAAGAGACCACCGGATTTGATACCATGTTAAACACAACTATGGGGAAGAAAAAAGATATGAAAGATCAACCTTGAATGCATTACTATACACAATGATAGATATTTATACAAGTCTAATGACCCTTGGTTTCATATTCGAAGTAGTCCCTTGGACTCCCTTTGATTGTTTAGCTTCCCCACCAACCCTTAGAGGATTAGGTGTCCAACAAATTCAAACTCATAGTGTACATTCACTAGACAATATATAAAAGGTTACCAAGTATTGCATATATAAAACAAAGTTCCACTGTGTAATAAGAAAAATTAGAAAGGATATCGATCACACTTAGATACTCATGACCTAAATATTACAAAATAAAATTCATCATAGTCACACAATCTCAATGATTTATGAGGAATTGATAAGAGTAAATTTTTTGAAGGAAAAACATAGTGGATGATAAGATGGTTATTTTGGCTATGATAAAACATATGCATAATTAAGTTTTTATTTTTATTGGCACAGAATGAGAACTAATGTGAGGAAGTTTGTGGATAAATGTAGAATTTGTCAATATGTTAAAGGAAAACAATAGAATCTTGAGTTTTATCATGTCGTGGAAATCAATTAGTATGAAATGTCTGAGCTTTGTACTTAGAAATTTGGGTAATAAGAAGTTGGAAGAGCTAGTGTAGAGTAAGTTGTCATAGTATTGTAGAGAATACATGAACAAATTAAATAATAGCTACAAGAAAGTAACCAAAAGTATATAAAAATTTAGGATCTCAGAGAAAGAGAAGTGAGCTTTGGAGTTGGCAATCACTTAAAGTCCTTTTGAGAAGATAAGGGTTTTCAAAAGTTGAGTATAATAAGCCAAAGCTGAAGAAAATTTAGAAAGTTATTAGCAAATGGATATCAGAATGACATACCCAGTGATAGAAGGATCTCTCCTATATTTAATGTTGTACAAGTTCATCCCCATAGAGGACTTGAAGTAGAGGATGGGAAAAATGCAAAAGAGATTCGATGGAAGAAGAAATTACCCACTTTCAAAGAGTTTCACATAGAGCATATGCTCAATCAAAGAATTGCAAAGTGAAAATAAAAAAATAAAAATTGAGTATTTGGTGAAGTGGAAGGGTCTTCTAACTAAAGATGAACCTGGATGAGTCCTTCAAAGATGCAAAAACATGGCATAACTATTTAATGTCTCATGGACATGTGTCCATGAAATATTTTATTTTCTAGAAGTTTGATGTAAGAGTAGCATACATAATTTCCCTTTTCTTTTAATCGCTAGAGTATTTCAAGTCTAAGGTCCTTTAACCCTAAGAAATCTAATAGTTTTTATAGGGTGTCCTCCAGTTTTTTAAATTTGGATCGATGTAATTTTCTTAAAGGTTATTAATTACAACCCATGTGTGTTGTGGTGATATGTTATTTAATGAGAGAATATATAAAAGGACAAGACTTTAGGTGCCCAACTTTGAACATTCCAAAAAAATTTATCCTTAGATCTAGGCTAAAAGATCTCTTCCCTTGGTTCATATGATAGCGTAAAATCATAGTTATTCATTGTCAACCATGTTCAAAATGTCCAACCACAATCAACTAGAGGAAAAATTGTTAACCATATTCAATTATTTAAACAAAGTCTTTCGGTAGAAATCACATGAGAAAATTTTTTTGGCCAACATGTTTCAATCCAACAAGTGTGATTCATCATCATGACTAGATGAAGAAACAGACCATCCCAAAGGCTTAAATAGAGAGCAATGTAGAGACATAATTTCAAGTAAAGGCTAGTTTAACATGCACAACCATGGCCACCACAATTAATCATTTATTTTTGAAATATAATTTTACCATATTTTACTATAGTATGACTCTTGCTATGTTCCATTAATCCTACCAAAATATTCTAGTTATCTACTTACTCAACAACGTTAATAAAATTGTTAAAATATCTCAATCAAAATCACTTTGAGCTTTCCATAAGCCAATATACCAATAATTAAGATTAAAAAAATGAACAACAATATTAATCTAACCTATTTTAACCACCCTATTAATATAACTATACTAATAATAAAAAACTATAAACATTTTCAAATTACCCAACAACCTTGTTAATATAACTATGCTAATAACAAAAAAACCATAAAGATTTTCAATTAACTAATCATTCAAGAATTATTAATGCGTATATGCTTATGTGATTTTAAACAGTGACTAAATAAACGACTTAAATGGTTGCAACGAGTTGGAATAATGAAAGGTAAGCGAATTGAAGGCAGACTAAAAGCTAGTCATTCTTCTAGTCGGCCTGCGAAAGATAACAGAACTATATTACAAACTCTAAAACGAATATATAAAGCATTACGGTTAGTACAAACTCTAAAACGATAGTATAAATATATAAAGCATTACAGTTATCGGAAGAAAGTCTTGAATCGCGCTGTTTCAGGATTCAACAGCGCGATTCAAGAATTTATAAAGCATTACAGTTATAAAGCAAACTCTTTGAGAAAGGGACGAGATGGAGGAATCGCGAAATGTAAGCGATAATGATAATACCAATCTTGCTAGAGAAATTCTTGAGAGGGTTATGCGTCACATGGAAAACACGATATGTAGAGACATGATCTTAGGGGAAATGGAAGAATATGTACCTTCCACTCTAACCAGTAAAGCTGATGGCCTTTCACGTGAAGGAGGGGCATCCACCCAAAAAGAAGACCCCGTTCAACGGCACCTGATCTCTAGTGTAACTTTTAGATGGATTGAAGGAGATAGCGAAGATAGTGACTGGGAATTGGAGAATGCTTGGGATAATGTGTACGTACGTCAATTAGATGACATTGGACAGAAACCCGAGTATGAATGGCGTCCTCTCAACTACAGTGGCCAAAGGAATATCCAGGCTGCAATGGCTGAAAACAACAACATTGTTTTGCTGAGAATTATCTTTGACTGGGGCCGCCTCGATGGAAATGTGTGGAGCCATCAAGTTGTATGGAGTGGAAGTTTTGCAGATTGTAATCGGGTACTGCAACTCTTGGAAAACGATAGTAATACTGCTAATTCTATACAATTGATAGTCGAACATTTCGATCTCAATCCTAATCTTCGAGACCGATTCATTGCTCTCTACAGGAGCTATCCCTTAGCCGCTGCTATGGCCGCTGTTGCCTCTTCCGAAACCGTAACCATTGAAGATGATGGCGAGGGCGACACATTGATATGCGCAATATGTCAGGAGACGCTGTCCACCGAATGGGCAACAAAACGATTGCCTTGCAATCACCTTTTTCATGGGACCTGCATTTTTTATTGGTTTCATTCGGAACTTTCTGAACTTGAATGCCCTCTCTGCAGGGACAAATTCAGTCTCCCAGTTTCCCAGTTTGATGCCCCACTGTCTCCCAGTTCTTAAATGTCTATCCGACCCTCTTTAAACGAACATAATTCACAGGTTTCAATCAAGTTTTAAGGTGACTTTTTTGGGGGTTTTAAACGGATGCTGTTTATTTTCAATTTTTTTAAGTGTTATAAGTCACTGTACCCGCAAATAAGTTCTTGTAAATGTGGGCTTTCAACCTAGGGCAATCCCCCGTAAGGCATTTAGGGGAATTGAGACTATTTGCTGGTGTCATGATTCATTCCCAGGTGAAATGTGTGTATATAGTTTTTCCATTTTTCAATTTTATATGAAGCTTGAGAAAATTTGGGTTGAGTGGGTTGAGTAAATGTAATATTTTTGATAAGCGACCTTAAAATTTAATTTAAAATTTTAAAAGCATTAAAAATATTAATATTTAGTTTAATTTTAAAAATAAATAATTATTTAACATAATTAAGAATATTAATAATAAAATAATTTTAGAGATCAAATCTGTTGACATGTTTGTTTTCATCTTGATAGATCCATTTCTTTTAAAAAATGTTAACATGGATATTTAAATATTTATCTCTCGTACAAATTTAAAAGCAATCCATGTTGGTTATCTTATTGATTCCAAAGTGTTTCCATAGTGAGTGACATAAGATTATCTTATTGATGTGAATTAAATCCCAATTTAAATTTAATTAAAGAATTATTGATATTAAAAGTATATTAATATGGATATTTAAGACAATAATTTTTATAATTTTTTTTATCACATATATTTATATCTAAATAATAATATTTTATTTATTTTTCTAATTTATAACTTTCAGCTCTAAACTCATAATTTATTTACATGTCATTTTTATATTTAAAATAAATGTTTGATTAATTTTTAGTACAAAATAATTGGGTATGTTCAAAATTTAATAAAGTAATAATATTAGTCATAATTGCTTAAAAAAAATTATCATTGCATTTACTAAGTTATTTGTCTTTCATAAATGGGCATTTATAGAGTGACCACTTAAATATCCTACAAAAAAATAGGAGAAAAGAAGCTCTATGAGCCTTTCTAATAGTAGGAAACTAGATGGTCAATGAAAATCATGCCCCTCATTGAGGTATTTTTTCCCATCAAACAACTTTTGCAATGAAAACCATCTCTTGGAATATCACCAACATAAATATCTTAAAAAAAAAAGGTATTTTAGAGATAGAGTAATCAAGGAAAAGTCTTCAATTACATGAATGCAACAAATTTTCTATAAGAAAATTTATAATATTGTAGCTCATTTTGGGATAGAATGTGTAGTCATGGTCGTAGATGCCAAAGGCAATGTTAGAGGACTAGCCATTTTTAGGAAGCAGTTGGAGGTAGTCTTACCATATTGGATAGCCCATCATTGAATCCTATTTGGATGGTTGTGGTAGCTTTGCTCAAAAGAGATGGGTGCTTGTCCGAGTATGGTTCCCATATCTCGATAGAGAGGGTGGCCTCTTGGAACAATTATGGATCATATCTGTACATGTGGGTGATAATATGAGGAGATTACAATTCAATTGCATCTCTTGAATAAAATAAAGAAGGGATCAGATAATTTAGGGCTTTGATACATGACATGGAACTTGTTAATGTAGGTACAAATAATGAGGTGGGTATGCACCAACTAGTGAGGTGGTTAGAGAAATTTTTAATATCTAAATATTTGATTAACAAATACCTATTTGTTGAAGTTGTTATTCTAGTGGGGCTGGGTTTGAACAATTGGCTAATCCAACTGGATTTGGATCTGAAGATAGGGCCCCATAATAGCCCTTTAAGGTTTGGGATTCCAAGGGAAATCTTGTGGCTATTGGAGGGAATTAAGATCCATGGTATGAACAAGAAGCACACATTTAAGAAGCTAAAAATGAAGATAAATTATTAGAATTGGAAACAAGTTGGAAATGTTATTTTAAATAAGAAAGCCTTGGAAAGTAGGATGCAACTGATCTAACAACAAATTATCCAAAATGGGAAATTAAAAGAAATTATTAAAGTACATGGAATAAATATTAACTAGCCATAGCAACACTAAAAGAAAGAGGATTTTTTATGCTAATAGAAGTCCCAAGTTTAGTTGCTTAGAGAGGGTGAGCACAATACCAAATTATTATATAAGGCAATGATCAAGTGATTCCAACACAATATGATTTCCTGTGCTATCCTCCCATGACAATCAACATTTGGTTTAGCATTGTGAAAATGAGTAGGAATTGGTGACCTATTATCAAACACTTCTTACTAATCAATCTCCACCTAGATATGAGGAAATCTAATGCATAACAACCCACATTCCTTGTGCAATTCTTCGAGATCAAAATGATGCTTTGATGTGAGAGGTGTCCTTGAAGGAGGTGGAGAGGTGGTTGTGTTGACATTGTGAAACAAAATTGTAGGCATTCACAACTCTACCATTCAATTCTTTGGACCCTGTTGACCATTTCTTAGTATGGAGATCCCTGCACTTGTGGAGGAGACTCACCACGAAAACCAAGTATGTATTGGCCTAAATGACATATTTATTACCTTTGTACGTAGGTATTATAAATATGATTGTCTCAGTAGCTATCTCCCAACTTATATTTGTAATGTTTTCTATAAAATCCTCTCTTGAATCATAGTCAACTGTCTTAAACTGCTCCTAGGAACCTAAGATATTGGAAAATATTGGATGGAATTGTTGCAATGCATGAACTCTTTGAAAATAATAAAAAATTAGGTAGGATGAATATGTTGAATATTTTGAAGCCTTATGATAGACTTGATTGGTAAATACAACTCTCCACCCTCAAGGTATCTCGATTCTTTTCCTCTTGAATTGCTTGGATTTGTGCTCTAATTTCTACCCCTTCATAACCCATCATGGTCAATGGATACTCTTCTACCCTTAAGTGAAGAACATCTTGAAGAAAAGAAGAATAATATATTATCAAGAAGCTAACATAGCCAAGATCTATCTCTAGACAGAGTATTGAAGAAAAGAGCGAAGTGTTGGGAAGCAAAGTGCTGCAAGGAGGGGTAATTGTGCTTTAGCGTAGGTAGGCCACAAAACTTAGGCCCACTTTGACCTGCACTGGGCGAGATTGAGTGAAATTGTCATAGGGTTCTAGGGATATTCTTATCTTCTGGAGCCATCTAGAAGATTCCCACATTTATCATCTCCTATGAGCTCAAAATTGGATAGGGAATGAGTTAAGTAACCTCTTATCCTCTATTCCCTTCCTCCATGGAAACTAACTCTAAGTTTGGAAGGCCATTCAATACCCTCATTTATGACCAAACCACCATCATTTTCCTATAAATTGAGCACTCATCTAAGTGATCAGTGGCTGGACTTTGAGAATTTGTATGGAGATATTGTTGGTGTGCGGTTTGGGATTTTAAGCAATATTGTTATGTTGCCAAAGTGTTGTTCTTTTGATATGATGTTGGTTAGAACCCAAGCTGGAAGAGTGACAATGGCTCAAACTTCATGGTTGAAATTCTTCCTTCTACTTTATAAAGTTGTTTACACCTTTTCCCATATTCTTGTCTTTATGTATCATGATTATATGTGCAAATGCTTTCGATTCCATTTTCTTATAGTAGATAGATCATTTGCTTTGATTGGTTTTTGTCCTATGTTTATGATTGCAAGTACTTGTCGAGCGGATTAAGTTCGAGGAGTGACGAGAGCCAAACAAAGGAGACAATTTAATAACACACGTTTTATCCTTTATAACACGCGTTTTATTTATATATGATTTTAATCATTTATATACAATTTAATTATCTATATATTATTTTGTGTTAATATTTCCTAAAAGTAAATGGTTAAATAAAATTTGTATTTAACTCGATTATGTTATTATACATTCAAATAAGCTGACATCTACCA
The DNA here is from genome assembly GCA_000404065.3 of Pinus taeda. Classification (NCBI taxonomy): domain Eukaryota; kingdom Viridiplantae; phylum Streptophyta; class Pinopsida; order Pinales; family Pinaceae; genus Pinus; species Pinus taeda. Next base: position 437,668 of record APFE031199542.1, read on the forward strand.
CGTAGCAACCACATTTATTAATGTGGGTGTACTAGTAAATCTATTTCCATTTCCATTGCATTGGATTTTGAAGCAAAAAAGCCTTTTGGTTTAAAAATCCATTTGTTTAGAAAACTTCATACAACTCTTTAATTACACTAAATCAGGGTGGTTTGGTTGCCACATTTAGTTGTGATATGTTTTTAATTTTGCACTATTTTAAGAATCCATCCACCCTAAATCAGGGTGGTTTTCTTACAACACAGTTGTGATACTTTTTTAAGTTTGCATTCTTTTAACAATCCTCCTTTCAATGGGAGATGCAAAGTTTCCATTTTAGCTATCAATTGTTTGAGAGTAGTGTGGCAGCTTGATGTTTTTTAAGCTTCAAAGTTATAAGTATATGGAGATGCAAAGTTTCGAGTGATATATGTATTCTCGAGTTGTAGCATTAAATTTATTTTAGTATGTACCCTTCTCACCTCCAAGACAACTTAAGTTCTGTCTTCAAAACCATATTATGCAAGCTCTTCTTTTGTCTTGGAATTCAGAACCTTGATTATTTTTGTAGCATCTCCTGGTTTTGGGTCAAGGTCTTCCTTTACTTCTACCACTGCCTCCTTTCATTTCAATAATAATTCTTCCCGTTCAAAAAGAATCTCAATTGAAGGCCATAATTCAGTAATTGATTCATTAATATTAAGCCAAATATTTTCTTTGGATTGAGCAATGGTTTGATCAATTACATCTTCATTTTCATAAGTTTGTATTTGCATAGTCGACTTAAAAAGGAACAACTTCTCACTTGCTTCTCACTCCACAAACACCATCTAGTTAAACACGCATAGATACATAATTCTCTTCACAAGCCAAGATAAGTTGTTATGCAACCAACTCACAAAATCAAAGAATATATATATCACAAATGAACCTCCTTTACATTACACAAATGAACAATTCTTGGATGATTCAATTGATAAGACCTCCTTTCTATATATAGTAGTGTAAGGGGTTAGAATATAATCAGAGCCTACATAAACATAAGGGACCTTTGTTTGTGTGGTTGTATCTGTAAAAATACCCAGTCGCCTACATCAAAACTTATTCCACGTTGATGTTCATGTTCATGTTGTTTCATTTGATTTTGCACCAAAGTGAGGTTATCCTTTAAAAGTTGGAGAACTTTTTGTCAATGCTCGATGTGAGCCTTCACTACCTGAATATTTTTCTTCTTGATATGTCATTCAATCTCGAGAGTTTAAGGACTGGTAATTCCTGCCAATGCATTACAAGATATAGTCAGATTCATTTCTTGTTTCTTTAGGGTTTGTTTGTGGTGTATATCCTCTTATTTTGACACTTTTTTATCCTTTTCTTCCTCCTCTTCACAATCTATGCAAACTAATTTCTTCTCGGCACACTTATGACCTTTAGTGTATTTTCTATCACAATTGTAATAAATACATTTTTCTATTTTTGCTTCCAATTTTTGTGGTTTCAACCTTGTAGGTTATGGGAGTCTAGGAGCAACAATGTGACTGCCATCTTCATAGTTATGAGTGGTCAGTTTCCTTGTTGCCATAATTTTTCTTTCAATTTTTCTTCCCAACCTGAATGCCTTCTCCAATGAATCAGGTTCTCAAAGGCGACCAGATGTTGGATTTTATCCTTCAAATTCCCTATGAAGACATCAACCCTATGCTCCTCTAGAATATTGTTTACCCTTATATTCAATTTTTGTAAGTCCTCAATGTGCTCTACCATGGAACCCTTCTGTTTGAGATTTATCAATTGGAGAAAGAATGTGTTTCACTTTGTATCCTCATAATGTGCTATCAATTCCTCCATAAAAATGGACCAGGTGACAATCTGTTTACAAAAGAAAAGTCATCGATACCATACAAACTTATTGAGTTCTAAATATAAAGTTGCAATACATTCCTTTTGTGTGTATTTCACATTATGGAGATCCAAATATTGTCCATCTATAGTATCCATGTTACAGTATCCTTCAATCAAACTTCCTCATATTAGTCTTTGGAATATGGTGGATATTAAATCCAACATTAGGTTCTATGAAATCATGATTAAGATATCTTTTGTTCTCATCATGAGTTTCCTCTACTACCTTTTCACCATTAGAAAGCTTTTCTTGTAGTGACTTTGTCCCAACTTCCTCAAACCTTCAACGTATTCCTTGAGGTATTCCATATTTCCATTTAATTTTTCTTCTATGCCATTGATCTTGTTGATCATAACTTGATGGTTTATGTTACATTTTGTGAGAGAGAAATTTGTCGCATTTGGCCTCGTAATTTTGATATATAATGTTGCATTTATTCCTCTTCTTTAGGAGTCATGGTAGAGATTTTGGATTGCTTACTAGGTGTTTTTATTTTCTTGCTTCGAGTCATTTTCAAATAAAAAAATTTATATATGCTTCACTATGCCCTTTCAATTATGTCAAACTGATATTTCAAACAGAAGTTATGCGATTTTTAAAAAACTAGACACTTTTTTTTCACTTTGTAGGAACTTGATATTGAATCTATTGTATATCTGTAATTTGGGATTGCCAAGGTTTGAAATGTCTTCCCGTGGTATCCCTTTGAGTCTTCTTTCCAACCCCACAAGTCTGATCGAGATTGGATTCTCCAAAAAAGAGGTATTCCCAACCTTCCACAATAACTAGATTATAGACTAGTTCAGTAGATCGAACTTGTACAAAGTGTCGTGTCTCACTGTTTTGATATTAGGCACTGAAAACTATACCCAAAAAACTGCATTATGTCCTATTTGTATTTGAATCTGATGCTTACAGAGAAAGTTACGACAATTTTCCCAAGGTCACTTGTTTGAGATGGAATTGGGGAGCCTACCAAAACCCTAACTTCCTTAGCTCGTATCTTTGAAAATGTAGAGACACAAGATCTGAAATTCAGACATGAGGTCCATCCAGATTTCATATCAAATGGGTTTTGATTTCAACTTCTGAAACTTCGTATAAAATACGTTATACCCAAAATTCCACAATGCCCTCTTCGAAGGAGAAAAACCCTAGAATCCAAATCTTTGATACCACTAGTTACTCAACTAGCTCATAAAATAGAAAAATAGATAGATCAACCACTTCAAAGTCAGTCTCTTCAAGGGGGAAACCTCCTTTACATTACACAAATGAAAAATTCTTGGATGATACAAATGATAAGACCTCCTTTTTATATATATGAGTCTAAGGGTCACATTATAATTAGAGCCCACATAATGATAATATTGTAAGGGAAAAACAATAACAATAGTGGGTTTCTATGGGGCAAAATAATAAAAATATTGGAATACATGGGCAGAAAAATACAATAAGGGGGTTTCACTAATAATAATAAGGTATTACACTAGTAGTAGAGGGACCTAAAATAAGTGATGGGTCCTTCATCTCCATAGGAAAAATACTTGGGAATTGTTCAACATCAACTCTCAAGTGATCTTCTTGGAAAGCATGGTGGAGGCTCGAACTCACGTTCACAGTATGTGAACCGTGCAGATACTTTCTATCTAGGACCAATGTGGAGATAAATAAATATTTGAAAGGAGATTCCAAATAATTGAGCTCCTCGTGCTCATAAAACCATTTATTCAATGAATGCTCCTATGACAGGCTTAAAATAGGGAGACATTTGCGAATACCAAGTGCTGATTTCCCAAAACATATGTTTCCAAATCAACGAGAAAGAAAGTGTGTTATTATGCATAAGATAAAACACGTATTATTGAATAATTGTTTCCTTGGTCTCAGTTTCTAGAATGACTATATCTAGATTTAGAATGGTGGACAAAGACGTTATTTACAAGCCTGAAAAACACACATGAAATGGGCTCCAACAAAAAATTGAAAGATAGACAAGAAAATAATAAGATCGAAAATGGAATTTTTGGAGTAGAGTTCAAAATCACATAGACATAGATCTATAAAGGGCACAGAAAATAAGTGGTTCACACTAGAGCATGGCAAGAGACCACTGGATTTGATACCATGTTAAACACAACTATGGGGAAGAAATAATATATGAAGGATTAGCCTTGAATGCATTACTATTCACAATGATAGATATTTATACAAGTCTAGTGACCCTTGGTTTCAGATTTGAAGTAGTCCCTTAGACTCCCTTTGATTGTTTAGCTTCCCCACCAACCCTTAGAGGATTAGGTGTCCAACAAATTCAAACTCATAGTGTACGTTCACTAGACAATATATAAAATGTTACCAAGTATTGCATATATGAAACAAAGTTCGACTGTCTAATAAGAAAAAGTAGAAAGGATGTCGATCACACTTAGATACTCATGACCTAAATATTACAAAATAAAATTTATCAGTGTCACACAATCTCAATGATTTATGAGGGATTGATAAGAGTAAATTTGTTGAAGGAAAAACATAGTGGATGATAAGATGGTTATTTTGGCTATGATAAAACATATGGCTAATTAAGTTTTTATTTTTATTGGCACGGAATGAGAACTAACGTGAGGAAGTTTGTGGATAAATGTAGAATTTGTCAATATGTTAAAGGAAAACAATAGAATCTTGAGTTTTATCACGTCGTGGAAATCAATTAGTAGGGAATGTCTGAGCTTTGTACTTAGAAATTTGGGAAAATAAGAAGTTGGAAGAGCTAGTGTAGAGTAAGTTGTCATAGTCTTGTAGAGTATACATGAACAAATTAAATAATAGCTACAAGAAAGTAGCCAAAAGTATATAAAAAGTTAGGATATCGAAGAAAGAGAAGTGAGCTTTGGAGTTGGCAATCACTTAAAGTCCTTTTGAGAAGATAAGGGTTTTCAAAAGTTGAGTATAATAAGCTAAAGTTGAAGAAAATTTAGAAAGTTATTAGCAAATGGATATCAAAATGACATACCAGGTGATAGAAGGCTCTCTCCTATATTTAATGTTGTACAAGTTCATCCCCATAGAGAACTTGAAGTAGAGGATGGGAAAGATGCAAAAGGGATTCGATGGAAGAAGAAATTACCCACTTTCAAAGAGTTTCACATAGAGCATATGCTCAATCAAATAATTGCAAAGTGAAAATAAAAAAAAGATTTCTATGAGTATTTGGTGAAGTCGAAGGGTCTTCTAACTAAAGATGAACCTGGATGAGTCCTTCAGAGATGCAAAAAAATGGCATAAATATTTAATGTCTCATGGACATGTGTCCATGAAATATTTTATTTTCTAGGAGTTTGATGTAAGAGTAGCATACATAATTTCCCTTTTCTTTTAATAAGTAGAGTATTTTATGTCTAAGGTCCTTTAACCCTAAGAAATCTAATAGTTTTTATAAGGTGTCCTCCAATTTTTGAAATTTGGATCGATGTAATTGTCTTAAAGGTTATTAATTACAACCCATTGTGTGTTGTGGTGATATGTTATTTAATGAGAGAATATATAAAAGGAGAAGACTTTAGGTGCCCAACTTTGAACATTGGCCACAAAAATGTATCCTTAGATCTAGGCTAAAAGATCTCTTCCCTTGGTTCACATGATAGCCTAAAATCATAGTTATTCATTGTCAACCATATTCAAAATGTCCAACCACAATCAACTAGAGGAAAAATTGTTAACCATATTCAATTATTTAAACAAAGTCTTTCAGTAGAAATCACATGAGAAAATTTTTTGGCCAACAAGTTTCGAACCAACAAGTGTGGTTCATCATCATGACCAGATGAAGAGGCAGACCATCGCAAAAGCTTAAATAGAGAGCAATGTAGAGACACAATTTCAAGTAAAGCCTAGTTTAACATGCATAACCATGGCCACCACAATTAATCATTTATTTCTGAAATATAATTTTACCATATTTTACTATAATATGGCTCTTGCTATGTTCCACTAATCCTACCAAAATATTCGAGTTATCAACTTACTCAACAACATTAATAAAATTGTTAAAATATCTCAATCAAAATCATTTTGAACCTTCCGTAAGCCAATACACCAATAATTAAGATTAAAAAATGAAAAACAATATTAATCTAACCTATTTTAACCACCCTATTAATATAACTATGCTAATAATAAAAAACTATAAACATTTTCAAATTACCTAACAACCCTTTTAATATAACTATGCTAATAACAAAAAGCTATAAAGATTTTTAAACTAACTAATCCTTTAAGAAGTATTAATGTGTATACGCTATGTGATTTTAAATAGTGACTAAATAAACGACTTAAATGGTTGCAACGAGTTGGAATAATGAAAGGTAAGCCACGGCAAACAAATTATGTTTGAGGCTCAATTGAAGGCAGACTAAAAGCTAGTCATTCTTCTAGTCGGCCTGCGAAAGATAACACAACTATATTACAAACTCTAAAACGAATATATAAAGCATTACAATTATTACAAACTCTAAAACGATAGTATAAATATATAAAGCATTACAGTTATGGGAAGAAAGTCTTGTATCGCGCTCTTTCAGGATATATTCGCAAACTCTTTGAGAAGGCGACGAGATGGAGGAATCACGAAATGTAAGCGATAATGATAATACCAATCTTACCAGAGAAATTCTTGGGAGGGTTACGCGTCACATGGAAAACACAATAATTAGAGACATGATCTTATGGGAAATGGAAGAATATGTACCTTCCACTCTAACAAGTACAGCTGATGGCCTTTCACATGAAGGAGGGGCATCCACCCAAAACGAAGACCCTGTTCAACAGCACCTGATCTCTAGTGTAACGTTTAGATGGATTAAAGGAGATAGTGAAGATAGTGACTGGGATAGTGAATTGGAGAATGCTTGGGATAAGGACTGGGATTTCGAGAGTGTTTGGGATAATGTCTACGTACGTCAATTAGATGACATTGGACAGAAACCCGAGCTTGAACGACGTCCTCTCAACTACAGTGTCCAAAGGAATATCTAGGCTGTAATGGCTGAAAACATCAACCTTGTTTTGCTGAGAATTATCGTAGATTGGGGCCGCCTCGATGGAAATGTGTGGAGCCAACAAGTTGTATGGAGTGGAAGTTTTGAAAATTGTAATCGGGTACTGCAACTCTTGGAAAACGATAGTAATACTGCTAATTCTATACAATTGAGAGTCGAACATTTCGATCTCAATCTTAATTTTCGAGACCGATTCATTGCTCTCTACAAGAGCTATCCCTTAGCCGCTACTATGGCCGTTGTTGCCTCTTCCGAAACCGTAACCATTAAATATGATGGCGAGGGCGACACATTGATATGCGCAATTGTCAGGAGACGCTGTCCACCGAATAGGCAACAAAACGATTGTCCTGCAGTCACCTTTTTCATGGGACCTGCATTTTTTATTGGTTTCATTCCGAACTTTCTGAACTTCAATGCCCTCTCTGCAGGAACAAATTTAGTCTCCCAGTTTCCCTGTTTGTAGCCCCACTGTCTCCCAGTTCTTAAATCTCTATCCGACCCTCCTTAAATGGACATAATTCACAGGTTTCAATCAAGTTTTAAGGTGAATTTTTTTGGGGTCTTAAACGAATGTTGTTTATTTTCAATTTTTTTAAGTGTTATAAGTCACAGTACCCGCAAATAAGTTCTTGTAAATGTGGTCTTTCAACCTAGGGCAATCCCCGGTAAGGCATTTAGGGGAATTGTGACTATTTGCTGGTGTCGTGATTCATTCCCAGGTGAAATGTGTATATATAGTTTTTCCATTTTTCAGTTTTATATGAAAAGCTTGAGAAATATTGGTTGAGTAAATGTAATATTTTTGACAAGTTACCTCAAAATTTAATTTAAAATTTTAAAAACATTAAAAATATTAATATTTAGTTTAACTTTAAAAACAAAAAATTATTTAACATAATTAGGAATATTAATAATAAAATAACTTTAGAGATCAAATCTGTTGAAATGTTTGTTTTCATCTTTATAAATCCATTTTTTAAAAATGTTAACCTGAATCTTTAAATATTTATCTCCCAAACAAATTTAAAAGCAATCCATGTTGGTTATCTTATTGATATCAATTAAATCCCAATTTAAGTTAAAAAAAAATATATTAATATTAAAAAAATTATATTTATGCTAAATAAAATATTTAAATACCAACCTATATATATTTTTTAAAGGGAGGGGCTAGTTATAGGGCCCTCTTTTTATTACATTGTATACTTATCAGACAATGCTGATAACAGTCACATCGAATCTAACATACAATCGGAATATTCGCCATCATCGGAATATGCGCCACAAAACCGTATAGGCTGCAGCATCCGCGCAGCTCCACAAGATTCTAACGCGGCCAGGGTGCGTGCAAACCGGCCGCTACATCATGCACTCATGTGCAAATACCACAAGAGTCTCGTCTTCCTAGTGCAAATGGTTTAGAAAATAAAGTGCAAACATTAGAAGATCAAGAACCAAAGGTTTTGCAGCAAAATGAATCCAAAGTATAACTATTAATTATTTTCTTTTGAGTTACAATTTTGAGGATTCAAATTTTTATCATGTTGCATTTACTAGTGAAGATGAGAATAATATTAAGAGTCTTAGAGCCGAGATTTCTAGACTAACAATTGCATGCAAGGATTAAGAAAAATTATTGTAGATTTGTGATGGTAAGGAGGCCAAGATCAAGGAAGAGATTTTCATCCTAAAGGTTAAAATTGTAGAATTTGAAAGAGATGAGAAAGGAATGAGGAAACAATAACAAGCTAAGGTAGAAGAATGTGAGAAATTAGAAGCTGAAATTGTTTATTGAGAAAGCAACAAAAAATGGAGAAGCGCATTGTTTCCTTAGATAATTTATTTGAGATCCAAAAATCACCATTGGATAAATCTGGTCTTGGATTTGAAAAGCGTGAATCTAGTTTGCATGCAGGCAAAACCAAGAAAGAATAACCCAATAAAACTGTAACAAGCAATACCAGCAGCAAAAGTGAGATCCAAGGAACGAAGAAGCAGATCCAGCAACTGAATAGCAATCAAAAGAACCATCAGTGGAAAATCAAGCAAAACTAGCAACTGGTCAAGCAACAAAACCAACAGCAGAGAAGAAAATCTCAAGGAGCTCCAACATTCAGAAAATATTTTTCTCCTAGTGATAATCCTGACATAAATATAATATCTCAAAGGAAGCAAAGTCCTTTTATTCTTTTTATGCATGAGATACAATGCTACAGCTATCACAAGTTTGGGCATGTTGCAACAAATTGTTGGAGAAAAACATATAGACCATATCAGTAGAGATTCCAACAATTCCAACAGCCAAGAAGTATGTGCAATTGGTGTACTTGTGATTTTTATGGTTATTGTAACCCATGCCACTCATTTGGCCATAATGCAACATATTGCAGGTCTAACCGTTGGAGGAGAGAAGCATTTCATGCATGGTTTAGATCTGGAATGAGTAGTATTAGATTTGGTCCTCTTACTTCATATCTTGGCCATGTGGAGTGCTATATTTGCCATAGATTTGGCCATATGGTTTTCCATTTAAAAATAAAAGTAGAAAACATAATGCAAAATGAGCTAAAATAATCTATGCCACTTTAAATCTAGAAAAATTTAATTTAATAATAATAATAAAATAAAACACTTTATAGTAAAAATGTATTCTTACCAAGATTAAAAAAATAAATCAAAATGATCCCTACTTATATGTCAAAGTATCAATTTTGGCTACATCAGACTTCAAAAAAATTCTCAAACGAGCTATTCAAAATGCTAAAAAAATACATGGCATGACAAGTATGGCACCCACATATGTGTTTATATGGTAAAGTTGTGGTAATTTGAATTTTACCTAGAAAAAGTAACAATTAATCCCTAGGGTGAAGTGTCTTGTAGCACTTTATGATTTTATTCTCACTGTATCTTGTAAGTACGATGACTACTAAATTGGTAGTGGTGACTAGGTGTTCAATGTAGCTATTAAGCTAATGTGACAATTTCCATGAATTTTCCATTTTAAACTTAGTTGGTAATGTCGTCAAGTGACATTTTGTCACCTATCACTTAATACTATTGAAGTCGAAAGAAGGTAATGTGCCAATGCCATGTGTCACCTTTGTATAGAGAGTGAATGATGTGGCAACGAATATTGCGCATGGAGGAGTTTAAAGAAAATTTAATTACTAAAAAATGAGTGTGTGACAAGTTAAGGGAAGCTCCATCATTAAAAAATGTATATATAATGAAAGGAAATGGGTTAAATGTAGTATGGATAAGGTAGCAGAAGGAAAAAGAGTAAGTTGGTATTATATTAAAGGGAGGCCAATGTTGCATTTAAACAATAGAGCATTGAGGATGTGTGAGCTTTCACTATAAGAGGGACTTAGATTAAAAAAATGGTAGTTACATGGGGAGTTTTGAAGGATGGTGCAGTAGGATGGTGCTTTGTGGGTGTGGACCACAACCCAAATAAATTAAATGAGGGTGACATCAAAATGGTGGTTTTGGGAAATGGTATATAATGGGTATAATGTGGTAACCAACTAATATTATATTTTAGAACAATGGAAATAATGTTATGGGCATATGGACCACAACCCAAATAAATAAAAGGAAGATTACATCAAAGGAAGGTTACATCAGAAGGGTAGTTTTGGGAAATGGATTATAAGGGATTTGTTGTAACTTTTTTTCAACATGTAATATTTTCTATTTCTTTTATTTTGAAAAATTAGAAAAAAAAAAGAAAAGAAAAAAATGGGAAATTATATATATATATATCAAAAAAAACAAAAATGAAATCCCAAAGAAATAGGTGAGTTTGTTTAAATGTTGCCACATTATCACTGTATTATTCTTTAAATTGTTTTTATGTTTTTTTTCTCGATTAAACTATTCTATTATATACATAAAAACCAGAGTACAATTACATGCATGCTGTCTAAAAGATCCATCTGCGAGAAAGAGTGGCATTCTGGATCAGCCAAATGTAGCAGAGAGAGAGGGCTACCTGATTCATGCCCTCACAGGGGCGTTTGTGACCAAAAAAAATCATTCCCACGCAGGGGAGGACAAAAAGACAACCTTGCACAATTGTAACCTCCCACAAAACTGATAACCAAGCAAGACTGTAACTGACCCTAGGCCTCAGTGATGGCAGATTGCCACTTTGACACATTGACTGAAAAGATAATCGACACGTAGTCGAGCCAGAGACAATTAGATAGATGGACATGACCAAAAGAAAGGAAAGAACCAAAATCCCACCCGAGCTACAGAACCTGAGACGTGGAAGCACACTAGTCCTCCGGCACCTCCACAATCGGGCACCTCCATATTCCTCCTCTTCCTGCGCTTGGCCTGCTTTCGCCTCGGCCTCTTCTGGCTACTCCCGATTCTTCTCTCGATGAGGGTCTGGCAGTTATGTTCCCTTCCCCTTGTCCACCTTGGGCAATTCGGACATTGTGGCTGTGTCAACCGGGGCCTCGAATTCTGGCAGAGCACTGGATCCCCCCTCGCCCTGGGCTTCATCAATAAAGAGGACAGAGACGTGGGCGTTAATTCTTGGACAGTTCAGGGGGTTGTTGAAGGTAAAAATTGCAAAGCCGAAGTAAGGAGCTGTCGAAGACCCAGGTGAGCTAGCGCCATGAATTGGTTGTGCTTTAGAGATCTAGCACCTCCTAGTTGCGGGCAGTGGCAATGACAGCGACAATGAGGGCAGTGACAGGGAGAATGGGTTTCCGCCTCGGCTGAGGGGCACGAAGACCCTCCATGACTAGAGCCACGACGACTCAACATCCGTTGACGAGTCCTTATCATGGTGACAGAGCAGTCATGAGCCGAATTGAAATGCAAAGCTCCCACAGGGGCGTAAACAAGCTAAACCAACAGACCCGGGATGGAAGAAATCAGACCACGGCATGAATTTGTCAGCACCAGCGACGGAATGGGATCCCCACACCCTGCCCAGGTGAGTATGGTGATGCAAGGGCTGCCGCTGTTTATAAAACTCCATACTCTGCCTCGAGGGTCGCCCGCCATTAATGAGGCATTCAAATGTGAGGCAGAGCCAAACTCTGCAACGCAGCCGAAGGAGGTCGGAGCGTAAATGCTCCTTGGCTTCCGTCCCATAGCATTTAACCTTGCCATCCAGGGGTGTTCTTCGCCACCGCCTTCCAAGTCGCCTCCGCGCATGGCAGGCATGTGGCTTCCCTTATACCCCCGTCCCATCAACTTAAACACACTAGTACACACCCGCATCTGGGGAAATTGTTTTTATGTTATTTAATCAATGATTAATTAATATATTTTTAATAAAACAAAGCAATTTGACATTTTGTCAAGTTGTTATAAAGTCTGAGCAACGATAAAAGATTGAGGCCACCCTCACTCGGATCAACGACGGAGGATGAACTTCCCAGTGGAGTCGCCAAATCTCATGTTGTCCTTTGTAGACAGTTCTAGGCTAAGGAACTATATGGAAGCATCTAAAATGTCATTTTAATTTGGGTTTGGATGACCAATGCTTTAAAATGTTAAACAGATGCAAATCCTAATTATTTATGATATAATAAAAGGGTCGATTCTTCACCTTTAACAGAATTAAGCATTAAAATGTTTATGAAAGGTAGGCCTCTAAGATGATAAATATGATTCCTTAGTCAAATAGAATATTTAACTTTTCATATATAGATGATGTGTGTAAAATCCTTTTACAACCAAACAAAGCATATTTAAAGATAATAGGAAGCAACAATTAAATCATGCAAGGGAATGAACTTAAACAAATAGTTTCAGTTAATTAATCTCTATAATTGATTATAACTTCTCAAGGGATTTCAGAAAGATTGATATTTAATATTACCTTACCCAAATTTCCTATTAAGTTTAAGCATGTGTAGAAATAAATAAAGATGGAGACATAATAAGAAACAAGAAAACTCACAAAAAACACAAGGTGCTTCAAAATGAGTCCATAATCTTTCTATTAATCTCATAAACAGTTCAGAGAATTACAATCATGCTCAATGGCTTATCACAAGAGTTCAACCCTTCCTACTTCAAACTACAAAGTATTTATAGAGTTTCTAATCAAAATATCTATACTTAAAATCATAATTTATTACAAAATATCTTTTCCAAACTGATTTGGATTTATTACAAAAATAGAACTAGAAAAGAGGAAATCTGAACTATTTTTACATCTTGCACATAATTCAAGGACTGTTGGCGGTGACTAGAGCTATAAAGTTGTTGTTATATTTGTTGTTCCTGGAAATCTATTCTTTGTCCCTGAAAACTTCGTATTTTGTTGTCAGGAATCTTGTTGTCTCTCATTCGATGAGTTCACACAAATTATCCCATCATTTTTCACCAAGAATAAAAAACTTTAGTAATCTTCCGTATGATTCATCCACTTAAGTGTATTTCTCAAAAGTAGGCCTAGTTATGAACAAATGCTTGATCTCATGCTGAATTTATAAATCATAACTAAGACCTTCCATGAAAGCCTTTCCAGTGATGATTCCTTTGATTTGAGCAAATTTAGATTTATCTATTTCTATCTCATATAATCTCTGTTGATATTCTTCGAGTGAATTTAATTTATTACCTATACCCTGTAGACTTGGAAGTCCTTTTACATGTAATGAATTAAACTGTGAAATTTTTTAATTTGGAGCTCTAAATTATGACATTTATTCTCGAGTTGTAGCAATAAATTTCTTTTAGTATGTACCCTTCTCGCCTCCAAGAAAACTTAAGTTCTGTCTTCAAAACCATATTATGCAAGCTCTTCTTTTGTCTTGGAATTCAGAACCTTGATTATTTTTGTAGCATCTCCTGGTTTTTGGTCGAGGTCTTCCTTTACTTCTGCCACCGCCTCCTTTCATTTCAGTAATAATTCTTCCCGTTCAAAAATAATCTCAATTGAAGGCCATAATTCAATAATTGATTCATTAATATTAACCCAAATATTTTCTTTGGATTGAACAATGGTTTGAGAAATTACAACTTCATTTTCATAAGTTTGTATTTGCAGAGTCAACATAAAAAGGAAAAACTTCTCACTTGCTTCTCAAAGCATCCACGACTACTCACTAAATAGAATGGTTACATCTTAAGTAGAATGGCCATCCAATGCATACCTTTGAGACAATGCATCTTACGTTAGCATTCCAATTATGGATCATAGATATGATCGATGCCTTTCTAGAGGGTTTGGCATGTATGAAAATGCAACAATTTAAACATGATCCAGGGTGAACAAGAATTTCATTACAAATTCGTTCACTCTCTAATGTTGGTAAGGATCTATTTGGTTGTTAGTTCAATTTTTTTAAGTGTTATAAGTCACAGTACCCACAAATAAGTTCTTGTAAATGTGGGCTTTCAACCTAGGGCAATCCCCGGTAAGGCATATAGGGGAATTGTGACTATTTGCTGGTGTCATGATTCATTCCCAGGTGAAATGTGTATATAGAGTTTTTCCATTTTTCAGTTTTATATGAAAAGCTTGAGCAATATTGGTTGACTAAATGTAATATTTTTGACAAGTTACCTCAAAATTTAAATTTTAATTTTAAAAACATTAAAAATATTAATATTTGTTTTAACTTTAAAAACAAAGAATTATTTAACATAATCAGGAACATTAATAATAAAATAATTTTAGAGATCAAATCTGTTGACATATTTGTTTTCATCTTTATAGATCGATTTTTTTTTAAATGTTAACATGGATTTTTAAATATTTATCTCCCAAACAAATTTAAAAGAAATCTATGTTGGTTATCTTACTGATTCCAAAGTGTTTCCATAGTGAGTGACAGGAAATTCATGATATCAATGATGATTCAAAAACTTTTTCAGTTATTGTTAGTAATGCTATACATTAAACCATGAACAGTTCTTAGAAGTGTACACCATTATGAATACTAACAATTGTTGCCTTACTTTTAAATTACCACCTTCCACCTTCCCTCTGTTTACTTCCTTCTATGTTCTTCCAACAAAGGAACTTCATAACCATTTTGCCTGGGACATAGGATTCTTCATGTCCAGTAACTGAATTGAAATAATTTAAACATATTCTGAATCCTTGATAATGTTAAGATTCTTCATTTCCACTAACTGAATTGAAATAATTTAAACATATTGTGAATTGTAGATAGTGTTTTAATGTTTACCGCGTCAATGCAAGTAGAGCAGTATGTCGGTTACTGCATAACAGATCAGGATGTGATATTCCATGGTTTCTTGATGGTTATATATGTTGATACAACAAGGGAAAATTATAAGTTTTTTTTTCTTGAACTGTTACATGGATTCAAATATACTTTGAATTTTGTCGGCGTATGCTGCAATTGATTTATTTTGATTTATGTCAAAAAATATTTTTTATTGACATATAGTATATTAAAGTATATTAATATTAATATGGATATCTAAGACATAATAATTTTTATAATTTTTTATCATATATATGTATATCTAAATAATAATATTTTATTTATTTTTCTAATTTATAACTCTCAACTCTAACTCATATTTATTTACATGTCATTTTTATATTTAAATAAATGTTTATTGAAAATAAATGTTTGATTATTTTTAGTACAAGTATTGGGTATGTTCAAAATTTAATAAAGTAATAATATTAGTCATAATTGCTTAAATAAAATTATCATTGCATTTACTAAGTTATTTGTCTTTCATAAATGGGGGTTTATAGAGTGACCACTTAAATACTGGAGAAAAGAAGCTCTAGGAGCCTTTCAAATAGTAGGAAACTAGATGGTCAATGAAAATCATGCCCCTCATTGAGGTATTTTTTCCATCAAACAACTTTTGCAATGAAAACCATCTCTTGGAATATCACTACCATAAATATTTTCAGAAAACAAAGGTATTTTAGAGTAATCAAGGAAAAGTCTTCAATTACATGAATGCAGCAAATTTTCTATAAGAAAATTTGTAATATTGTAGCTCATTTTGGGAAGGAATGTGTAGTCATGGTCGTAGATGCCAAAGGCAATGTTAGAGGACTAGCCATTTTTAGGAAGCAGTTGGAGGTAGTCTTGCCATATTGGATAGCCCATTATTGAATCCTATTTGGATGGTTGTAGTAGCTTTGCTCAAAATAAATGAGTGTTTGTCGGGGTATGGTTCCCATATCTCGATAGAGAGGGTAGCCTTCTTGGAACAATTATGGATCATATCTTTACATGTAGATGATAATATGCGGAGATTACAATTCAATTGTATCTCTTGAATAAAATAAAGAAGGGATCAGATAATTTAGGGCTTTGATACATGACACGACACTTGTTAACGTAGGTACAAATAATGGGGCGCGTATGCACCAAGTAGTGAGGTGGTTAGAGAATTTTTTAGTATCTAAAGATTTGACTAACAACTACCTATTTGTTGAAGTTGCTATTCTAGTGGGGTTGGGTTTGAACAATTGGCTAATCCAATTGGATTTGGATCTGAAGATAGGGCCCCATAATAGCCCTTTTAGGTTTGGGATTCCAAGGGAAATGTTGTGTCTATTGGAGGGAATTAAGATCCATGGTATGAACAAGAAGCACACATTTAAGGAGCTAGAAAAGAAGATCAATTATTAGAATAGGAAAGAAGTTGGAAATGTTATTTTAAATAAGAAAGCCTTGGAAAGTAGGATGCAACTGATCTAACAACAAATTATCCAAAATGGAAAATTAAAAGAAATTATTAAAGTACATGGAATAAATATTAACTAACCATAGCAACACTAAAAGAAAGAGGATTTTTTATGCTAATAGAGGTCCCAAGTTTAGTTTCTTAGAGAGGGTAAGCACAATACTAAATTATTATATAAGGCAATGATCAACTGATTCCAACACAATATGATTTCATGTGCTATCCTCCCATGACAGTCAACATTTGGTTTAGCATTGTGAAAATGAGTAGGAATCGGTGACCTATTATCAAACACTTCTTACTAATCAATATCCACATAGAGATGAGGAAATCTGATGCATAACAACCCCCATTCCTTGTGTAATTCTTCGAGATCAAAATGATGCTTTGATGTGAGAGGTGTCCTTGAAGGAGGTGGAGAGGTGGTTGTGTTGACATTGTGAAACAAAATTGTAGGCATTCATCACTCTACCATTCAATTCCCACATTTATAGCCTTTGTTGCCCAAGGCTTTTCACAAGTTGGGAGGATCATGTTTCTGCAGTATATTTCGACAAAGGAGCAAGATGCTGACATTTTGACAAAGGCATTGTCAAAGTGTAAATTCGAGTTCCATAGAGACGGGATCAAGGTGGCAGATAATCCCTTTATTGTTGAGAGGGAGTGTTGAAATGTGGCAACAATTCCAATTTAATTTGTCCTTGAATTAAATTGTGAATTAAAATCGAATTTACTCTTAACAACTACTTGGAAATAATTAATTAATTCATTTTGAATTAATTATTTTACTGAGTTAAATCCAGTTAAATTAGTTCCAAATTGTTTAAGGAACTAATAGAGAGTTAACAGTCAGTTGATGCATGCATGCACTCAACTAGTGTACTCCAGTTAAATGAAGATTCCCTCATCAGAAACTCATGCATGTATATTCTGGGAAAGACCCAGTTGAAATTAAAGTCAAAGACAATGTACTATCAGTTGCATTGTTTTCTTATAAAGAAAACTCATGCATGTAGTCAAGGAATCATTCCTTGAGGATTTCGTAATCCTGACAATGTGTGAGAGAGTGTTCCACTTGGTTGAAGGTGAATCATCACAGAGGAAAAACGCAAGGAAATATGATCTTGGAGGGCAGAGAGGAAGGCTGGAGAGAAGCCAAGATTACCTGTAAGCATCTGTGAGGATTGTACTAAGAGCTGGCTAGCTGTGAGAGCTAAGGCTCTTTATAATTCCTATGTATTTCCACCTTGTTTGATAATATAGATAGTAGGGTTTTTAGCTGAGGCTTTCCCCAAAGTATTTTCATGTGTATTGTGCATTGCTTCTTCTTCTTCTAGTTATATTGTTAACCTCAATATTTAAGCTTTCGCAAATTGATAGTAGAAGTAGGTTATAGTATTCTGCTTTGATTTATATTGCATTATCGAGTTAACCTACATCATATTTTCTACATGGTATCAGAGCTGGATATGTAGAAGTTTTCTACATTGTATGGAAGTTGTGAACAATATACTACGAAGAGAATTTGAAGTTTGAAGCTCGGGGTTGCAAGTGCAAATCAAATTCATATCATACTTCAAGGTTGGCCAATGGCGTTCTATGGCTTGAGACTCGAGTATGCCTTGGAAGGTAGCTCGAATTACATAACCTGGAAAGATAGAATGGAGGTTGTATTAGCAAACAATGGCTTGAAAGAATTCATTGATCAGGAAATCCCAAAGCCAAATTCAACTAATGCAGAAGAGTTGGCTGAGTGGAAGAACTGTGTGGCGAAGGTGAGATGAATCATCCTTGAGGGAGTTTGAGACCATATTGTCTTGAGTCTCCATTGGAAGGATACTCCATTTTCAATGTGTAAGACATTGAAGGACCTCTACTAGAACAGTAGCAACCAGAGGAAATTTGCGCTCAGGGATAAGCTTCGAAGAATCAAGATGGAGAAGGGCAATACTATTTCCACATATCTGAACAAGCTTACCACCTGGAGAGATGAGCCTGGCAGTGTGGGAATAACTACTGCCGGTGATGATATGGTGAGCCTCGTTCTCCTTGGCCTTCCAAAGAGTTGGAATAGCTACCAGGACTCTGTGAATGGAAGGGAGAACTGCCAGATTAGGAACGACTATGGTTGGAATTGATGCAGGAGGAGATCAGGAGGAATACACGAGATGGTTCTTCATCCAAGAATGATGATGAAGAAAATATGGCCTTAGCATGTAAGGTAATGAAAGGGAAGGGGAAGGCTTCCCATTCCAAATCGAATTCTTCTCATGGAGGGAAGAAGGGTGACATGTCTAAAGTGAGATGCTTTAATTGTCATGAGATGGGACATTATGTGACTAATTTCCCATCGAAGAAGTCCAAGAAGGGATCCTAGAAAGGATTAGAAGGTGAGGCATTATCCTCTCAGTTCGAAATGGACTTTACCCTCATCACATGCATGGTGTCATCAATGATGGGTTGTGTTTGGTATCTTGACAGTGGAGCCTCATTGCACATGACCAATGATAAAAAGTTATTCAGTACCTTGGAGGAGAAAGACCTTAAGATGCGCATAGAGATGGGTGACGACGGAAGGTACAGTGTTTCAAGAGTGGCCACAGTTGCCTTTTAGTGGGAGCACAAACCACCTCTCACCTTGATAGATGTGATGTATGTGCCTAGACTAAAGAAGAGATTGGTATCGGGCGCAATGTTGGAGGACAAAGGCTATGATGTTGTCTTTAGTAAAGGAAAGGGGTTCCTAAGACACAACCATGGGTTAGACCAAGAGGATAGCGATTTGGGTGAAGAATCTCTATAAACGAGAGGTAGATGAGTGTGTAGAATTGAGTACAAAATCAGAATTGGTGCAAGGCCAAGAAATTGGCGAGTTATGGCACAGCAGGTTGGGCCATTTGCATCATGTGGCTTTCAAGATAATGTAGCAGATATCTACAGGACTTCCCAATGGAAAAGTTGAGCAAGTTGACACATGCAAAGGTTGTACCTTAGGAAAGTACACCAAGTCTTCCTTTCATGATCGAGAGAGTCGAGCAGAGGCTATCTTAGAGTGAGTTCATATTGATGTGTGTGGACCATTCGCGATGGTATCCACAGCGAAGCAAAGGTATTATGTGATTTTTATTGATGACTATTCTCGTAAATGTTGGATTTTTTTCATGCAGAAGAAGGACCAAAATTTCACTAAGTTTTGTGAGTTCAAAGCTTTGGTCGAGAAAGAGTCAGGGAAGAAGATCAAGGCCTTGAGAAGCGACAATGGTGGAGAATATGTCCCTCAAGAGCTTAACGACTTCTTCACAGTGAAATGAATTAAACGAGAGTTGACAGAACCTCATAACCCACAACAGAATCAGGTGCCCGAGAGGAAGAACAAAACTATTGTAGGGGTAGCATGGGAAATGTTGCATGACCAAGGTCTACCACTTCACTTGTGGGCTGAGGCATGAAACATAGTGGTTTATTTGTAGAATAGAAGCTCGCATCGCATACTTGGGATGAAGACACGATAGGAAGCTTTCTCCAATAAGAGACTAGATGTGGGTCACTTCAGGATCTTTGGCTCATCTGTATATTTCCATGTCGCAAAGGATGCATGGAAGAAGCTTGAGTCGACAATAGAGTTGGGGATACTTGTGGGGTACTCTAATACACCTCACGACTATCGGGTGTACTTGCCTACTAGTCGGAGGACAATGGTTCACAAAGATCTCAAGTTTGATGAGCAGAATGTCATGCGAGTTTCCCTTGAGAGGGAGCTCCAACTACAAGCTGTGGAGGAACTGTTGGTTCCTAATGAGGAGGAGCCTCAAACTGTGAAATTTTTTAATTTGGAGCTCTAAATTATGACATTTATTCTCCAGTTGTAGCATTAAATTTCTTTTAGTATGTACCCTTCTCACCTCCAAGACAACTTAAGTTCTATCTTCAAAACCATATTATGCAAGCTCTTCTTTTGTCTTGGAATTCAAAACCTTGATTATTTTTGTAGCATCTCCTGGTTGTTGGTCGAGGTCTTCCTTTACCTCTACCACTGCCTCCTTTCATTTCAGTAATAATTCTTCCCGTTCAAAAATAATCTCAA
Organism: Pinus taeda; assembly: GCA_000404065.3. Lineage (NCBI taxonomy): Eukaryota > Viridiplantae > Streptophyta > Pinopsida > Pinales > Pinaceae > Pinus > Pinus taeda. The sequence continues at coordinate 458,363 of APFE031199542.1, forward strand.
TTGAAGGCCATAATTCAATAATTGATTCATTAATATTAAGCCAAATATTTTCTTTGGATTGAACAATGGTTTGAGCAATTACAACTTAATTTTCATAAGTTTGTATTTGCAGAGTCAACTTAAAAAGGAAAAACTTATCACTTGCTTCTCAAAGCATCCACGACTACTCACTAAATAGAATGGTTACATCTTAAGTAGAATGGCCATCCAATGCATACCTTTGAGACAATGCATCTTATGTTAGCAATCCTACTATGGCTCAGAGTTATGGTCGATGCATTTCTAGAGGGTTTTGCATGTACGAAAATGCAACAATTTAAACATGCTCTAGGGTGAACAAGAATTTCATTGCAAATTTGTTCACTCTTTAATGTTGGTAAGGATCTATTTGGTTGTTAGTTCCACTTCACATTTCCACCTACGAAATTCTCTTTCTCATCCGAAGCAACATATTCACTCCACAAACACCATCTAGTTAAACACGCATAGATACATAATTTTATTCAGAGGCCAAGATACGTTGTTATGCAACCAACTCACAAAATCAAAGAATATATATATCAATGACCTAAAAATTAGCCTCTTTGAGAGGGAACCTCCTTTACATTACACAAATGAACAATTCTTGGATGATTCAATTGATAAGACCTCCTTTCTATATATAGTAGTGTAAGGGGTTAGAATATAATCAGAGCCTACATAAAAATAATATTGTAAGGGAACAACAATAACAATAGTGGGATTCTATGGGGCACAATAATAAGAATATGGGGAATACATGGGCACACGAATACAATAAGGAGGTTTCACGAACAATAGTAATGAGCTACATTAGTAGTATAGGGACCTAAGCTAACCCTCTCCTTCAAAAAGTGTTTTCCTCAACGCTTGAGTAGTTATGGATGTTTATGTATAAAATTCTTCATCCTCTCATGTGAAATCTTCGATGGGTAAGATCTTCCACTTGATGAGATACATTGAAATTGATCGATTTTGTAGATGTCGAGTTCGTGTATCTGTGACTGTTTCAAGTTCCAATATGATTTTTCCTTCCTTTTCTAGTCCCAATAATATTGTTTGAACTTGGAGCTTGTCACCTATAACCTTCTTTAAACAGGAAATATGGAAAACTGGGTGCACTCGGGAAGATGCAGGGAGATCCAATTTGCATGCCATAGTAACAATCTTTTGCAACACCTTGTAAGGACCATAGTACTTTTGTGATAATTTATCCCTCTTAGCTTGCTTGAGGGACCTTTGTTTGTGTGGTTGTATCTGTAAAAATACCCAGTCGCCTACATCAAAACTTATTCCACTTTGATGTTCATGTGCATGTTGTTTCATTTGATTTTGCGCCAAAGTGAGGTTATCCTTTAAAAGTTGGAGAACTTTTTATCGATGCCCGATGTGAGCCTTCACTACCTGAATATTTTTCTTCTTGATATGTCATTCAATCTCGAGAGTTTAAGGACTGGTAATTCATGCCAATGCATTACAAGATATAGTCAGATTCATTTCTTATTTCTTTAGGGTTGGTTCATGGTGTATATCCTCTTATTTTGACATTTTTTTATCCTTTTCTTCCTCCTCTTCACAATCTATGTAAACTAATTTCTTCTCGGCACACTTATGACCTTTAGTGTATTTTCTATCACGATTGTAACAAATACCTTTTTCTATTTTTTCTTCCAATTTTTGTGGTGTCAACCTTGTAGGTTATGGGAGGCTAGGAGCAACAATGTGACTGCCATCTTTATAGTTATGAGTGGTCAGTTTCCTTGTTGCCATAATTTTTCTTTCAATTTTTCTTCCCAACCTGAATGCCTTCTCCAATGAATCAGGTTCTCAAAGGCGACCACATGTTGGATTTTATCCTTCAAATTCCCTATGAAGACATCAACCCTATGCTCCTCTAGAATATTGTTTACCCTTATATTCAATTTTTGGAAGTCCTCAATGTGCTCTACCATGGAACCCTTCTGTTTGAGATTTATCAATTGGAGAAAGAATGTGTTTCACTTTGTATCCTCATAATGTGCTATCAATTCCTCCATAAAAATGGACCAGGTGACAATCTGTTTACAAAAGAAAAGTCATCGATACCATACAAACTTATTGAGTTCTAAATATAAAGTTGCAATACATTCCTTTTGTGTGTATTTCACATTATGGAGATCCAAATATTGTCCATCTATAGTATCCATGTTACAGTATCCTTCAATCAAACTTCCTCATATTAGTCTTTGGAATATGGTGGATATTAAATCCAACATTAGGTTCTATGAAATCATGATTAAGATATCTTTTGTTCTCATCATGAGTTTCCTCTACTACCTTTTCACCATTAGAAAGCTTTTCTTGTAGTGACTTTGTCCCAACTTCCTCAAACCTTCAACGTATTCCTTGAGGTATTCCATATTTCCATTTAATTTTTCTTCTATGCCATTGATCTTGTTGATCATAACTTGATGGTTTATGTTACATTTTGTGAGAGAGAAATTTGTCGCATTTGGCCTCGTAATTTTGATATATAATGTTGCATTTATTCCTCTTCTTTAGGAGTCATGGTAGAGATTTTGGATTGCTTACTAGGTGTTTTTATTTTCTTGCTTCGAGTCATTTTCAAATAAAAAAATTTATATATGCTTCACTATGCCCTTTCAATTATGTCAAACTGATATTTCAAACAGAAGTTATGCGATTTTTAAAAAACTAGACACTTTTTTTTCACTTTGTAGGAACTTGATATTGAATCTATTGTATATCTGTAATTTGGGATTGCCAAGGTTTGAAATGTCTTCCCGTGGTATCCCTCTGAGTCTTATTTCCAACCCCACAAGTCTGATCGAGATTGGATTCTCCAAAAAAGAGGTATTCCCAACCTTCCACAATAACTAGATTATAGACTAGTTCAGTAGATCGAACTTGTATAAAGTGTCGTGTCTCACTGTTTTGATATTAGGCACTGAAAACTATACCCAAAAAACTGCATTATGTCCTATTTGTATTTGAATCTGATGCTTAGAGATAAATTTACGACAATTTTCCCAAGGTCACTTGTTTGAGATGGAATTGGGGAGCCTACCAAAACCCTAACTTCCTTAGCTGGTATCTTTGAAAACGTAGAGACACAAGATCTGAAATTCAGACATGAGGTCCATCCAGATTTCATATCAAATGGGTTTTGATTTCAACTTCTGCAACTTCGTATAAAATACGTTATATCCAAAATTCCACAATGCCCTGTTCGAAGGAGAAAAACCCTAGAATCCAAATCTTTGATACCACTAGTTACTCAACTAGCTCATAAAATAGAAAAATAGATAGATCAACCACTTCAAAGTTAGTCTCTAAAAAGGGGAAACCTCCTTTACATTACACAAATGAAAAATTCTTGGATCATACAAATGATAAGACCTCCTTTTTATATATAGGAGTCTAAGGGTCACATTATAATTAGAGCCCACATAATGATAATATTGTAAGGGAAAAACAATAACAATAGTGGGTTTCTATGGGGCAAAATAATAAAAATATTGGAATACATGGGCAGAACAATACAATAAGGGGGTTTCACTAATAATAATAAGGTGTTACACTAGTAGTAGAGGGACCTAAAATAAGTGATGGGTCCTTCATCTCCATAGGAAAAATACTTGGGAATTGTTCAACATCAACTCTCAAGTGATCTTCTTGGAAAGCATGGTGGAGGCTCGAACTCACGTTCACAGTATGTGAACCGTGCAGATACTTTCTATCTAGGACCAATGTGGAGATAAATAAAGATTTGAAAGGAGATTCCAAATAATTGAGCTCCTCGTGCTCATAAAACCATTTATTCAATGAATGCTCCTATGACAGGCTTAAAATAGGGAGACATTTGCGAATACCAAGTGCTGATTTCCCAAAACATATGTTTCCAAATCAAGGAGAAAGAAAGGGTGTTATTATGCATAAGATAAAACACGTATTATTGAATAATTGTTTCCTTGGTCTAAGTTTCTAGAATGACTATATCTAGATTTAGAATGGTGGACAAAGACGTTATTGACAAGCCTGAAAAACACACATAAAATGGGCTCCAACAAAAAATTGAAAGATAGACAAGAAAATAATAAGATCGAAAATGGAATTTTTGGAGTAGAGTTCAAAATCACATAGACATAGATCTATAAAGGGCACAGAAAATAAGTGGCTCACACTAGAGCATGGCAAGAGACCACCGGATTTGATACCATGTTAAACACAACTATGGGGAAGAAAAAAGATATGAAGGATCAGCCTTGAATGCATTACTATTCACAATGATAGATATTTATACAAGTCTAGTGACCCTTGGTTTCAGATTTGAAGTAGTCCCTTAGACTCCCTTTGATTGTTTAGCTTCCCCACCAACCCTTAGAGGATTAGGTGTCCAACAAATTCAAACTCATAGTGTACATTCACTAGACAATATATAAAATGTTACCAAGTATTGCATATATAAAACAAAGTTCGACTGTCTAATAAGAAAAAGTAGAAAGGATGTCGATCACACTTAGATACTCATGACCTAAATATTACAAAATAAAATTTATCAGAGTCACACAATCTCAATGATTTATGAGGGATTGATAAGAGTAAATTTGTTGAAGGAAAAACATAGTGGATGATAAGATGGTTATTTTGGCTATGATAAAACATATGGCTAATTAAGTTTTTATTTTTATTGGCACGGAATGAGAACTAACGTGAGGAAGTTTGTGGATAAATGTAGAATTTTTTAATATGTTAAAGGAAAACAATAGAATCTTGAGTTTTATCACGTCGTGGAAATCAATTAGTATGGAATGTCTGAGCTTTGTACTTAGAAATTTGGGAAAATAAGAAGTTGGAAGAGCTAGTGTAGAGTAAGTCGTCATAGTCTTGTAGAGTATACATGAACAAATTAAATAATAGCTACAAGAAAGTAGCCAAAAGTATATAAAAATTTAGGATATCGAAGAAAGAGAAGTGAGCTTTGGAGTTGGCGATCACTTAAAGTCCTTTTGAGAAGATAAGGGTTTTCAAAAGTTGAGTATAATAAGCTAAAGTTGAAGAAAATTTAGAAAGTTATTAGCAAATGGATATCAAAATGACATACCAGGTGATAGAAGGCTCTCTCCTATATTTAATGTTGTACAAGTTCATCCCCATAGAGAACTTGAAGTAGAGGATGGGAAAGATGCAAAAGGGATTCGATGGAAGAAGCAATTACCCACTTTCAAAGAGTTTCACAGAGAGCATATGCTCAATCAAAGAATTGCAAAGTGAAAATAAAGAAAAGATTTCTATGAGTATTTGGTGAAGTCTAAGGGACTTCTAACTAAAGATGAACCTCGATGAGTCCTTCAGAGATGCAAAAACATGGCATAAATATTTAATGTCTCATGGACATGTGTCCATGAAATATTTTATTTTCTAGGAGTTTGATGTAAGAGTAGCATACATAATTTCCCTTTTCTTTTAATGAGTAGAATATTTTATCTCTAAGGTCCTTCAACCCTAAGAAATCTAATAGTTTTTATAAGGTGTCCTCCATTTTTTGAAATTTGGATCCATGTAATTGTCTTAAAGGTTATTAATTACAACCCATTGTGTGTTGTGGTGATATGTTATTTAATGAGAGAATATATAAAAGGAGAAGACTTTAGGTGCCCAACTTTGAACATTGGCCACAAAAATGTATCCTTAGATCTAGGCTAAAAGATCTCTTCCCTTGGTTCATATGATAGCCTAAAATCATAGTTATTCATTGTCAACCATGTTCAAAATGTCCAACCACAATCAACTAGAGGAAAAATTGTTAACCATATTCAATTATTTAAACAAAGTCTTTCAGTAGAAATCACATGAGAAATTTTTTTTTGCCAACACGTTTCGAACCAACAAGTGTGGTTCATCATCATGACCACATGAAGAGGCAGACCATCGCAAAAGCTTAAATAGAGAGCAATGTAAAGACATAATTTCAAGTAAAGCCTAGCTTAACATGCACAACCATGGCCACCACAATTAATCATTTATTTCTGAAATATAATTTTACCATATTTTACTATAGTATGACTCTTGCTATGTTCCACTAATCCTACCAAAATATTCTAGTTATCAACTTACTCAACAACATTAATAAAATTGTTAAAATATCTCAATCAAAATCACTTTGAACCTTCCATAAGCCAATACACCAATAATTAAAATTAAAAAATAAAAAACAATATTAATCTAACCTATTTTAACCACCCTATTAATATAACTATGCTAATAATAAAAAACTATAAACATTTTCAAATTACCCAACAACCCTATTAATATAACTATGCTAATAACAAAAAGCTATAAAGATTTTCAAACTAACTAATCCTTTAAGAATTATTAATGCGTATACGCTATGTGATTTTAAACAGTGACTAAATAAACGACTTAAATGGTTGCAAAGAGTTGGAATAATGAAAGGTAAGCCACGGCAAACAAATTATGTTTGAGGCTCAATTGAAGGCAGACTAAAAGATAGTCATTCTTCTAGTCGGCCTGGCAAAGATAACACAACTATATTACAAACTTTAAAACGAATATATAAAGCATTAGAGTTATTACGAAGAAAGTATAGTATAGTCACGTTTTTTAGAGTTTGCGAAACTCTAAAAGGATAGTATAAATATATAAAGCATTACAGTTATCGGAAGAAAGTATTGTATCGCGCTCTTTCAGGATATATTCGCAAACTCTTTGAGAAGGCGACGAGATGGAGGAATCACGAAATGTAAGCGATAATACCGATCTTGCTATAGAAATTTTTGGGAGGGTTACGCGTCACATGTACAACACAATAAATAGAGACGATAGAGAGGTTATCTTATGGGAAATGGAAGAATATGTACCTTCTACTCTAACAAGTACAGCTGATGGCCTTTCACATGAAGGAGGGGCATCCACCCAAAACGAAGACCCCATTCAACAGCACCTGATCTCTAGTGTAACGTTTAGATGGATTGAAGGAGATAGCGAAGATAGTGACCGGGATAGTGAATTGGAGAATGCTTGGGTTAAGGACTGGGAATTCGAGAGTGTTTGGGATAATGTGTACGTACGTCAATTAGATGACATTGGACAGAAACCCAAGTCTGAATGGCGTCCTCTCAACTACAGTGGCCAAAGGAATATCCAGGATGCAATGGCTGAAAACATCAACCTTGTTTTAATGAGAATTATCGTAGATTGGGGCCGCCTTGATGGAAATGTGTGGAGCCAACAAGTTGTATGGAGTGGAAGTTTTGCAGATTGTAATCGGGTACTGCAACTCTTGGAAAACGATAGTAATACTGCTAATTCTATACAATTGAGAGTCGAACATTTCGATCTCAATCTTAATTTAAGAGACCAATTCATTGCTCTCTACAGGAGCTATCCCTTTGTCGCTGCTATGCCCGCTGTTGACTCTTCAGAAACAGTAACCATTAAAGATGATGGCGAGGGCGACACATCGATATGCGCAATATGTCAGGAGACGCTGTCCACCGAATGGGCAACAAAACGATTGCCTTGCAGTCACCTTTTTCATGCGACCTGCATTTTTTATTGGTTTCATTCGGAACTTTCTGAACTTCAATGCCCTCTCTGCAGGAACACATTTAGTCTCCCAGTTTCCCAGTTTGATGCCCCACTGTCTCCCAGTTCTTAAATCTCTATCCAACCCTCCTTTAAGGGACATAATTCACAGGTTTCAATCAAGTTTTAAGGTGAATTTTTTTTGGGTTTTAAACGGATGCTATTTATTTTCAATTTTTTTAAGTGTTATAAGTCAGGGTACCCGCAAATAAGTTCTTGTAAATGTGGGCTTTCAACCTAGCGCAATTCCCGGTAAGGCATTTAGGGGAATTGCAACTATTTGATGGTGTCATGATTCATTCCCAGGTGAAATGGGTGTATATATTTTTTCCATTTTTCAGTTTTATATGGAAATCTGATCAAATATTGGTTGAGTAAATGTAATATTTTTGACGAGTGACCTCAAAATTTAATTTAAAATTTTTAAAAACATAAAAATATTAATATTTAGTTTAATTTTAAAAATAAATAATTATTTAACATAATTAAGAATATTAATAATAAAATAATTTTAGAGATCAAATCTGTTGACATGTTTGTTTTCATCTTGATAGATCCATTTCTTTTAAAAAATGTTAACATGGATATTTAAATATTTATCTCTCGTACAAATTTAAAAGCAATCCATGTTGGTTATCTTATTGATTCCAAAGTGTTTCCATAGTGAGTGACATAAGATTATCTTATTGATGTGAATTAAATCCCAATTTAAATTTAAAAAAGAAATTATTGATGTTAAAAAAATTA